>LUCM01005725.1:206192-310315 GCA_008360955.1 Fasciolopsis buskii | reverse complement strand
AACAGTTAACACAACACATTCTTGTGTATTCAGGTTATGCATGTAACACCACAAATCCCTTCCCCACCCATATTTGTATCTGACTAACCCAATCCTTCCGATAGTGAAAATTTTGTCAAGATATATAGTGATGTAATGGCATGAGTACGAATAACTGAAAACGAGCTTGTTCGCCAAATTGTGTTTTCTCATTGTGCTCAGTGGTAATTTTCAAGGAATTGAAACAAGATTTAGTTCTGCCGTTCAATACGTTTGCCACTGAACTAAGAACCTCCCTGAAAATGCTACCAGTAAAGTAGTAATTCGGAATTTGCTCTATTATTATCGCTTCATTTGCATCAAATGAGGACAAATCTTCACAGGTACGGTCAATCGCAAAGCACTAAAAGATTTACTTTATTAGTGTTTATATATTTAAAGTACTAAAGCAGCATAAAGAAGCAACAGTAATTAGCACGAATTTATTTACCGGTCTCGCCTAATGCACCTGCCTGTAAACTATAGTAAGTTCAGTAGAACAGGGGTGATCTTGGCTGTCTGGATAGACGCTTCTGAATATGGCAAAAGAAGTTCTACTGGAGAAGGAAAATTTCATAAATGTTTCCAGAAGGGTCCTTGCATTCATCCTAGTTTACATTTATAAATGATAACAAACTCGCTAGTCTGAGAGAGGCACTTGTTTTACCGAACATTCTACCCTTGATTAGGCCTGTATCTATAGACTGCAGGTTATCTGTTAATTGGAGGATCCTGCAATAAATGGTGCGTAATAATCGAATTTGCTTAAGCAAATTCGTTCACCAGGACATACAGTCAATAACTATTTCCGAGCCGTCCAATCACGGTCAACGGAATCAAGTTGACCGCATTCATTTTTTTGAACTTCAGAGTAGTAGGCCGAATTCTCGATTGTGCTGCTGACATTGATGTCGCTAGTAAAATTTGGATAGGGTTCACTAGATTACTGATAAACTGATCAAGGCTTAGTTCAGTTTCTCAGAATCCAAGTACGCAACTGTCGGTGCTATATTCCGGTGTGTCCAGTGCCAACGTTCGGCAAGCAACAAAAGAAACTGAGCTAAACCGAGCACATAAAAGTCTGTGCGGAACGCAGAACGCTATCGATTAAAACGCAGTTCCAGTGCGATCACACACCCCTGTGGACAATAGATGCCAATGTTTAGGTACGAATGTGGTAAGAGTTTTTCGACTGTCAGATTCAGTTGTGGTTCATTCTCATGTGGAATCCGATATTCAAAGATTCAGTGATCGGGAATGAACCAAAGGTCACCGTATCTGAAAAGCAATTTGCTTCAACCATAACTAGAAGCGAATAAGAATGTAAGCGTGCAATAATCTTCCAGTTTGCAATATGCGCTTTGTGAGTATCATAGGTTTGCTTGCTCTTAGTTAACGCATCCAAGTGTACTCTGTTGAAGAAGAAAACTGCTGAGCATGAGTCTGATGATGTGTCATGTTTGGAGTGGCCTCTTTGAGCCAAAATGGTTTTGCTTTCAGCCTATTTAGTGTGTTCTTTGAATAAGATTCTCCACTAGTAGGAGAAAATGGAGATTATTGATTATGTCCGATGGTTACAGAAAACTAGTCAAACATCTAACGACATTTTAATCCTTCCCAACCAATTCAGTTCATTTGTCCAAATTTAATAGTGATCACTGAAGCTAGAAAGAATCGTTGAAACGAGAAGCAACGTCTGTGGGAAAGCAAAAGGTCTCTGACAGAAACGATCTTGCCCGGTCGTACATTTATCGCTTGGACTCCACTCGGGACGTGATTTATTCCACAAAAGAACTGCATACTTGTGTTGAAGCTCTATCGGTCACAGCAGTTTCCACTTTGAGGAGTCCAACAGTTTGTCACAATTTCTTTCAGAATAGAGACGAAAGGAAAAATTAACGAGACTGTTGTTAAAACTGCCTGACCTAGGATTTTGCTCTTTTGCCCGTAGGTCAGATACTCCGAAACAAACCTGGAATGCGAACGGGTATCAAACTGCCCAAAGTATTCCTTCTTTTAAACAGCTATAAAATCGGTAACCTGGTTTGAAAGTATTACTAATATTTGGGACAACCCAACACTCGAGGCGAGATGACAGTAATGTTGGATTATGTCTAACAGAAACGAGTGACCGATTTTGTTGGTAATTTACAGTTCCGGCGACAACCGTAACTTCTTCCATGTGACATTCGCGAAAGTGAAGCTATGTTTGTGTGCCGTCGAAAATGACTGGTTTGGCCCTGAGATAAGCTGTTCATAATCAAGAAAACAATTAGTTCAGTGGATGGTTTTAGTTGTCAAAGAGTATATTTTCCCTGTGATAGTTGGATATCGAATAAAATGATCGTCATCATCAAGCCCCAATGACTGCTGCTCCACTGTCATGGGTGCGCAGTGCAAAAGAGAGAATATGTCAGGTAGACAAGAAATGTGCGTGCGACGGTTGGAAAAGTGTCTCAGTGGTCAACACATGGAATGCCGTCTAGTTGTACAAACGAACAATTTTTAATCATTTTGACTTGACAGAAAATTGCAACACAATCGCCACTATTCATGATTTGTTGCCTTACACTTCAGTGTATCCAGCTAGCTGAGTGGCGCATTGTTTCGGCCATAGCCCAGGAGACGTGGAACATCTACTTTACCCACAATATTTGTACTTGTTTTCGCTCCACATTTTCCCCTCGATTGTTGACCTTCATGTGGATTCTTCCGCGCTGTGGGAGGAACACAAATAGAGCGCTGCGTGGTAGATCAGTTTTCACCTTACGCAATAAGTGGCTCAGTCAACGAAATACACTAAGCTGGATTAGCTGAGATGAAGTCTCCTCAGAATCCGTACTCAGTACAAGATTACTAACCAGCAAACTGATCACGAAATCCATCGATCCAATCCTAGCGATGTTACGCAAGGATCGATGATGGAAATCCTCCACGTGGTGTATATCTTCAGCGCTTGGACTCACTGCCTCACAACCATACGATTCAATGCACGCGACGTTTCAACTCCATAAAATATCAGGTTAGCGACACGAAAGCCTTGGATACACGTGTGCTCACCTCTATTACCCAGCTACCATCCTTAGTCAAACAGCTGCTCAGCTAACGGAATCGGTCAGTAACCGGCAGTTGCTCCCCATCGAGCATCAAGTTTGGTACTAATGTCGTACACTCTTGTAACGGGAATCTACACTTTGAAAGTCAAAATCGCATGTTGTATGGAGCTACAGCTACGAATAGCCTATCTAATGCAAGTTGCTCATGTTCTGGAGATTCGAACAGACGTACAAGGTCGTGGATATATTCCACGTCTCACAGCTATTTCCTATTTGCTCCAACCTCGTCCACGATGAAGTTAAACAGGAATGGAGAAATGGAACACTTGCTAAACAAAGCTCGTCCTTTCGAATGAACTTTATAGTTCACCATATAACCTTAGGCGAGCATAGGTGTTCTCGCACTGGGTTCACCAACTTCTTTGGCATGCTCATCCAATGCAGAGCACTGAATTGTGTTGTCCGGTTGACTGGGTCGAAGGTGCCTTTTAACTCAAGAAAAATTACGACTGCGAGATGGCGTTGCATGTATGGCTTTTTTCAAATAACTCGTAAAAGGTAAAAAAACCGATTCTTGGGAAATCGGCCTGGGAGAAACCCAGCGTGGTGTTCGCCGATGTTGGTTTCACGAAATGGCGTCAGACAACCCATAACTATAGACTCTGAAATCTTGTTGACTTCCATAATTTAACTTACCTCACCATGATTATTAGTCTTTGAAAGTTTTCTTTATGAATATATGTGCAAGGAGTGACTCTATTCATGATTAACGAATGCACTTCCCATTTCTTATGTAACAGACCAAAGACATAGTTGCTCTGATCAAGACATTTACCACCATTTTGAAAGTAATTTGGCGGAGGGGGCATTCGACGAAACCGGGATATTTTCCATCCTGCAAAAGTTTTATGTTCAACCCCATTTCCAGTTATTTGAGAGGGAACAGAATGACTCCTCCCAAGGATACGTAACCGTTCAAGTTGCCGGAATCCAGCTGAACTGTTCGGTGGAGTAGTCAGCTCGGAGGCTGAATGTTTCTGGTCTGTCATGAATAAGATCTCTAGTTTTTTCGCATCGTCTTGCCAACCAAAGATTTTTATCCATTGGTTTAGCATGTAAGATTAGGCAGGTTTTGAATGTTACCTGAGACAGGTGTTACTTTCATTTCTTCTGTCACTCTGAATTACCGGTTTTCACGATCTTTCTTAGTGTAGTCTGACTGCGCAGATACATATGGATCATGTTCAAATCCCTACAGTTCACGATCCGGCTATTCTTTCCATTAAAAACACTGATTCTTAAGTGATTTAAAATCCCAGAATGACACCTAATTTGTGGGCGCAGGAGAAGCCAACAGCCAAGACCACCGACCGTCTGATTTAATCCCTATGCTCATGTGCATTGCTATCCGTCGAAGTTCTTAACCTCTTTGGTAGTTTCTGCTTAGAACTGCTCCAAAACTCTCGAGCCGATGCAATGTTTACGGGTGGCTGATCTTACAGTTTGCGCCAATGGTCACTGACCTTCAGGGAAAATCACTCTGAGGTTGATGCTTGATCCAAATGTAGGAATGTGGACCAGCAGGATCAAAACGGTCATGAACAAAATCGTGCCAACAGTATTTTGCCGCGAAATGATCGGTTTGATTCAGATTATCTGTTGAGTTAGAGCATCGAGTCACTGCGCAGTGCAAACCGTGTTGAAATCCAGTATTAGATAGGGATAAACAACTGACCGCATAAAAGCGAAGTCTGTCCTGGTTATCTACACCGTGAGCAACCGAGGTGCAATGCCACCTAAAGAAGTTTCGAAAACACCGAGTTTTTTTACTTGTGAATTGAAATCATTTACTACCACTACGATACCCCAGCTTTTTCCCCTGCTAACGAGAGTGAAGTTTGCACCATAAAACTCACCATTCTGCGCGTCGACGTTACAATTCGTGGGACGCAGGCCAAGATGCTAAACGATCTGCGTTTAGTAGAGCTACCTTTTCAGATACTAAATGACATTTAGAGGGGCCAGGCGCACAAACGGCTGTTAACCAGGTTCAAGTCTGAAAGGGACACTTCGGACATTTCGGTTGGGACTATTCCTGCACCACGTCAACACGTGGCCCGAGCCGCTTCATTTCCGGTGGTTAGGAGATATTAGGAACAGTTAGTTGAACGACACTGCTCGATTCATGAATTCAAATTTCACGGACACAGCAGACGGTAATAGTCAGTGAACACACTATCAACGTTAAACGCGTCTTTTATCTGGTCTATTCGAGAAAGCGCACATTGAAGGAGCCTAGAATCAGATGCTGACGAAGCTTGAGAAAATTTCGTCACTGTGTAACTAGGAACTGTAGGGGTATCACGGATAGGCAGTGCGGATAAAGAGAATTGTTAGGGAACAGAAAACAAAAAATGAGTACAACATGGAGCTCTGGGCATAGACATACTTGGTACCAACCACCGTGCTTGATGTAATGAGCGGCGCGATACTGACTGTCGTGCAAGGCGATTAATACAGCAGGAACTTCTTTGTAGACGTGTAACTCATGGGAGAACGGTGGACTAGTAGGGCGTTCAGCCGCTGGGACATACAACTGCTCAACTAAAACTTTTTTTAATCAAAAACCCATCATAGCGCAGCCTTTGACTAGCTGTGCTGCATTTCCACTCCCGGATGCCGTCGCCCCATCAATTTAAAGGATTTGTTTTCCATTATAACCACTGTTCGTGGCTATTCTCGGTCGGCGTTACTCCTACTTAGGCACTCTGTCTCCTTGCTTGGACTTGAATACGCATGTAAATAAAGGATTTTTCAAGTAACCGAAAAGAAGCATTCGACTCGATTGTCAGGCCGCTCTTAAATGAAACCCTCCAGCCAAAGTACTTGTTCCATCTCTACGGAGTACAAAACTGCACTCTCTGTTTACCAAACTACCGACTCTATCTCTCGCTCTTCGCTCTCGGATGCAGGGTTATGCTTGGGTGATTT
Source organism: Fasciolopsis buskii (assembly GCA_008360955.1). Taxonomy (NCBI): domain Eukaryota; kingdom Metazoa; phylum Platyhelminthes; class Trematoda; order Plagiorchiida; family Fasciolidae; genus Fasciolopsis; species Fasciolopsis buskii. Next base: position 304,250 of record LUCM01005725.1, on the reverse strand, counting down.
GCATTCAGGAGTCATGGCTGAACTCATGTGCTGCAGATGCCTTAATATTCACTGAAGGCATTGATGTATACCGAGTGGCCAGACAATTTAGAGCCAAGAAGACCGTAGGCGGTGCGGTCACATATACAAATTCCTCCATGTCAAGTAAGTCTGGACCAATTTATTTATATTCGTTCTCTGGTATTGAATACCTAGCTGTTCAGTGTCATCCTAAATTTTCTCAGCATAGAAGCACACTTATAACGAACCTGTACGTACTATATTTTTGTACACAGACTAATATCTCGCCTTTTTCGATGATGTTCTACCTTTCCTGATCTCATTGCAGGATAATCGCTTACATATCGTCGAATGTGATTTTAATCACTTGTCGACGCGTCCCTTCATCGGGTTTGATTTGACTGATCTATTAATCTCCCCAACTAGAGGTAACTCCACCCTAGACAGAATTATTACCAATCATCCCGAGTTATTGTGTTGCTCTAATTTCAAAAAGTTATCACTGTCTGTTACTTTCAAAACCCAAAGTTCATTCCCGGACAGCCTTCCAACCTGTCAAGGAGTTCGACCAAATCAAAGTAAGACTACATAATTTCTTCGTGTTTTTGTTTTGAATTTCCAAATAGTAGTGGCAACCTCTTCGTAGATACACTCAATCTAATTTTGATATTTGTTGTCCCACAGGAACAATTTCCTCTGTAACTATCATATTGCTTCAATCACAATGAAGGCCATAAGGAGACGGAGGGAAAACTACTATGAAATAGGAGTTTCCCTGAAATTCAGGTTCCTTTCGTCATATGCAAGCCAACTCCGGACCACCTGCAACAACAGACGCCTCTGACAAGGAATTCGGCTTTTGTGAAAAGAAAGCGAAATCAATAAGCCTTAATGCAGATGCAGACAGTACTAAACGGGCATTTTTTATCCAGGGAATGACACCGCAGTTTCATGGTTTCCGAGTGATTGTGCCGACGTAACAACCTTTTCTAACGAAGAAGTGTTTAAACTCCTTCGATCAACTAAAATAACCACAAGTATGGGTCCTGCGTTTCTCCTGAAGCACAGTGCGGCTTCACTCAGTGATGCATTTGGTTCCCACTCGCGATTGTTGGAGGCCAGTCACTATTGCACCAATCCCCAAATCCAGCTAAACTTTTCCGTCCCATCGCTCTTGCATCACGTGGTCTTTTACCAACAGAGTACACAGTTATGAGTCGTCTGACTTCTATTAGTGTGCCCGATGTCTCCAGTCAGTTCGCGTACAAATCAAACAGGTCCAATTTGGATGCTGTCGCTTCCCCCGTTTACAACATCGAATCCTTGGATGCATCCGCCATATCTGTCCGATGTGCTTCTCTAGATGTTTTTTTGACTGCATTTGACTCTGTTTCAAGGCCTTTATGTCTTCGCAGAAAACCTTCTTGGCATGGCTAATAGACTACTTTAACAAAAGAACTCAGTGCACAAGACTGGGAAGAAACAAAAATCCCCTTTTTAATTCTGGATTGATTGAGGGAGCCGTCCTATCTTGTTAACATACATCAGATTGCTGCATGATAGTTCCCCTGGTCAAATATTTAAATAAACTGATGTCATTGCTTTCTGTCTGGTTGTATCTGGAACTGAAGATTTCCTGAACTTTTCCAATGAATCGTCTCTCATGATTTTTTTCTGCCCTGTGGCTCAGATCTTAATTTGTCAAAAAGCGTCTAAAGTTCGTTTACTTTTTCTCGATCTGTTCACCCGGCCCACTCTCCTTTCATTAATGCAGAACCAATCACCAGACGAGATCCCATGAAACACTCAGAAATTACCATTGACAAAAACCTAGGGTAGATTTCTCTCATTTCCAATGGCGTAAATCTCATTTTACGTAAAATGACTGCGACATTTCCGAGGTAAGCAAAACACTATCTTCCTATTTGTTTACCGGTTTATTTTTTCCGCTTTCCTCTATTGTCCGCCCGTCATTTTTGCTGGTCTACTAAAAAATATTTCAGAAACTTTCGTCGTGGTTTGTCGGTTATCAATGGTGTATCTTATGTACCACTGAAAGAAATCCGCACCAAACTGTGACGTGTATCTATCTGTCTGCGAAAAATGTGCAAATAAAATTCCTCCGGATCCGTTCCATCCCTTAAACAATGATCTTTCTAAATGCCGTTCTCATAGCAGGACAAGGTCTACCTGACGCTCCATACCTTCTGTCTCTCGTGAATTTCAAATTGTCATTACTGGCTGTTCTTTTTTCCCAACTCCGTATTTCGATTAGGTGTCGAATGCATCCTTTTTTGACTGAAATGTGGACACCTATGGAGGCAAAAGTCCATAAAATACAATATAATGTCTGCAATACACTAGGAAACAGGTGAGTCGAAGTCCGTTTTTGTTGGTCCAATTATTGTTTTATTCATTTTTTCGCGATGGAGTTGCAAACTGAAATGTGCTCTCGAACTAAAGAATTGAGAAACTAATTCATCAGACCTGCACCCGTTGATGTCCCAAACGCGAGTGATTTTTCGGTTTTAGATAAGCTATTCTGAGTCACGAGGTTGTGTAAGCCGTCATGCCACGTCGAGGTGCTGGTTCATTTTTGACAGAGACATCAAGTAATTTGCCGTCGTGTACTCAAGAGGCCGGTTCGAATAATGGTAGTCTAGGAGCCACATAATGTCGGCAAAAAATTTGGTTTTATCTTTATTCCTGGAACATGTGTTGCAGTATTTCAACCGGTCCTTCTGTTCGCCTGAGAATGCCTTTCAAGACCAGTAGTTTTTCTGTACGGATTAGTTATCCTTAGTGCACGAGTGTCATACATAAGAGACAATGGATACTTTGAGCTAAAATAGAGGGTTTCGGAACCCCGATGTAAAAGTTCGAAAGAAGCGCTCGTCGTATTCGGATTGTAATTTCTCTAAAGTGCTACACATGGTCATAGACTGACGATGCTGGTGCACGCAGCTATCTGATGCAGAAATTGTTGGACTAGTGGATGACAACAATTATTGCTCGACAATAAGAATACTAGGGAATGGTCTCACGAGTCAGATGGTTTAATGCAATACATGGTGTTGGTGATTAAATTGATCACTGGCTAAAGGCTAACAAAAACTACTCGCTAAATTCACATTTCGCCTCGTTCCTTTATCGTTATACTTTTGTTTGCTTCGCTGTGTGTTACTGTAGGCTCTTACAGTTTGCAGCGGACAATGCATGGTTTTTCCATCCTTCAGTTACCTTTGAGTGTAACACTGCAACAACAACCCGGCCTGGAACGTGCAACCTGTTTCCTCACTGAACACAACAGTCAACGTGACTGAACCAAGGATCTAAAGTCACACGGCAGGGCAGACAACAAATAAAATGTAACGCGTTTTGAGTGGTCCAAAAACGCCTGTTTATTCTGTTCCAGGCGGGGAATCCAGCAGCCATTCGGAGACTACTGGACGCCCGGGAGAAGCTGAAGAACGACCAAAAAATTGTAGAACAGAGGGCTCAAATATAAAATAATTGATGGAACCATAATAGATTTGCTATATTTGACCAATCATCTTGTACTATGTATGCTTTTGCTAAATAATTGGAGGGTATAACTTACATCTCATTGTTGATAAGTTTTTGCATTTCCTAGTAGACTGCAGGATGTACCTGAGTGAAAAAAGATTTATGTTACTAACTCCAGTGCGTCCTCTTTGGACTGTTTTACTTCCCAGCATTTGTTAGTACGACCAGGCTCATGACGGGTGAAATCATTGTGATCGCACTTTGAAACACGGAGCACATGGGTGACAAGTTCATCTTGTATTTGACAACGTTTCCGTTCATTTAGCCAAGATAATTGGTTCTAGCCTGAGTGATATCCGGATTTTGAATTCCTAATTATCTGGACAGATGAGCAGATAGCAGGAAATATAGACTTCGAAATAACCAAGCTGTTGACATGTGAGATTTACAATGCACTCACGCGGGATTTAAAGATCCTTTTCACATAATAAAGAGTTTTGTCAAGCCGGATCAAATAGTGGTTGGATAAACATAAAGTTGCAAGTCATTTGTGCTAATACAGCACAAAGAATCGATTCTAGGTGAAAGCAAAATGATGCACTAACTGCATATATTAGGTTGATTTTAAACCAGCAATAAATTATTGCATATGACAAAACACAGGGAGTGAGTAATGCGGTAGGTCATGTGAATTACTTTAAAAACAGTTCTGAACACTTGTTGAGCCAGAACTTTTCGTTTAGAAGTGAAAACTGAGCGATTTAGATTTCTCTCAGTTATGAAATACAATTTGTCATATCAGACAAATGTTATAAAATGCAAGTGTAAAAAAACTATGAATCGGGTGGGAGTTGAGCCCATATCAGCTGACCATTTGTGGAAATGGGTGAACTGTTTTAAGAGCGTGTTCCTATACCAGTTACTCGTGAGACTTTGAATTAGTACGAAAACGTGACTGATCCCGGTCTTATGAGAAATTGATAAATTTCTACATTTCCTATTACCGTCATCTTGTACCGTGATCGAAACGGCAGCTTTTCGTTCATTTGACAGAAACAAAAGGGGAACGTATAGTCTGGCCGTCGAAGGAATGGCTGTAGATAAATATCCAGCATTGGACCAAATTGCACCCTAAAGAAAGACTTCAGCAAACCCTATTTTATCAATTAGCCATTCTATTAGCTTCTGTTTTAATGGAACCAATGACAGAAATTTGGTAAGACAAAAGTAAATCTTGCAGAACTTCTGGATTAGTTGACGAGCAAGTAGTTCCAATTTTGAAAATTTCTTATTCATTCCCCACCTTCCATCGTTGCTCGTTCTCATCTTTCAACGGATTTTTAAGATTGCACCTTTCACGTACTGAAACATAAGTCATCCGATCACCCTTACACCCGGGGAAGTAGTAGACTCGAGTCTCAGTTGCACGAGAATTCGTCACTGATTTAAATTCCCCATCGCATAATAGGTTTGAAGTCGACCTTTCGCACAAGCATGTGTTAACATCGCCAGACAAACTATCGTCCAGGCTGGTCAGAATTAAAGACAAGCTTTTCGTGAGAACCCCGTCGGCAGATTTTTAATGATTTAGGGATTTTCCATGGCTACCCCTCTAAATAAGGACTTTGTCTAAATATGTGTGGCATTGTTGATCATGAAGGTGAACTCGGTGTGGAATCAATTCCGGATGACTTTACAAAAGGTTATTTATTGCCAGTTGCCTTAGTTGTCTGCCGTAATTTCCGTGAACGTGCAATAAATACTGAAGGCGAAACACGAAATTAATGACATTCATACGAAAAATTAAACTTCCGAACGAGCTTCATGAGTTCGGTGCAATTTCTGCAGCAATTTCCCTTTTCTTTCTGTTAGAGTTTTAAATCGGTATTGTTCGACTTATTGATTTAATGAGGTGGTTGCTTGACGAGACAAACACTTTTCCTCTGGTATTTCATTCTTTAACTGAGAAGGATTGTAATAAACTTTTTTTGTTTTATGCATGATTGAAGGCCAACTTCATTCTACAAAAGCTTATTCATTCTCAACGTGCTCATCTTTCTAGGTTGCGCACTTTGCCGAAAGTTCAGGAAGCTTTCTGAGACATCAGTTATTGAGTTCGTTGGTTCGCATCAATTTACACTAAACGTGTAGGCGATGCTAAGCTCAATCACTTCAATGTCTTCTCACCGAAGATTTCACCATCCCGAAGGGATTTGGTATAAGTTATGTGCCCACTCTGGAGAATAAGCCAACCAGAGCGGCACTTGATGTTGTTGGCTAGTTACGACAGCATGGAGTTGGTAAAAGCCGTAGATTTCGTATTGTCACGTTAAAGTGAAAGGTAGGTGCGAAACCTTTTCGTGAAAGTATCACCCAGTGTTTATCTTAGCGGCCAAAGAATTGTAGTGCAGTGTGCAATTTCACAACATCGCTTGATTGTAACCTTTCCCCTAGATTCGGTATTCGCTATGGGAATCGAAGTGTCTGCAAGCACGTTTGTTTGCTGTGTGTTTGAGACTTCATTCCAAGGTGATGGGTTTTGATTCGGCATGCAAATCAACCTAGCCCAAAATTCAACGCAGCCTCGGGGATATCGGGCAGATTATGTCAGTGGATAAGATGAAAAAATGCCACACGAGAAAGTGAATACATAGCAATGGGCCAAATTAGCCAGGAGATTAAACGATCAGTGACTGAGTGCTGATCATAGAAAACCGATATAAATGGTTTGATTCAGACGAACAAACCAAGGCTTGTCTTTTTTATCTGTTCGTTTGTGTTTTTCTCGATCGAGATGGTGGGATTAAGCCCAGGCTGCCGAAAGTTAAAATCGATAGTCAATTTGTTAGTTGAATCCAGACCAGATGTCTCAACTCCATTTAGGTGTTTCGAAGCACGTCGGAAAGAAAAGCTGAATTTCATTCAAGAAAAAAGTTCTTACCCATTTCTCTTGGAGAAATGGGCAAGTCGCTGTTTGGCTTCCCTCTTATCTGACATTCTTTACTGGTCGACGGTGTATTTGAATATAGCACGATGACTTTTGCGCAGGGATGTTCAGAGTTTGATTTAGTTTCCGCGTGATGGCGAGTGATTGATAACGGCCACCTTTCCCAAAGTTATTCACATGGTTGGAGAAGAGCAGAGACGCAGATTAACTTAACGGCCTTGTCCACTGTATAGTATGACAAAATAAAAGACCATGGCACCACGAACGTGTCGGCAAAACTTACCGTGATTAACCGAGGTTTTAGGAAGTATTTTTCCTGGCATAACATTTTGATTCCCTGCGTTTAACGTTCTCCCTTCGTTAGAGAGCAAAGTAAGTATTTATTGTCCCATGCACGGCTAATGAACAGGATAGGAAGCGATAGTTGCACAGCAATTTGATAGGCATTTAAGTGTGCATTAGACAGCCACGTAGTTGGCACTTTGTGTTGAAACTCAGACGATTATTGTGTTACCTAACCGGGGTGGAACGTGACCACAAGGTCAGTGGCGAAATATTTGACTAAGCACATATGATGAAGTGAATTGCCCTTGTTAACGTGTGGATGTGCCTATTATGCATGTCCACGCCTGCTCGCACACGAACGTGAGCGTCGTAATATTCGTCAGTCAGATTTCGTGCACATGCACCGAGGTCCTGGCATTGCGCATTACACCAAACTATGAGGCATCCCGTATAGGTTTCAATTCCCTACAAGTTGTTTGGGCATAGAACAACAGGGAACAACTTGATTCCTCAGCTGACTGCTGGTAATTATAGCAACCAGCAGTAATAATCACGCTACAAGGCTTTTTACTCAAGCTGGGTTACTTCGATTAACATCTTTTTTTTTCAAGCTGACTGGAAATCTAAGTGGCATTGCAACCCTTTCTAACTAAAGTAAACAAATATTTACTTCAAGCAGAATTTATCTTGCAAGTTTTCATCCCGGGTGACGTTACAGCCACCTGTTTGCATATATTCTCATCAAACTAACTTAATTCGGGTGCTCATTTTGTTTGCGCATTTTCACAAGAGTGTTGTCCATCAGGAACAACGAATTACTTTATCCGTGGTTTACTTATTCTTCTTATTGTATCTACTTACTCGACGAATTCAGAACCGAGCGGTGCGCCTTGGTATTTGAACTTGGATGTCTGTGGATTTACACAATCGGTCGATTTCCATTCTGACTGGGTGCAAACGATGGCAGTCGGCTTCTGGAAACTAACACATTTTTTGTACAGTTATTTTAGGAAGCACGGTGGAAAGGAAAACAAGAACAAACTGAAAGCAGGTTCCAGCAAAACAATCTGGGATCGCCTAATACTGTGGATTCTAAAAACAGCAAACTATTAGCCGGAAAAAGACAATTTATGACAATCGGCCATTCTGAATTTACATATTTGAGACGGAGGTTGCTTAGTCCCGTTTGGTATTCATTCTATCCGGTCTGATTTACATAATCTCTTCAATGATGTCTGATCGTGCGATATCATATTGGAATCGAACACAAATTTATCTCTTTTGAGACAAAATGAAAGTCGCTTTTTCAAAATGCATTGCTTATTGACAATAGTCTGAAGAGATTGTCTTAGGAACCAGGTGTTCCATTTTCTGACTCGGAATTCAAGTCCTTTGTTTACAGTTTGCTCCAAAACGCGCAACATATTTTAGGTTAAGCGCAGCGTGGTATCTGCGACTCCAGTCGCCTGCAATTACTATTTCACACGACTTGCTTAGTTGCATCTAGTGTGTAGATAATGATGGGTATTCAGCGAGCAATTGAAAATGAAAAACCAGAAAAAGCTGCCTCAAAGCCACTTTGATTAAACCGTTGGAAATTATCGATAGTTTTGTTAAAGAGAACTGAAGTCCCATTAAGAACTGGAGCCAGAGGTGAATGACTTCGACAGGCAACCTATCGTTTGCTTTACGGTAGTGTGTTCTAAGTTGCGCGCTTAATGCACTATGGTAAATTCGCAATACTACTGTTTTGTTGCAATTGCACGATTTTTTTCAAAAGATGCTAGACACTGATTTAGTAGATTGGTGATCTGGGCATCTGATGTTGCATATCTTAATCTTAAAGCCACGCTTTGCAGTTAATCACAGTTTACTGGTCAGATTTCGCCGTTAGTCTATGGCTTTTCCCAATTAGATGACCACTTGTAACGTGGTCATCAACCATCTTTACGTGAAAAATCAACGTCCAACTGCTTGAGGAAGAGGAACTCCCGGAGTGCACTTTTATTGATTTTATATTTTTCACGATCATGTTTATACCTTCTCCCGCCTGTAAATGCCGTTCAGATTTGTTTATTTTGTGTTGGGGCTTTGTATTATTTTCTAAAACAAAAATTCCCATTGAAAATACTAGGACAACACAAACGTGTTTTCAGTAATCCACACGCATTCCGTCATTATTTTGTTATACTGGGAGAAGTTTAAATAATTGGAAAAAAATAAGGAAGTGGACGAGACGTCCGTCCGTTTTGGGGTTACACATGGAACGTGATCAATTAATTTATTATCCATTCTGTTTTATTCCCAAAAGTAATTAATTCCGTAAATAGAATTGCCCCACCCTCAGCCTAGGTGAAACCGGGGTGGATTGAGGTGGGATTGGGGAGAACAATTTGTGGATAGTATTCGACCTGATCTTTGTCTCATCAGCACAGAAAGAAGACAGACGTCGCTAGATGCCAAAATTATGTATTGCTCTTATTTGTTTGTGTCCTGTTGAACGGGACAAAGGGGCACAATGTTGTACACTATGGATCTTTGACTCCCGCAAACCGTCTTCCAATCGGGTATCAGGGACTTCAGATATCTAGGTGATTGGGTTAAAACTGTGGTAAATGCCTTTACCATTTCTCAAGGGAAGAATTTGACACACTGTGTTGTTGGTCATTTATTAAACTCAGATCCGTGATAGCCCAAGATAAAGCTTGTTGATCACATGCCAAACTGCAAACTTATGCTTACGACTTCCTGCTTCTAGGTTTTTCTAGTCGGACATTCTATTGGAATAAGGGAATTCGAATTTTCATAGACGGAACGGTACGACACTTTGAAGTTGATCGAGGGAAACCGTGCTATCATTAATTTTTGTCCTTTTTGCTTGTTTACGCTATTTGTTTGAATGTTTGCTCTCCGTCCCAACGCTTAGCCAGTGCACGTCATTTTCCACCACGACCACCAAGTGACGAAGTTTGTAGGTTGATAGACGATTCAAACCCGCTTCCGTCAGGTTGAAGTCTGACTACGTTGACAGTTTGACTGTCGTCGGTAACCGAGCTCACAGCAGTGCAGAATATTGAGCTATTGGCGTGTTTGTAAATGTGTTCTCTATGCTTAAGGTGCGAACTAATATTTAGATACTGTATGAATATGACCAGTCCTCAATAAACCTGAGGTTTCTAGCCATATCTTTAATCTCTCTCTCTCTCTCTCTCCTTTATTATGTTCAAATCCATTACGGAAAAGTTTCTTAAACAATCAAACAATGACGGTTTATTTTTATTTAATAATTACGGCTTGTTGCCTCAGCTTGAAACAAAGGCTGTCAATTGCGTCTGCATATTCCACTCGCGCATGGAATCACACAGGAATTTGCCTGTCAGAGGCTAGTTCGTGTGCATCTACGTCAGTGTATGTCTGTCAGCTTCTTTCTTAAAAATGTTCACTTTCTGGAGCCAACCAGAACAGTCTGATTGAAATAGTGAACATATCAGACTGAATGAATCGGTTTTGCAGTTTCTACACTGACGTTGATTATCAAGGTAACATGATCTGTCAGTTAGATATCACTATGGCATTATCATGGGTGAAACTATTTAGGACCACTCTTTTGTTCGGGATTTTATCATCCATCTTTCAATTGTTCATTTCTGCTTCCTATTCCGAAGTCAGACATGTACAACCATAATTTTAAAATGTCTGATTTTTCTGTTTTTTCAGCTCTTTATGGAATAATCAGCAGTTCGACGTGGTTGCAATCATGGTCGAAAGGGACTCTGTTTACTGGCGATAGATGTCGTAGGAACTCTTTTATTTTACTCCTAAGCGTCTGGTGAACGGAACGCCTCATGAATATTTACTTCGGTAAATCTCATGATGGTTCTAATGGGAAATTCACTCTCCGAAGCACAGTTTCACATAAATCTATTTTTCATCAAAAAATTTGCACTTTTTCCCAAAAATATTTCATTTTGAATAAAATTTCCCATTTTGTCGGAAGAAAACTTGTGGAAATAATAAACAATCGACGTGTAGGACGGAAAACTCACCATGAGGACCGGTTTCCACGAAATGTCTAAAGAATCCTTTGGGAATGCTAAAAAACAACTATAAAATCAGAACGAGTTTAGTAGTTCTTCTGAATGACGATGGCCATTACTGAGTACTACAACGTAGGGGTTACACTGAGGCTTCGTTTTCTTTCACATCTAAATTCAAGAGCCTTTTGCGTCAGTGCTGGCAGGATACGGTTCCACGTGTTCGCTGGCGGTTACAATGGGGAAAACGTGAGAGACAATCTAAGCTGCTTTGCTTCCTAGCATACTTTTAAGGGGATGCTTTACTCGTGAAAGGAAGGCATTCTATCACAACGAAAGCTGACACTGTTCAAACATCGTCAAAGGTATCGATGCTACTGGGTGTAACAGACGACTTTTATCCTCCACAACAATACGGAACGACCAAATTCCTTATTTTTTCGAAGTCATCTTTATCGCCGTCTTTAGCTGAGGTGAGATTGATAAGCAAGTGTACCAGTTTTTCAATCGTCTTGTCAACGGTTGTGGAGTGTTTTTTAACTAGAGTCAGATATAAGAAATGAAAAATCTACTTGTTCATTTGGACTTTGAAAGTGAACAACATGTGCCAGATGTTGGGAACGTTTCATCGGATAGTTGGCGATAACCAGCTCAATTCCAGCTCACGGAGGATGACTTTCACAAGGTTAGCACTTTATTGAATTCGACATCTAGTATGTTGATTTTGAATGCTACAGGATGCTATAGTGTCTTTTTTTCATCTCATGTCTATATGAGGGCTCTTCGAAAATTCCCGCTCATTTGGATTACATAAACGTTTGACTATTTTGTTTCGCGTCAAGCAGATGACGTTGAGTGATTCGATGCGGACACAAGTCTGCTAGGATTCCCCGAACAAACACGCCGGAAATTAAGCCTCTATGAATGCTTTAAATGTATTCTCCCTCTTTGGTGTTTTGCTTTTTTGGCACAGGGGGCAAGAAATGGATTACGGTTGAAATACCTGCACAGCAGAGACTCTCCGAAGGTGCACATGTCGGTTGCCAGACAGTCGTAGGAAGTTTTAGCGCCACCCTATGCACATCAGCTTATCCTTGAATGCGATCCCTTCATTCATCCCACAAACTTCTTCATTATTATTTTCTCAAAGAGGCTATGCAATTTTTCCGGCACTGTTGATTTGTACATCGATTAGTAACCTGTAAAATATACTCGATGGTCTGTAGAGGTCATATCGTACCAGGACCCAATTTCACCGAATTTTATTTTTGGCAGACCTGTTGATTTTGTTGTTTCTTTTGGGGAGCTATTGTTTCAGTGTTGTTGGCAATCTTAGTGATTTCCACAATAAGCTGATTCAGCGCAGCCACTGGTATGTCAAGCAATCTTTGCGACTGAATGTTCTTAAATTTGTTGATGTCCCTTAATATCTGTAACCTGGTGCTCGGTGTTCGTCTGTCTTCAGCGAAATCCCGTCCCTAGCACCTAATAACCATTTCGGTCTGAAATAGTTTTCCAACGGTTAATTCGGAATTCCACAATCTTTCCAAAATCTTTCATGGACAGAATATGTTGAGCCTGGTCTGCTCAACCCACACAGACTTCTGTTGTCTTCTGGTCTAAAAATGTTCAAAGCACCTCATACATTTTGACTCCAAATTGTCATTGCATGCGTTCTCACCCTCTGGGTTCAGTATTCTACAGTGTTCTTTCCAAGCTTGAAACAGAAGGATTTTCCCTATTATTTGTCTTGATTCTTAGAACTGCTTTTATGTCTTAGTGGGATTAACAAAACTCTACTTTTTGATTTCGTTGTTCGAAAACATTTCGATCCCTGTGGTAGATTTTCAGGCAGTATGCATGAATTTTTATCTTCACGCAGCATCATCGAAAATTAATTATCATATTTTAGCTTGTTCCACATTTAGACTCCGCTCTTCTCCTACTTCTGTTCAAAGGAACAATCTTATTCCTTGTCTTGCTCGTCTACCGGTAAATCACGAACTGCTCCGGAAAGAGATGAGACCTCGCCTTTGTTTGTAGCCCTTGTGCATTTTTATTCTCCGTCATTCGTTCTGTCAGACGGCTTATTTTATCATCACGCTTCATGATCTATTTCTGTATTCACCTGCAAGTATTTGCCATAAAGTGTGGGTGTATCTGCTTAAAAAACACGCCCAAATCAGGGTACGTAAAAACACTATTTGATTTGATTTGTCCCTGCTCGAACCACAAGGTTCATTTCAGGCGAAGACGCGAAGACGTCGTTGTATATGGAGCAATTCCACTTTCCGATCGTTATCAAGTGCTCAGATTTCACGCAGGCGTGAAATGAACCACTGGAATAAGAGAACGATGTGAATGGACAGATACCGTGGGTTGGCAAGATTCTTGCCGAAAGGATGGAGGTCTGTTTTGAACTTTGCATTCCAACCGGCATCCAGTCAATATTTCCTATATTCTGCTAAAAAAGAAGGAATTTCCAAAATTATGATGTACTTACCACCTTCTGTTGATTCTATTTTAACTAAATTGGCCAATGCACAAACTGAATAGTTCTCAGCACTGGACTGCAGTGATTCAGAACAAAAAAACTAGCCATCATTTCTGACTATAACTGCACTCGGTCTTATTTTCTTAATCACACTGGGCTCCTGTATTTATTGCAAACGCAATAATTCATCATTTACTATTAAGAAAATATGAACGCATTGTCTAGCTGTGTCATCCGTGTGAGAAATCGTCAGCAGTGCACGTCCGCCGAGCACAAACCCGCACGCGAACTCAGGTCTAACGATTGGGATACAAACGTCTTAGCCATTAGGCTAATGCAATAGGCTACTGATGTTTTGTTGGAGCTCAGCTTTTGCATTTATCTCACGAGTGTTGGTGAGGTAGGAAGAAGTTATTTTCGTCTTTTGATCTTACAACAGAAATGATTTGTCGTCATAATGCACTAAATAAATATTCTATTCATATTTCTGATTCTGTTATCGTTATACATTTTCAGAATATAGAACTTAATGTTCATTTCCGCTTCGTTGTTTTTCCCTCGTTTCACGTATTCGCAACATAAAGTCATTGAGGTCGGTTAAATTAGTTAATCAAAGTGTAATTTGCTTCACGGTCGGTTAGCTTTGGAACATCTTTGTTAGTCCGAATCGAATGTGCGAAAATGTAAGTGCACAAGAAAGTCTGAAAACTCTATATCGGAACTTGGTTCACCGTGAAACGTGTTACAAATTGAATTACAAATTAAAAGTGACGTACCCATTGTCATCGCCTAAAAGCGTCGCTAATTATTCACGCCCGTACACATTTGTGCATTCGTTATGTTGCCATTTGCTCTCAGCAAATACTTGACGACTAACTAAATGTAAATCAATAGCCTGAACACAGTCTATAGAACCGGATACCGAATTCAGCCCGGTTGACTTGTACGTGCAAATTGTTTGTGTATTTGAAGTCGATTATATCATCTTTAGTTTGCTAATCGGATCATGTACGCGGTGTTGTTGGTTTGTCACACAGAAGCGAAAGTATTGCCGAATTTGCTGGATGTGTGTTGTCGATAGTTCAGTCAAACTGGTTTCCATTGGAACAATACTTCCGTTACTTACTGCCTGACCGGGAAACGAACGATGTTTGACATTGTGCCAAATTGCTGTGTGACTGAAATCATTCTCTTCCCACCCCATTCCAACCCAATTTAGACAATAAACGGTAGTGTCGAAGTAAACGTGCGCATGCGAGAAAATGTGCTGTGGACGGTTAGAAGAAATACCGCTAATATGTTTCCATCTGACTAGTCAACGTCTGAATAAATGCTGCCCACATTCTGCTATTAATTTTATTGGGAAATTTCATTTGTGAAAGACTGTCCTTTTAAGTAATTTTGCATTATCCCCATCCAGCTGTACGTAGGCGATCATGTGAAAACGTATACGAAGTAAGCTCGGTAACTGAAATCCGTTGATAAATTTTCACTTAATGTTTTCGCATCCTAAAGCGTTTGGCTTCTTCCTCATGCTCTGCCTATCGGATGAGATAACAGAGAAACCCTGGGATATTTGCTTGCGAGTTTTATATACGAATACCATCATCATTAGGGATCGAAGATGGAATCTAAACCTTTGCTGAGGCGATCCCGTGTCATCCGAAAAACCCCTACTTTTGAGTCCAGAAAAAAATGTAACACGCGAAAATCTTTCATAAGAGAAGACCTCCAAATCGTTTAGCTCCGCGGTTCTGATGTGCCTAGTTATTTGCGCCAACTGGGCACTATCCTGTGATGCGTGACTTATCTACTGTTTCCTTCGTATGCCTAATTCGTCAAAATAGGAGAATTTTGCGCTTGGCCCATCCACTCCTTAATATCGTGTATCAACCTCTGTCGATGTCTGATCCTAACGTTTTCCTTTATTGCCATTGCAAGGCGGTTCTGCGGTGCTGCTTTGGTTTTCACGACTCTACTTTCAGTTTTGAGTTGAGCTGAATTTGTGCGCGTCCGTGCAAACAAGAAAATGACATAAAGTGGACGGATCAAATGTGTCCGTCAGTTGCGTTTACATTTTTTTTGACGCATGGTGCACGTTAGGGTTTATTCGCCTAAATTTGGCACCAGAGACCACCAATAACCGCGGTTGGACGAGCACAACAAACAGTACGAATGCAGGTGTGTGACAAAATGATGAACACGATTTACACACTGACCTTGAGAAATAGAGAAAGGTGTGTTTGTCGAAAGTTAGCTGACTGAATAATTTCAGGTGATCAGTGATCCAAATCGGGCTTTCCGGATACTTCAGTTACCATACGAAATTAAGTTATGCATATAATACTAAGTATGTTCTGTTTGGCTGTGAAGATTGAATGGGTTCTTAGTAGATTTAATTCTTCAAAGCAAACTCAGCCGTAGAAGAAACATCGTCATCCACGGGTTTCCTGGAAACAACTGGTTTGGACAAAGCCTAAAAATATTTAGAAAGTTGAATAGAAAACTTTCCCAATTTTGCTATTCCCAACCAGCGCATTGTGAAGTAAAAATTATCGTACAGGAACAAATCCTTGATTCATTCATCAAGCTATTATTACAGTTAGGTAATGTCTCAGATAAATCAATACAGCCTGTTCAAATCCCGGTCTGTGGTGGTCGGAAACAAGTGGATTGATTTTGCACGTAGAAACGCGAGCTTTTCAGAATAAATGCTCTGCTAAGCACCGTTCCTATTTCCGAATTATCTCTTAATCCTGTCACCCGTAATTTTTGCAGTAGTTCTGTCTCCTTCGCTGCATAATCCTCCTGCCTGTCACATTTATCCGAGAACAAGACAGCTGAAAATAAAGCTCCACTGAGCAAGTTTGCATAGTTTATTTCCCGTAAACCAAAATTTCGGGAGAAATGCTAGTTAAGCTGGTCAACTGAATAAGAAATATATTTTTTAATGAATAGTGGCTTCGAAGACAGACAACACTGACGCGCACAATTTTGGAGCAAAAATCGACCAAAAATCTTTTTTTCGCCACGAAACACGACAATTAACGCTGTCAGTCATCATATTACCGTGGATAAAATAGAGCTTCAACCAACCCTTGCTAGCTGGAACCAATACAGTGCGAGCTGAAGTGATGTCAGATTTGCTGAAAACTGCAGATGAGGACATCTCGTAGAGTAAATTAGAAGTAAGCATTACCACTATTTTGGATTTGTACGGCTGCCTATATTAAGTATCTTCACTGACTGGGGAACAGTTGGGTTTTCTAAGCTTATGAAACAGCCTTATGTGTATTGTTACGAACTCATTTATGCTTCGATTTTTCAAACCTTGCTCTTTTTATTTCTCATCGAATTTGTGAAAGCTTATCTGTTCTATGGTGCAATATCACCACTATATTCTCTGTTGTCCGGACCCGTGAGCTTCTTTCTTGCAAGGATAAACTACTACTTAAAGTTATAGTAGTATTTGTACGACACAATGCACCAGAATTACAGCTGCTGCCACCGTTGCACTAGTAAAACAATGTTCGATAACATTCTAGTGGATAAACTTGTATATGTTACAATGAAAAACCGTGCGTTGGTAGAGTTCAAATGACACAGAACACAGTGAATCCAGCCTAAGCGAACACCACTCCACAGATTCTGACTTCGAATCACCGGATTTGCTTGGACTACGTAAAGCCTTGAATTTGTTGTGGGCACTTCGTTTCTTTGGACGACTTACGTTTATTGCTAAATCTTGTTTTTCGGTACAGGGAAGTAAATCTGCCGCCATATTACTGTTGGATTCTATTGCTCGGAATGCATGAATCACTGAACCCGACGACTTCAACCAAAAGATCACGTCACAAAACTATCTCAGTCTCTTGACAGTAGACGGTAAAGTGGCAAGTTATGTGCACGTGAAAAACCACTACTCACAGTTTGCTGACGCAATCGGCTGCAGGACTCATTTATATCTTGTGTTTGATCATCCGACCAGTCGTTCATTGAAAGCTCTTGAATAGGTCGACCAGTCGATTGACATCATTGTTTGCTTTCGGCTATATTATCATATGGAAGTTTCATGTAAAATGAACTTCTCGTAAATGCGATGAATCAACCCGTCCCATGATAGTAGCTTCCATGTTTGCCTCCTAATGGCATTTTCTTATTGAAACGTGGAAAGATTAGAGGGCAGCAGTAATGTTGACTGATAGGTAATGTGGTACCCAAGCGGCCATAGTTTGTTCTAAGGAAAACAAAATTACTGTAGAAACTCCCCGGTACAATCAGTGGTGAAATGTTCGAAAACGAATTGTCGTCAGATAGGCTGTCGACGTAAAGAAAATGTCCAGTAAGTTTATGCGACTGCCAGCATAGTCGGACTCGTTACAAATGCGGACCAGTCAATTTACGCTCATATGCAAGTTGGTGGATGACAAGTGTTGGGGGAATTAAATGAAAAGTTTATATACCCTAATATCGTTTAGAATATCCGTGCACACGAAGGAATTCGATGATTTAGTACTCCATCTTACATCAGTTGGCGATAGTTTAAAGCTTGATCAACGAAATGTCCCTTCGTTTTGTTACATCAGCCATATGTACCTTATTGCTGTTGACTGCCATATTAGTTTCGCATTCGTTTTGCTGCTGCTTGATAGGCTTATTCGGCTTCAGACCATGCCTCATTTCAAACATACATTAAACTTGTCACCATTTGTTTTTTAAAAATCGTCATTCAACTCGGAGTAGGCCATTTCGTTATACTTATACGGAGTCTCGCAACAAAAAGGCAGCCCGTTCCTTTAGTTTGGGTCCCCCGGCAAGGTAACGAAAATGGAGCGCTCGCTGCGTCAGGAATCTTCAGAAGTGTTGGTCAACCGACCTCGAATGAACAAAGGCATAAATCGACGTCATTCGAAGCCCATTGAGTGTATCAGCCGGCATCAACACTCCCAAACAAACTACTATGGCGGTCCACAGGACACACGCTGCACTAGTGGAGTAACTTCCATTTGACTTCGTCCTCTATTTTATTATTCTGGTTCCCGTTTTCTATGACCAATGTTTTGGAGGCTATTACGGCGAACATCGGAAAAATACCAGATAAATTACAGGAAACAAGTTATTTCTAAAAACGAACATTTCAATGACATCAAGTACATAAACATATGCCCATTAGTAGCGAATGTCTTAGCTTCATATATACGTAAACCTAGACCGAAAAAGAGTATCGGCGGTGAAGAAAGCTTTGTTAACTTAAGCATTGTGCTGAACAGAAAATTCACTCAATGCAAATTGAAGAGCTAGTCAAACGAGCCGGAACTAGAACATAAATAATGCAGATTTTCATCGTGCTGAGCCACGGTGAATGCAGTCTGTTTGCAAACATTCGTTGTTGGGGGGTTACTTTCCCAATAACAGCAAATAATCGCGTTAGTAACGTTCCCATAGAAGCAAAGTAAGTAAATGACCTTTAATTGTTTCGCCGTCGCACTAGGATCCGGATGCGATGAATGGAAGTGGTCAAATGCACAATGTCGTAGCCTTCGGACGTGAAGATTGCGGGATCGAATCCCCCACCGTCGGTCAGCATCCTCACTTGGCAGCTTTCTGTTGGCCGCATACCCCTTTCCTGAAAAATGAAGTAAACTTACTTTCCATTGATAAATGGAACTAAAATGGCAAAAGATAGAAAGAAACAGAGAATTCAAATGCGCGCTGGGCGTCCAAAAGTTGATGCAGTGAGTCCGAATTTCTGCCCCGCATAACGTGTCTTTTGACGTCATTCAAAACATTCAAAATATTGTTCCTTTTTTGAGAACGCTTAGTTTTTAATATTATGATATGACCATATGAAACAA
Organism: Fasciolopsis buskii; assembly: GCA_008360955.1. NCBI lineage: Eukaryota > Metazoa > Platyhelminthes > Trematoda > Plagiorchiida > Fasciolidae > Fasciolopsis > Fasciolopsis buskii. Next base: position 285,128 of record LUCM01005725.1, on the reverse strand, counting down.
TATTTCGGTCGGGTATACCCCGGGAATAAATGCCCGCACAAATGCAAACTCCAAAGTATGTGAATGTGTCGCCTGTTTTATGGCAAAAGAATTTCCCTTCTTAGTGCCAACCATTGCTGTTCACGGAAATTATGGTTCAGGTAACAAAGTTACACCTTGCGACATTTTTATTCCATCAAGCGTACTGGTACTGGTTGTCGGAGGAAATTGCAAAAATGACATTCAGAAACATAGCTAATCTCGGGTGTGGACCGTGTGAGGACGTGTAGCTTGTTGCCTCTTGAGATTGGTCACCGGATAAAAGATACAGTTGTATAGTTTGCTTATTTAGAATCGTTTGTAAGTAGTACTGATAAACGTGTGCGTGTGTATGTATGGGTCTGCTCAGATGTGGTTATTAGATCAGCCTGTCTCTATGGTAGTGACTGTTCTTGTCGTGGCATTTAAATCCGACGTTTTATCACCTGGAGGCAGAAACAGGACGCGCGCTTGTGGATGTGCCTTAACTAATGCGTGAATAAAAAGTACATACTGAAACAAGATTTAGCGAAATGTTTTGTTGTTCAGTCACGAAACAACTCACTAGCTTGAATGAAGAGAAATTGGTTTGCGTTTACTGTATTGTATCACGATATGTGTGAAGGGTATCATCTGTCTATTTTGATAAACATTAATGCTTTCAGCATTTCATCCATTTCAAATGAATATATACGAGATTAGTTGAATAAGCCTTCCAAACTGCTCTTTATCGCGGTATTGCTTTATCCTGGTATTTGTTTACTTATTCACAACAGAGACATGCTAAAGCTGTCCTACATTGCTGTGTCTTACACATGCACACTATGATACCCCTAGGATCAGTCATTGACTAAACTCTTATGTGCACCTTTCATAAATATTTGACATATAGCAACCTGTACTCACGGATGATGTTTCATCCTAAGCAGTTTTAGGTAGTTGCTGGAATACTGGTCTGTCGAAACAGATGCTCGTGAGAAAATACTGCGCAGTATAATAAGCGGGCGTTGTTTATCAAAGATTGTTGACACGAAATCATATGATAAAGAAAGTTTAACATTAATTTAAGCTTCTCAAAAGTGCTACTGGATGTGTTGTCCAGAAATTCTACAATATACTTGTCTCAAACCACCTGGAGTATCTTAACCTGAGTTGTTAGACTACTGAATTGTGCGCTGCAAATTTTATTGTATGGTAAATATCGGTTACACATGGACGTCTTTAGAATAGGTATTATCGTGAATCACTGACTCATACTGGAGGACATTTACATCACATGGTACTAAAATAGAGCTGTAAAGATTGCTTTGAGGATTCATACTCACATGGTCAATCCCGATTAGCTTGAAGTTTCCCTCGTGGCAAGCGCACGCATTGAGTAGCCTTTCATCCTTAGACCACACAATGCACGACATGATCTTGAATATATAAGAAAGCTTTTACACTAACCATATGTATCTTCGCATCTTATCAAACTACAGCCGTTGAGGAGACGAACTCTATGACCTCTGACTTGCAAAGGGGGATCACAGAACGCGGACAAAAGTGAAACCCTTATGCCTGTTTACAAAGCCACGCAACATTCCAAAATGTTAGTTAATTGAAGAGTTCGGTGAGTACACAGAAATCGAACACAAAAGTCTCACGCAGTCACCGATTGCCAATTAGGGAGCACCCATTTCACTGTCTTGGGGACCAGCTCAAAATGGCTTTTCCAGTCATCTGTGTAATTCAGCCAGGTGTAAACGGTAGGTTTTTCATGATTCACTCTTATCAAATTATTTGTGCCATAAATTTGGCTTTGACGTTGATTTTGCAGACAAGCAGCAAATGATTGATTCGCCAGCAGAAAAATCCAAGAGACCTGAAGAAATCTTTGGTGATCAAGTATTTTTTATCAATAAACTGTTGATAGGTTCATACCAAACAATATCATTTATTCAGAAGAGTGACTAAATGAAGGATAACTCAAATCTGCAGTCACATCGCGAAATCCCTAAGAACATTAAATAAAAGTTGCACAAACCTCAACGTCAGTCTCTGTGTGATCCGATAGGTCAGCGACCAAATAGAGCCAGTTTCGCTAACGGTCAGGTCCGCATTAGAGTAGGACCTACAGACCTAACCACGGCCAGCCACAGTTTCAAGGTCAAAGTCAGCATAAGCGGTTCATTGCGTGTAGGATGCGGTTACTTGAGTGAGTATATAGACCACTCGGATCAAAATTTGTTCGACTGCGTATAAATAATGGTGAAAAGAGGGCAAAGTTAAATAAATGGCAAGCATCAGCGATAGAAGGCAATGAAAAGGATTGAGAACTTCTATGAATGCGATGAAACCGAGGGAATGGATTTGGAGAATTCTGATTCTGTGCAAAGTCGATATGTCGAATATGCTTGTTTTTCTGGCTTTTTAATCGCAGTCTGCATGTCATCCTTGTTTTTGCTGACCGTCCCCTGCGAATTCCTATTTTGTGCATAGTATTTCTATCGGTTAAAAACATATCTTATGACGTTCACACTATCCCGTGTTCATAAGTGCTTGTGCGGTTAAGTCTAAATTAACAAACGCAGTAGCTCTGTTCCAAAAAGACGAGTTCCTTTATCAGCTGCTAATTTTCTAGCAATAATTTCTTACACGTGGTGATAAATACTTTGCACAATGCATAATGGATAGCCTTGTTTCGATCGATTTGGGTCATATGGTTGCTTTTTACCATATTTATCCTGTTTGAAAGTGGTACTGAATAGGTGTTTACGTAGGACTTAACTATTGGTGATCCAACGGTGAGCATTAACGTTTCGGCTTGACCGTCGCAGATTCGAACTTTCCGCGGTCTGATTCTCCAGTTGGTGGACCACATTTGTCCTTGCCAATTTCTGTCTGAAGTTGAGCATATTGTCTTATCAAGAAATGAGTTAAGATGATTAAAGAAAGAGTAGCTAATCCTGTTGGCGTCGAATGTTTCGGGGATTAAATACTACTTATTATCGCTGGTATCATTTGTTCAAACTTTGTTTGCCCTGTCGGTCGGTGCAAGTGTACCTGACCGAAGTGCAAATTAGTCGGACCGAAGCTGGCTGGATTTCTTTCTTATCCGAAACACGCATAGTGCTTTGAGATAACTTGGTCGTGTATATCGATCCCCTAAATTTATCTTAACTTACTGAACTACTTTGCCCGACAAAATGAGGTCTTTATCCGTTACTAGCTGGATCACATAGCGTGTTTTTAATAAACATGGGAACCCTGCCCGAAAAGCCGTTGCTCATGTTCACAATAAAGACAAAGAAAGCGGTATTAATTACATTCATATATTCACTTCCAAGAAGTTACTTGCATTTATGACCCTTCGCAAAATTACTGCCGGTTGTTATTTACAATCATTCACGATGGAGAGTTACCATCGTGAGTTGCAGACGAATGCCAGTAGGAACCTCTATCATCGTCCGCCGTTGTTTCCTCTTCGTACAATTTAACTCACCTCTTATCCTCGTCGTTGGACCGACTGCGGCAAGTTTGCACGATGTGAGGTAGGATAAAGATTCTGTGAAAGAACACGGCTGATTTCACATTTGTCTTTACTGTTTATGCCTTTGGACGGGAATATCCAGAAAGCCGTTCGTCCACCTGTGGGGGAAAACTGTTCCAGAATCCTTGCGCATGCTACTAGCAACCTCACTCTTCTTCGATTGCGTAATTCCGTCAGTAAACAAACAAGGCGGTTTGTGTCAACCAACAGATGCAAAGCTCTCATTTATTTAACCACGAGGCAATAATGGGACAGGAAACAAATTTGCATTGATTATTGATCACAGACAATGGGAGGTTATTAGTACGATCGACTAGGCTAGGTCATGCAAAACTGAGGTTAATAACGTCTCGTTAAGCTGGTCCTACCAGTGTAACGTAGATTCAGCTGACTGCAAGTTTATTGTTCACTAGCTCCTGACTCCCAATCGATTTTCCTATTTCTAACGGTCACGTTAACTGCTATAAATTGATTCAGTTTACTTTATAAGACCGGCTGATCAGATAGAGGTGGACATCAATAGCGATGCTTTGAACTGTTCCCCAATACGTCATGCAACCTAACCGCACTGCATGTCACTTCTCAGTGTGACTGAGAATTCTTTATTTGCAATGTTATATCATATTGTTTTTTTCTATACACCCAATATCCAGATCCATTTTACAAAAATACTTATAAATTAGGATAGGAAATGATGAAATTCTGTTACGTCAAATTTTTCTGCTCTTTCAAAATTTGAAGCAACAACTTCCTACCAGATATGGATCTACATTTTGTTCCGGTATTTGATAGATGATGACATTTCAGCTGATGTTTGTTTCCTTTGCTCTGCTCATTCCGCGCGTTCGAACACCATGGGCAAACAAACAGGAAAGTTTCGTAAGTCACATGAGAAAGTTCTTAGTCAGGATAATGTGAAAGAAAACCTTTTTACATGATTCCGGCACATTTTTGTGATATGTTTTCCAGACAGTGTGATTTTGCAAGAAAAATTTGAACATTAGGATGCAGCATGTTGGGGATAGAGCCAAGGTTTGCCAATATTTGGGTTGACGAGGATACAGCCACCGTGGGATATCACCGAAAGGGTGGCGGAAGTAGGAACGATGTCCGGTAACATAGATGTGTAGCTGTGTACGATAAAGCTTGGTTTTGTGGGATTGATTGATGCTGACTGTCAGATTTTGAAATTGTCGGGAGCTTTATTGATGAGATCAACCGATTTTTGCAAGTGAGCCACATCAGGGGCGTCGTATTGGGAGGGTTTACGTTTTCACTGTTGCTGAGATAAAGGTAAAATAAACCATTTGCGCCGAAGATTTGCAGTCATAATTCTATTATCTCACAGGCTATGGTGAATTCTCCGGCTGCATTAAAACAAATGACGTTCAGAGTGCGCCACACTTTTATTGTAATATTTTTTGCTAAGAAAATTCCCTTTTGTTCTCTAATGTTCAACGACTTCAGCAATCAGCTGGATGTGACTGTGCCCAAAATAATCAAAGTAATGATTTCAGCCCTACGAGATCGTTTACAGATAAATAACCCCGCAAAATAAGGTCTGGAATAAGGCAAGAATGCTGCCTCATTCAAATTATCAAGCATCTATTGATTTGCCTGGCTACATGGCTGAGCGAACATCGGATGCCCGGGGCAGCAACATTATTAGCTTAGGTTGGCGTATTTTAAAAAGGCGGTTGATGCAAACTGTCATCCACAATTAATTGGCTCCTAGGGATACCAAACCCCGTTTGGTCCAGAAGACGAGATATCCAAAGCCCAGGTGTATTAATGAACAATTAGCTTAGTGGTAACGAAAGTACAAACCTCAGCCATTCGGCAGTCCGAACCCAGGACTCGGCAACAAGGTAAACAAAGGAGGACAGCTGATCGCATCGAGCAAACAAATGCATCGTAACAAGGAAGCTATTCAAAAATGAAGGGTCACTACAGGGATATTAGTGAATCAAGATGCGGATGTTTAAGGAAACGAAAAATGATTGGTAGAAACGGGTAAGCTAGTGCAGACGGGGTAGGAGACCGCATTGGCCATTGAAATGGTGACGCCAAATTTTCAAGGTCATTTGGAAACCAAAGGAACTACGGTCGACGTGTGAAATCAAAGTTCATTTGCATGTAGGCTGCAAACATGAAAACCTCATGGACGAGGGTCATTTTGAGAACAATGAAGGATGTGAGAACGGCGTGATTTGCAAATGTTAACTTTTTGGGTCAACTTATTGGAATGTGAAAGACTGACATTTCCCTACTGTTGCGCCTAATTGATCATGGGAAGCAAAAGGGAAAATATTGTCTGATTTAACGAAACATTTGGATAACTATACCAGATAAACGAAACCTCTCAAGGAAACGGCTGTTCATGGCGCACTAACCTGTAGGCAACGGTTCATGACTGACCATGAGGAGTGAATTTCTGGTGTTAAATGGTCGTAACTGCAATGCTTTGATAAAGCAGATGTGATTTTCTAAATGTGGAAAATATAGTTTGCGCAGTTTATCTAAAAGTCCTAAACCCTAAGCCGAATGTGACAGTTACTTGCTACAATTTTCACCATGAAGTAAAGTAGATCTGCATTTTTAAATCTGCTAAAGTCTAGCTCATATCCTGAGGTAAAATTTTGATTTACGTTGTGTTCCGGTGAAACCACTTCCTGACCGCTTGTAATGCTGCAGTTCGTTTGCATGAAGGTACCAATCAAACAGAAATATGGTTCGAACAAATCAGTCGCACTGGTGCCATCGAATATCCATTTATTTGCACCTACTAAGGAGACTTTGCCCCTCAGTTTTGGTTTACCGACCAGCATACAGACAATGGTGATATGAAACAAAATGGACGGAGATCCGGATCCTTTGGAATCGAAATGAAGACTGAAATTCCTATCAGCTCTGTTATCTAGTACAGAGAAGGGAGCTCATTCAACCAGTTGCATTCATTCTATGATCACTTGCGCTTCGTCGACTGCTCAGATTCATAAAAGGCTATCAAAATGCGAGATGTGCGAAGTGATCAAGAAAATGACAATTGCAAGTGTGATAGCTCCGGGAAACAGATACCGATTCGCATTCGAATTTAGTGGCTTTGACATGTCTGAAACCGCACTGTTCCTGCTAAAAAATACCTGCATTCCCTTCACCATTCGTGGTTGTCGGAAGGAAGAAAAACATTTTTCTATTTTCAGGCCGGCAATACCAAGCGTAATTACTTTTTTCGATTACTTCGTTGTAACATATTTTACAGCTCTTTGAACTTATCAGCCACCTGCCAAAGTACATCAAGTTCCCATAAAAGTTACCTAACTTAACTAGTTTGCGTCAATTCTTTTAGGGGAACCTTTAAGTTCAGATCTTTGCTTATTATTCACATTCCGTCAATGATATCTCCAAACTAGTGCTTTCTTTCAGATGTAAATCGTCAACCGGTTTTGTATGAAGTCTAGAATTATTTCCATTTTCCCTCTGTTTTTTACCAGTCATGCAAAGAGTCCGGCCCTTAAACTTTTCTACATTGGTATAAAAATATTGCAGATTTCTACCCGAACTATAAATTCGATTGGCTGCTTCTTCATCTGCGTTGTTTTTCACACCAGTTTACTCGGTCAATGCACGGTTCTGTCCCCGAAATCCAATCCTGATCCCAACTTATTGCACCACCATTCCTTGATTGCTCAAAATTTCTTCAGGCTTTCAGCGATCGATACGGAAACGCTTATAGTCTATCGAGTGAACAATTTTTCCCACTTATAAAATAGTAATTTGATACACATCTTGTCATTTATGTTTTGATACCATAACGGACAATGAGATGATCGCTCACTGCAACGTGATTTTGATGTTCACTAAAACTCGACAGTACAGTACCATGTTCACTTTCCAAACTGCATAGTAGGAGAAGAGTTTTCGGACCTCGGGTAAGGAATTGGCGAGCCACGGTTAGCCAAGCCTAATAAAAGTTTTACTCCAAATTGCCTCGGGGAGAGAAAATATCATTCAGCTGCTGCATAATCGTCCTTCTAGAGAAAAATGACAGAGTTCAAGGGGGCTGAGCAAAGTGATTGCAGAGAGAAGACCATTCTGTTGTAATGCAATCGGCGTTGCTGAGACCCTGAGGTGTTATGCAGTTGGAAAATGTGGCCATCAAATCGACTGGATGTGACTGATCCTCTCTGCTGTGGCTTGCATGCATCCCGGTAAAATAAAACAAGAAAACCCCATGTTGTCTTTGAAAGATGCTTTGTTAGTATTAATTTTTTGGTATAACTTAGGTTATTTCAAGCTGTAATTCTTTGGTCTGCGTTAAATTATTATTCAATCGATAGTTTTCTTGTCGATCAATGTTACCGTTAGATATCATGTCTGTATATAGACATCAGTTTTCAACCATGTCTTGTACCCCGGGTGCAAGGGCTCATCATCACTCCAAAGTCCGCTCATTTTGATAATCAATCTGAGTTTAGACCGTCTATCGTTCAATTGATTCTAGGGTGATTTATCAATCTGTCCATATTTCCGAATTTCGAAGGTCATTTTCGTGTCTTTATATATGCGATTTTGTACTTGACATCATGTGTTCTTACTGGTAACAGGTGCCGAAGTGTATTGATAAACGTTGGTACATGATATCTAATGTACAGGGGCAACGTTTCCATCTTACTTACGAAATAGAGCTAGTTGATTAACTGGACAGATGCAAAAATTTTCAACATCAACAACGTTGTCGTTGGTTTTATGCGTACGAGCTTTTCAAAGACAAAAGGAAATCAACCTGTTGATTGTTCGAAACTGTCGGACAAAACATTTTTATATACTAACTGTGAGATCCAAAAAGGATCTGTTGGGTAACGTGACCTGGTGTCCCGCTTCTTATTTCCTCAGATATGTTTTGAACATCCAATATCTGCTCTTTTTATTCCCGATTATCGTGTCAAAAGTGAATGATATCTTTTCCTCAAAGATCATACGGATGGTTCTCATGCAGATGGCAAAGTGGCCGGTTTCGAAATTCAGGAACAGCGTGTTCAAATAACATCACTTAACGACGAACAAGAATTGACGTGAAATAAATCAGGTGATTAAGGTTTACGCAGCAGGGTGCTGGAAGATAGAAAGGTGTCCATAGTCAGATGGTAGTTACTAACGACTAATATGGTTTGGGAAGATTGTATTTCAATGAAAATAACAGTCATATATGTAAACAATCTTAAAATCTGTCTCCATACGTCAAAAGTCATAAGTGATGACTAGAGTCTGACAGTTTCGCCATACGGGTGTTGCAACATTATCCTTCAATTGGTTTGGGAAACTTCATTAACAGAGATATAGCAAGAAACATTTCAAGTCGTATTGGCGAATATCTGTTTAGGAAGATTCATTCTCAAGCCCGTAAATTAGTGTCTGACATCAGCCTGGGTTTAGAAAAACTACTACTGCATATTCAGTCGGTTTGTTAGTTGGTTGGTTGGTCTACGCTTGATGGTCAATGACATGGGTCGATGAAGCGGTCGACAAGGTCATCGGCAATCTTTGGCCAGGGTAGCTATGGGGCAAAGCAGTCTCTAATGTTCGAGAGCTCATCCCTTCCCATTCGTGTCACAGTACTCTATACACAGCACAAAATGCGTTGCACAATACCATCGGACGCCCCAGTAAATGGGTCGCAATGGTCACCTCGTTTCCACTGGGCTTTACTGACACTCAAAGGGTATTTCCTTTTAGTAACGAATAAAATTTGGAAATTATAAACGTTAAGGTGCTCATTTGTTGACAAGTGAAAAATTGTTTGTCCTAGCGTAGTGTTTCTTCAGATTTCATGTTTGACGAGGACGGGATAGAAATGTGTTTCTGGCAGATGCTTGCAGAGAAATCCATTTGTTCCATCCAAGCACTCCAGTTTGATCAAATTGGACAGGCTATTTCAAATAACCCAACGAACTAAAATCGGGGCAAACCGAGAGCGTTTTTGTACTTGGAACGTGGAAACAGCTTCCGTACAAAACTCCAGGAAAGTCACGGTTTACTGAACCGAAACAAGGACTGACAGACAAATCAACTAAAATCGGGGAACTATCGATTTAGAGCTAACATTAACACAAAAGAAAAGTGTCCATTGCATCTTTTTGGCCAAATCCTCTCATGTATTTTGGCTTCTCGAGGTCAGCATGAACGATACCAATTCTGCCAAGATTAGATAACACTTGCGGAAGACAGTTTTGCATCACCGTTTAAAACGAAACTTCAATTTTTCTGTTAATGGGGTGTTGAACTTGATGACTTATTTTGAGCGGTGTCTTGTGACGCCTCTGATTTCGCTCACTCCCTCGTTTTTGACCGTTCTCGTCTTTTCGTGGTTGAAGCCGACTGGAGATTTGTATATCAGAATGGACTGAACGATGAACTTCTCATTTTTGTTGAACGCATCACAAACCACGGTCAATTCATGAAAAGACCATAATGCGAAATTACGCACACGCATGCAATCAAGATCGGGATTTATTCGTTCTTCTCCGGTAACAGAAAACAGATCCGTGGTCGGATTAAGACGACTTTGTATGGTCTCGTAGCTATCGTATGAAAACCTCCGCCTACAGTAGACGGACTAAGGCTCATGTGACCGCCTAATGCACCTAAGAAATTAGTAGTACAGTAAAAAACATTAGAAAAATGGAAGGTGCACAATACAATCTAGCAGAAGGTTTTGTGGTTAGGACAGAAACGGAAGTCACGAATAGCATACGGCAGAACAAATAACACATAAAGTGATTCACGAAATATGGATGAGTCTGCAGAACGACTGGCGGCCGCAAACATCGGCTAGTCACTGAGACGAAAGGTTTTGACAAACATATCAGGTAATGTTAGTTTTATCTTCTGTGATATCAGCAAATTTCCAGATCCGAATGAAGATTTGGGACAGCCCAGAGATTGCTTATCGAATGAAATTTTATTTGTTTCCCAATGACCTATATACATATGTCTTCCAAAGTGTGCACTGGTTGTACACAATTGAACATGTATACAAATAAAAACGCTGTGTACTAAGGGACGTTCGGGAACAATGAAACCATAGATTGCAATTGCCTATCCTTTTCACAGTTTTGTATTCCCGTGGGTTTTACAGACAGTCGGTCCAATCTTATCTTAGCAGATATCAATTAATCTACGTGCGATGTTTGACTTTAACAATACCAGCCTACATTTTGTTTAGAAATGTTGCACCCATTAAACTAAAAAGCGACGATTATTAAACAGTCATAAAGACGTAGCTTAGGGACTCTGGGCGCACGAAAGAAGCATGGGTGCAGCAATCCACAAGATACAGGTGAACGGACAAAAAAACAGTTAGTTAATCATAAGTTTACAGCCGACTAATTTCATTGGAATTGCGGAATTGCACAATGAAGCACCTGCATGTAATTAGCAGTTTCTCATTTTAAATTTCTCTAGGGTGATATGCACCAATTCTGTTTCAAATCCTATTAAAACAATTCATAATTTAGTCTCTAAAATGCATCTAAGCAAGATCGACTGGTGATCTCTATTAAAAAACTCGCCCAGCTGTTTGGTGAGTAAAAAAACAAACGGTTTACTTAGACATAATGTGTCCTCCATGTCGCGGCATGCGCGATACTGAACTATAAAATGAAGGCCCCTAAAATGCCTTAAGATTCCCAGTCAAGGGTATTGAAATCTGAAACAAAATTAAACAGTAAGTAAAATATTGTCATTGTTGTTACGCATTTTCTCATTCACATTAGAAATTGTCGTCAAAGGCCATGAACAAATTTATTTTCTTCTAAGACGGTTAATTGTGCGGGTATGTGACTAATCGAAATACTAGGATTTGCAAATAGTACTTAGTACAACAGGGTCTGTTGATGTAAAATGTTCAGCAATGGGAAGACGTTTATGTTTTTCTGTGAAATCTCCGGAACCTTAAATCTGTTGTTGTGAGCAAGTCAGTTATCTAACATAATCTGGTCCATTTCCAACCACGTCATTTGGCTATTTTTGTATAGGCTAATTGATTGTAAAGTTGCACCGATTGTCATTGCCGAAAACGCTTACCGCTCAGAGAAGAATAATTCCTGGATACCTTTTTAAACCACAAGACGAGATCCTTCTCGTTCCCAGGTGAAACTTAGCAACATGCACTTCTCTATCGCGACATTTTACGCTTTATGGCCACCAGACTGCACCCACTCAACCCGAATACATATATATATGCAACTCTAAATATATATATATATAAATGACTGTACAAACCGAAAGAGAGGGATACCGAAGATGAATTGTTCACTCCGATCTTATGGTTTCTACAGCGCTGATAGTCGGCAGTTGTTAATGCAACCCGCTGGAACAAATAATCCGTGAATTCAAGCAGGATGTGACTTACTGGTACTTTAAATTGTCTGGTTTTATCACACTGACAGCTGTATTATTCACATTTGTTCCAGTCATTTTACAATACGCCATTTGATCATTTTACATGAAATGCGAAATTGCTACACGATTATTTTGATTCACCAAGCTTCCGAACAACGTGTACCGTAAAACCAAACTTTGTTAACACTCACTGATTACAGTATATACTAATACAGTTTAGTCTGACCGTCTTCCAGAAAGACGAGTGCAGTAAGTTCCTAGTGGATAAAAGCCATGGCTGAATCAATATAATGGTTTGATTTTCTCGAACCTAAAACAGCTATCACCCTGTACAATCTGAAAGCTATTGCGGAAGGGCACATTGTTGGTGGCCCACACAGTTTGATCCTGATAAAATTCACAACATCAAGTGAATTTTATTTCAAACATACTAAATTGCCTGGTAGCACTTCAACAGAGCACAAAACCATGCCGGTTTTCAAACAAATAAGGGATCAAATGAAACTATTCATAAGTCTGCTTTCTACTTCTGGTTTAATGTGTTTTGGCCGAGTAGCTAATCCTTTCTACTCCTTGCGGCAACCAGCTATCAGCACACTTGTTGGATCTTTCTTTGGCATTACATTTTTCCATGTTACACTGCGTGCCGTTTGTAATCTTCAAAAAGGTAAATCATTCACTTGTGTAATTTGTTCCCTTCTTCCGGTTTGTTTGTACAAAACAAAAAAGGTCAACCGAGTGCTAACTAAATGGAGCAATTAAGGGGTGATTTAGATTGTCCCCAAAACCCCTGGGAAAATAAAATAAAATTACTCAACTACGAAGAGGCAAATTCGTGCATTTGAAAGTGGGTTGTTGTAGATAAATGTCTATGACGGATCTGTGCCATGCAAATACAGCTTTGATGGTTGGTGAACTGTTTGAATTCAGCGCCGGCAGACTTATAGTTTTGCTGTTCAGCTCACAGACGCCGGTCTCGTATTTACTTCCTGGATCACATGAGAAGGGATGTGCACTGCTCAAGTATGAACCCGATGAATCGTGTGTACAATACGCCCTTAGTTTTGATGAATTGGTAAAGCAAGCGTCGACCATTCATGGGAAGTAGTTTATTCGTATACATGATGCAATTAAAACGGTGCAACATAAGTAGTCCGTTTCGGTTTCATTTTGTACAACTGATAAAGTAATATCAAATGGATGCAGCTTAAAAAGGGATCTCAAGAGGCGAATCTGCTTGAAGTGTAGGAACTCCATTGAATGTTCCTTTAGGCATATCGCCGAAAATGTCCAGAAACTTTTGGAGTGACCTGTGGACTCCAAATGAGTAATGTGACTGTGCGTAATAAAGGCCAGTTCACTGATTGAAACTCACTTAATTAGCTATCACACATGACCGCCCATATGAGTCCTTGTTCCAACGAATACCCTCATTGAAGAACAAAGTTTACTGATCTGAGGGAAAAAGCAACACGCCTGAATCAAATTGGCCCGTTCAAATCTAGTCTCTCTTTGAGTGGCTAAGTTTCACAATCCGGTACACCGCAACTAAACTCAGGACTGCTAGTCGTCACTTCTAAATAATTGAAAGCCGGCGTCTGATTAATCATATGCAAAACCTGGTGAATTATCTTTGCATACAAAATGCCTGTTGATTCTAACTTCACTGGAATAACTGGGAAACGATTTCAAATAGGCCCATTGTATTTTTTGTTAAAACGTTCTAAAAGGAATAAGAAACCTTCTACAATTGACGGCTATTCTAATTTGCAAAATGTTTATCATGAACAAGGGTTCGTACAAACGGTTTATCTTTCCCGAGGTCACGGTTGTGGCCTTAGACTGTCAGTACCGCGGTACCCGGAAATCAGGTTGATTCCGGCCCAAAGTACGGTCTATTGAATTAATGATGTCGGCACAGTGACACATTTATACTCCAGAAATCTCGAATCCCTTGGGTTTGGTCAATTCGTAACGAGAACAGAGATGATGCTAATTTGTTCCGTGCACTTCCACTTTGAAAACAACTTGAGTTGGCAAAGTGTTAGTCCCGTTTGCTTGCACCGATCACCGACCATTCCCATCACCTATGATTGGGAGTGGGGAAGCGTGTAACATTGCTCTTCCGCTTCAACATTACAAATCGACAGTATGCTCAGTCTGTACTCTGGTTGAAATCTATTTGTCGTGTAAAAAGTCATTCAATGCGTAATTTGCATAACTCATAATTTGGTGCTAATTGGTTGCAAACCAGGTCCATTTAAGGATACATATTTTGCTGTAGTCGACAGAAAGTTACCATGATAAGCTATCAGAAAGGAGCATTTTATCTTAATTCGGATATTTTTGTGGAATTTTTTGGTATCCTCCAGCTTTTGCTAGAAAAATTGCTTTAGCAATTTTATTCCGAGAATAGGAATGCTTTATTAATAACAGTGTCGCAAATGCTGTCAAAATCATGTTAGCCTTATTTCCTTTCGAGAAAACAATTTGGAGAACAAGCTCGTTTTCAGTGATTCGTACTCATGCCATTACATCACTATATATCTTGACAAAAAATTTCCACTATAGAAAGGATTGGATTAGTCAGATACAAATATGGGTGGGGAAGGGATTTGTGGTGTTACATGCATAACCTGAATACACAAGAATGTGTTGTGTTGATTGTTTTGTTGTCTAGGGTTTGTACTGGGACGGAGGGTGGGCCAGGGGAGTTGAAGCGCAGCCACAAATTGTTTTTGTCAGCAAAGTGGAGGATTGTGAAGACGGATTGCGACAGCTTCCGCAGTGCTCAAGAGGCGATACTTTGCCAACCTAGATTGTTGACCTCTGATTTTATACAGGGTCCGGAAAGCTTGCGTCACATTCACGGTGTGGTTAGTCTATGCTAGATGTGAAACGACTGCGCTAATAAGTGACTTAATTGTTCCAGTGCCTAACCATGCCGGGTGGTGCTCACGGATGCGTTCAGACAAGCGCGTGGTCGTGCGGCCGATGTACATTGTCCCACAGGAACATGTAAATCAAGATGACCCATACATAATGGAACATTCAGTTTGGACTTTCGCTGCATGACATCAGAATGACGGTGGCCAGAAGACCTAACGTGTGTTTTGAAATTTATTCTTATAATTTTTGTTTAAAATTCTTGTGCGTTAGTATTTGCCAAATAATAACCGAATCAGTGTTTCGAAGGCATGGAGATTGTTCATCTTCGAATCTAGATCAAACGAGTGACTTTCGGAATTTTACTTAGTTTCGGGAACCACATCTAGGATATCAGCGACGTTTCAATTTAATAAATGTCTGTGTGCTGGGAAGCAGCTTGGCATTATAGTTTAGATCATGCGTTGTGTAGAACGAACGCCATGGTTTTGGTGTTAGTTTAGTAACTTTCTAATGGTAAATCGTGGAAGTAGTTGCAATTCCCGATAACAAACACTGATTTATAAGACAATTTTATTCCGAGAGTCTTAGTTTCTGCCACTGTCCTTCACTTTAACGAAGATTTGCTCATTTCACATTTGAAAAGTGCCAGCTTGTGGAATTCATGCATAGGAGACGGCAGCAAAATCCTTTTTCCTCTTCACATTGGATTATTCTGCTAATCCCCACATCCGCAAACCAGGATGATTGAATTGTGTCGGTAGAAAAAATGTTTGGTCTGACAGGGTTAGGGATTGTCGGTTGGTGTGGAGCGCTTTGACTTGCTCAGGAATGGAGATTATACGGAAGACACTAAGACCCCCAGAGGTCCCGGGGAGTTAGTATTTCCGGGGAAATTGATTTTCGCCATGGAAGACAGCGAATTATGTCTTGCTGTCAAAGGGATCACAAAGTATCTTCAAACATGCCACAGAATAGTTCAGTGTGTAAATAAGTAATGTTTTTAACCTGAAAGTTTTTTGGAGTAAATTCACTAAGTCCCAGAAACCAGTTGGCAAAGTCGCTAAGCAAAATCAACAGTCTCCTAGTCCAAACATTTCGTGATCTAAACGACAAAAGGCAGGCAAAAATGTTTTGTTCGAAATTATCTCTCTCGAATGAGCTTATACGTTTCATGTTGGACTGAATTCCTTTAAAAATAACATCTTGTTTGCTAATGTGAGGACCATTGTCGTCCGTTTACTTCCGCGCAATGGGATTTTTGAAGGATAGTGTTTGTAACCACAAGAACCTTTTCAGCCATTCCAAATCGTGTTGGCAAACACAAATGACCTAACATATTTCATAAAGCCATCGAATTGTGTTATATTGCATTCATAAATATGTCTCACACGAACAACCATTACAATACAATATTAGAGAAGTGCATAATTCATCCAACAATTCAGTCCTTCTATTGGATATTTTCGGGTTAGGACTGAATTTCAAATCAGGGGCTTGATTCACAAGGTATAACAAAAACTAATACTAGTGGAGGGAAAACATAGCTGAAGTGTGACATTAAATAAGAAATAAGATGGAACAAGTTGGCGAACTGATTCCATTTGCAAATCACTCAGGAAATAAATATTCGGGCAAAATTATTCTCCTGTTTGGTAGTAAAAAAGCATTTTGGTAAAATTAGGACATCTGCCAACTCTCTGTGATGCTGATTGCACCAATGACCGGAAGTGTGTATGTTCAACTATTCACCCGCAAGCACCGGCCACTTCTTCAGTCGTAATGGTTCATTAAATCATAGCGATGTACAAATCAAACACCTAACGAGAATAGCCGGTTTGAGAATTTACTCATTACATGTGGGTGAACCAAGCATAATTTCTGTGTGACAGCTGGCCGTGTGGTCCGAACTGACTTCCCAGTAACGTATGTCTGGATTAGCTTAGATGAAATAAAACATTTTCGTCAAACTGCAGTTTTTTCAGAGTAAATTGGTTGAAGTCCATCAACTATTCGCGTCAAGGGTTTTCGAAAGAAAAAGAAAAAACGGCTGACAGCGAGCGGTCTGCTTTCAAAGATTTCCGGTCTTCTGTTGTAAGCTATAACAATTAGTTCCTGATTGCTTATAGGCACTTCTCCAAAAGATGTCTAGTAAGGCAGAAAACCGGGCGAACTAAGACAAATAAGAAGACGATATCATGAGCAGGGAACTATTACGACCTGTAAGACAAATAGAGGAATTTCCCTCCATTCAGTTCAAAGTGAACAATTTCTATCGCAAACGCTAACGAAAATGGGTCTGATTCAGGCAATGATAAAGTCCGAAAATTTGTGTAATGTTATTTTGTGAATGGTCAATTTTATGCTTTTTGCTTTCGGTTCAATTCGCCTGTGAATCTTCTAGAGCAAGAAGGAACGGATATGCCGGGTTTCTTAACTGTAAGGCAGAACAGTACGAACTGTGGCACTGTACACCACTCCCTTGAGAGAAAGCCGGATGTCATGGCCGCACCAAAAGTGTTGTTGGTTAACAAAAGCTAATCTGGCTTCAGCAATTCATGATGTGACCTCCTCCTCAATACCTCCTTCGAGTGTGTGATCAGATTCCCGAGGTGCTTGGAACTATTGACTAATTCCAACCGATCACCGCAACGAGTGAGTGCAGATACAGGATTCTCTCAATCTTGAGTAAATATATTGCATGTTGAAGATGCAAAGCACCTACCGTACTTGGGTGCCTCAATCGAAAGGCGATTTAACGCACGTTGAATTGTCTGAGCATAGACGATGGGCAAGCATGCGTAATATGTACCCAATTCATCGGAGGCGATGTAGAGGGATTACCTCAGTCACTGGGCACCTGTTAGACAGGCGCCTAACACACGATGACGCACCTGATCATTGCTCACCCGATATTCCCACCAAACATGAATATTGCTTCGGATACATCGGTGGTCGAAAATGGATAGTCGCCGGGCATCCTCAAGGCAAATATGCCAGGTCTCGCAACTGTGAAGCAGAACACTATGAACTGTGGCATTGTACACCCTTCCCTTGAGAGAAAGCCGGATGTCATGGCCGCACCGAAAGTGTTGCAGGTTCGCGAAAGCTGCTCTGGCTTTCGCAATTTCTGAAGTGACCCTCTCCTCAATACCTCCTTCGAGTGTGATCAGACTCCCGAGTTACTTGATTACCTCTAACCGATCACCACAAAAAGGGCGTACAGACACGGGCTCTTACCACCTTGAAGGAGTATCTTGCATGGTGAAGATGCAAAGCACATACTGTTCCTGGATGCGTCAATCGCCAAGCGATCTAACGCACGTTGAATTGTCTGAGCACTGTCACTCCGCAAGATGATTTTATCAGCATACTGCAAGCCAAAACTCTGTTCCCTCGAGGAGTTCAAGTCCACCGTTTACAAGACCAGATAAGGCGTTCTGCAGAGCATCGTCTATGACAAACTTGAAAATAAATGGGAATATAGAACAACCTTGCCGTACTCCACTGGGGACGACGAAGAATGGCGAAAGCTGGTCATAAGCCTTAACCGGACCTGAAGTATGACGGCACAACCCTTTGAGGGCAGACACACTTCTCTGGCGCTCCATTCCTCAATGAACGGTGACACAATGCCACCATGACTGCTGATCTTCGGAAAACGAACCGGTGCTCCAAGGCCTGTCTGAATGTGAACATTTGATCAATTCATCCACGACCACCTGGAATACCGGTTTGTTCCTTACGAGTTTGCCTTTCACGCATTCTGCACAACCTGGGTCGAATGACGGATGAAAACAGTTTTGATGCTGTCGGGATTAGGTTAATAAACTTATAGTTAACGCAATCCTTGCTCAAGCCCTTTCCGATGACAGAAACCACGATCAGCTGCCCCATGGGGACGGGATTTTCTCGGAGTGCCATTTCTTCGAGAACAAAACTTGAAGTTCTCTGATTGGTTCCACTCCAACCATAAACAGAGTTGCGGAAAGGTCATCCTACCAGGGCGTCTTATGATGCCCTATGAATCGGACTTTTCTGAGGATCTCCGGCTCAGCAGACGAATCTGTTGTAGTAGGTTATTGGACGCTTGACGAAATAACTGGCGCTGACGTTGAAGGCCAACTAAATGCGTACAAGACAGTACTGCAAGTTCTGTATAGGCGAATCCTCAGCTTTGCAGGTCACTTCACTGATACCTAATGCTCTCTTACCGGTATCTTGGGTGAGGTAAAACATTTTGCGGGAATTTGTCATAGCAACAGCATATTCTATCTCCAAAGCTCGTCAAAACCATTGGTCTTGCAGTTCCTTAGCAGGCTTCCGTTGGTTTCTTGTCTTGTTACGAGCCGTGCCTCATTATACTCGCTTACCAGCCGAGATGGTCTGGCATGCTTCAGGAAGAAGCAGAGACTCAGTAGAAATCCAGGGTATCATAATGCGGTGGGTCAGAGCAAAACTCACTGAGGTATTTCTGATGAGCGACAGATGCACATTGGTGTTTTGAGATGGATGTATTCCTAGCTTTTTAGCCGGTGCACTTCGTAAGATTGACAGGCGAGTCGGGTCGGATAAATGGTCGCAAATTATCCAACATTGAAACATGCGGTTTGAGCACCCGCCAAAGAATACAGACAGCCAATTGCACAATAACGCGCGGTTGGACTTAAGGGGAGTGCTCCAAGGCGACCGGCGATTCTGTAGCTACCATCGAAGTTATCGATTTGGATTCTCACTGTTTCGAACAGGCCAACAACAGTTGGTGTGCCGGCGATTGGAAGGTCTGAAGCTCGTACTTGCCAGAAACAACCGATGGTCTATTTAATGACATGAATCAATAACAAGAACTTCCTAAGTGTGCCTCAGTTGAGAACAGCCAACCTACTCCAGCATTTCTGACACCTGCCAAAAATCACGATGTCAGCCGGCCCTGTTGTACGACACAGCTGTTGAAGATTTTGACAGAAATTGTCTCTGACTTCGTCTGATCTGCAATCTGTGGACGCGTGAGCTGAGGTGACCATCATATTCCGTCTATCAGAGCCACGACTGTTGAATTTGCACGAACCGCTAAGTTTCATTGCGCACAGCCGGCTGTCGACCGGGATCTTGTTAAATAGTGCAGTCGCAACCCTCACTGGGGCAGAAGATATAAGAGGACTCCTTACACTGTAGACGAAATTATTGTACAACTGTTCCGACTAAAATGGTGTTCTAAAGACATCACTGTTCATAAGCACGAAAACGATCATGGTTTTTGGAAAGTTTTTGAGCTAAAATGAAAATACATTTTGCCCTTTTTCGTGGTTCGTGATCTTCCGGTGATTCTTTGTGCGCCAAAATTGTTAAGTCAGTTTAATTGTCGGAAATTGTCTAAGATAAAAACGAACTGACCAGTAGCAGCTTTAATCTATTTGCAGTTTGATATTATACACTAGTTCACGATCCGTGATGTTTGAATGCGATTCATAGCTGTTTTTTTCAACTTTCAACGTAAATCAGTCCTGCCAAATCAGAGTTTATCCACGCAGCCGTTGACACAGGCCACTTAGCAATGCAATTCCTTGTCTAAAACGACGTTTGAATTTGGGGGAATGTTCTTTCAAGTGCCTTTTTTGCCGTCAATATACTCCGTAATCGTTATTTCTCAAGTGACAAATTTTTCAAAATTATGCATACCCCTTCTATAAAAAATCTTGTGGACCGGTTGTCTGGTTCGTCTGAGATCGCCTCAGGTGTTTCATGAAAAGAAGCATGCAGCGTTGCTACGATCGGTATTTGATCACTGTTATTTTCTTACTACTCGCAGAACATAATGGGAGTATTTTTCCACCAACTTGGACGTCAGACATAAAATACTGGTTTCTATGGTCCAATCCACAGGACATTTGCTGAATGTGAATGGGTTAAAATAGTAAGGGCAGGCTTTGCAGACCCCACAGTATGAATACCCCAGTGTGCAATGTTCTGCTAGGCAGATATTGGTTTGAAAATGGGTGAAGAGAACCAGTCGATGAATTGGGAGAAAAATAAAAAACTTTTAATCAGTCGACTGGCTCGTGTAGGTGCAGTTAGATCATCTGGTTGGGGTTCACGAGATCCCCCAGGGGATAGTTTTGGATCAGTTGATACGGCTCAGTGTTTCAGTCACCTGCGCTCTTACATAGATCTTCAATTTATAATTTAGCAGTCGATCAATTCACTATGTCTTGTTCTTTTTCCGTATTGTCAGATAGCCTTGTGAGGTAGCTTCCAACATCAGGTCACGTTGATGCAAGATTATTATTCGTGCAGACAGAAGCTGAAACAACTTGCAGACTTTATTAGTTCTTGAGCTATTTAATGCATTTGGCATGCTGAATTTTCGGAAGCGCTTACAAATATCATCGTCGGTCCGCAATATGTGGTACTACTGTACTCCTGCTTTCCGACTTGTCATCCACGCTAGACTTTTCTTTGTATTTGACAGCGATAACTAATCCGGACTTATTTAAGACGAAACTGTTTGATACGTACGCAGTTTGGTCTGCTTGGGAAATTCACTTTTCTTCACTTTGTTTTAATTTGATTTGCGATATCTAACCAAAGGACCGTTGAGCAGAGTTTTGTTGTCAGCAGTAGCAGTCGGCCAAAACAGTCCTTATTCACCCGTATTTTTGGCTGGAAAGCGGAGAACCTGTTTTCGTCTACTATAAAAAGAATCTGTAATTAAGTTCTGGTCTGTGTACCAATTATTTCATCAAGATACACACGAGGTTCATGAGAAGCTACACAAATTCAGTGACGGCTAGTTTCATTTCTGAGCTTTATTGAGTCTTCCACACCTTCGGATCATTGACATGAAATACATTTATGAATTGGTCAGTCATATTGTCACTCCCACAGTTTTTGTAAAATGATTCATCACGTGATATCATCGCTCAGCTCAGCACAAAGAAACCATGGAAGCACTGTGCAGCTGTTTCAGCTTTGATGGGAACCATCAGCAGTGCATTTTCACCTCGCCTGAACTGGGAAACGAACTCAGGCAGAACGATTTTGAGTCGAACGCCTTAGCCCTTACACTACCGGACAGGCTCTAAACGGTTTGTTGAACTTCATCACATAATGTTATACCTATCCATGTTTGGTTTGCACGGAAACCGGTCGCTAGTGCATAGCAATCCGTGAGTGATGTCCAAAGCCTTCATCGTACTTAGGCTACCTGCAGAGAAGTCATCTATCAGTAGGGGTCGATTTCTGCGCGCCAGCGGCCCTTGGCCATGCAAATCAAAGACGGGTAGGTGTAACACCATTCAACAAACCATTGAGAGTCTGGGCTGTAGTGTAAGGGCTAAGGCGTTCGACTCAGAATCGTTCGTCCCGGGTTCACGTCCCAGTTCGGGCGCGAAGGATATGGACTGCTGATGATTCCCATCAAGGATGAAACAGCTGTACATTCCTTCCATGGTTTCTTAGTGATGAGTTGCGTGATGGTATCATATGGTGAATTATTTGATGAAAACATTCAGTCTCCAGGTAACGCATTCCAGTTTTGTTTGGTATCCATTCATATATATTTATATTTAAAGCGTATACGCGTTACACAGGTTTGAAAACGAGCAAGGCACCAAATAGAAAACCGAAAAAAGAAATGGTTACAAGTTTAGAATATCCCGGACGAAAATAAGTAATGAGGTAGGAATAGAAGATTTCATCGTATTTTCCTTCCCCAACGTATACTTCGAGTGGACTTGAGTTGTTATTCATGAGAAGCAAGCTGCTCAGACGAGACCAACAAGAGGTATTTAACCGAGGTTCGCAAACAACAAGAGACCCATCTTTGCGCCCAACCTTGACCGCTTGAAGTAATAGCCGAAAGAAAAATGAAACACCCTTTTTTCATCCCAAATGTGTAGGTGTCAGCCTAATACCCGGGAGGGGGCGCCGTAGTACATATAGCCTGTTTTGGAGATTTTCAGATCCATCCATGTGCGGATGCAGCAATTCACGTGCTTATCACAATCATTTTTGAACCAGTGCAGCATTAACCTATCTCATCCATTCAAGATTACACAGTTGGGCAAAGGAAAACAACTGTCCGTCCTCGAAATTCAATTCTTTCGTCGCAGTGGACACGCACTTCGATCCCATTGGTGACTTCACGCAAATGCTCTTTGTGTACACCTTTAAATTAAAAGATATCATGATTCTATTGATAACCGGACTACCTGATGCAACTGTAGTTTACCACGACAACTGTATTGTTTTTCAACTCTGAAACCATAAACTATAGACTACTGTGACCTTGGAACGATCTACAATGAAATCAGAACTGAACTCATCTGAAAAAATGGGGCTTAGTCACTTCACTGGTGCAGAAGGATTCCGCAATTAATCAACCAAAGTGAAAAAATAGAAGTTGCTTGTCATTATGAGCCAATAACTGTTGATCACGGGACATTAACCGGTATTGTATAAAGCACAGCGAGAATATAAGTAAAAAATCGCGAGATGACTAATGGATGCATGCTGTTCCACTTAGGATCCTGATATTGTTTACCTG
Organism: Fasciolopsis buskii; assembly: GCA_008360955.1. Classification (NCBI taxonomy): domain Eukaryota; kingdom Metazoa; phylum Platyhelminthes; class Trematoda; order Plagiorchiida; family Fasciolidae; genus Fasciolopsis; species Fasciolopsis buskii. Next base: position 261,744 of record LUCM01005725.1, on the reverse strand, counting down.
AGAGAACTGACTTTTTGTTATTCCCATTTGTGGCTTCTCTTGGGCGTTTGTTCACAGAACCGCCGAGCCTCGTAATCCCGTGTACTTGATCGTTGTAAGGGAACTAAAGTTTGACGAACAATACGCAGTTATTGGTAGCGTCAAAATAGTTAGGATATTATTTATTGCCCACAAACCGTAGATGATGGACGAACAATCTGATAAGTCAAGTTGGAAACTTCTCGGTCCTGATATTACTCGTATGCCGTCTTGGTGTTCACCTGAAATCTGGCGTTACCGCTCTCAAAAGTGTGACCCTCGAACAGAGAGCGACTACTAGGTCACACCCTAATTCTTTTAGGCACATTTGTGCTAAAGAACTGTAGGACTCCTCTCTTCTGCTCACTTTTTATTTCCCCGTTTGCTAACTTTGCAGCTAGGTTGTGCAGATAATTTGATACTGCTGGCTAAATAATAAACCGGTACTGGGTTTTCATTAACGAATAAAATTGAGTTAAACCATCACTCAGAGTCAAGGAAAGAAATTATTTCACTCTGTCTACAATGACCAAACAATTGCCACAGGCAATACGCAGGATAGTCTATTAAAAAAACTTATTTTGAAAGGAATGTTTTGGAAGGTCAAATCCGACTAACAAAGACAAACGAAGATGAGGCAGGTTAGTTTGCAAATAACGGACAGGATCCTCCACTACGTTCTCGGTTAGGCCTAGATCGGGCTGCTTGAATCGGTTGGGGAGTTTGTTTGGAAATGTCTCGGTAACGCTGACGGATAAACTTAGGGTAATAACTGGCGAGCAGAGACAAAAATCTTAAGATTCCGCTTTGGGGATCGACAGAAAAATACCGGTGACGAGGACGCTACGATCAAATAAGGATATTCTTGAATGACTCCCAAAATCTGGCATCTCTTGGGGTCTGAAGATGTCTGAAGTTCCATCGTTGATAAGAGGTCACAGTATACTAATTATGAAGTGTTTTTCTTAGATTGGATTTTTTGACACCATAAAAGGTGACAGGAAGTGGGATTTGATAGACATTCAGAATACAGCTTTAGAAAACCACTTGGAAACGGTTTCTCTCTGCGATCATTTTTAAATGTGCAAACGTTTCATATCCAGTCAAATAATACCGATTGATACGAATGAATTGTGCCGATAATTGTGTTTCTGGTCTAATTGACAATGTGTTTCCTCTATTTATTGCCTACTGCTGCACCAGAGTAAGTGGTATCCTATCAGACCAATAAGTGTTTTTTCATTTGTTGTTTTTGTCGTAGGTTTACCCTGTTCAACCCGTCGATTGCGACTGTCTCAGATACTGCCCTGAAATTGGATGAAGAACACGCATGAATATTCCAACTCGTGATTGTTCACTAGTTAGTTTTAGACTGATGATGAGAGACGTCAAGTGTTTGATTGTAATTTATCAGACGTTTGCATGCAAACGTCTTGTCTAAAGCCAAATTTATTACCCTAAATCGTACATCGAAACGTGGTTGTCATTCCCCAAGTTTGTCTGTAGTAACGCGGGGTTTGGTGGTAAACGCACATCAATGTGAAACATGCACGTAAAAATTTGAAACAAACAACTTTTTCAGTTAAAATTACAGTATTCTAGACTTATGTTATACACCAATTTCTAGAGGCAGCTTCTAATTAACTTGAATTTCTGAAAACTTAGTAGACATTTGTCTTTACTGTCCTAATGGGGCAAATACTTTATAGGAGATAACCTTTTAGAAGTAATGTACAGTGTCATAGGCTTCCGTTTTTTTAACTAAATGCGAAAATAACAACACCAGTTTAAAAATCCACGAACAAAACTATCCTATTCGTACATCAATTCTGCGATTCAATGGAGAAATCTAGTTCTAAAGTCGAAAGGGTTATCGGAGGTATTCAAGCCATGTAACACCATATTTGTTCTGACATTCACTTATCCAGAATAAAGCAGCATTATTCCAGACGCAATTGGAAAATAAAATAAACTAAATCATGGTATTGCTAATGCCGATTCCAGCATAGCCATGTGTCTATTCAAAGGCTAACGAGCGATCTGTTCTCTACATCGTGTGGCGAAGATAAAGAAAAACCCAGTGGAGCCGACTGATGGATTTGAAAAAAACCGATGCCAATTTCGTAAATGTGCGTTAAAAATTTGAAGTGCGTCGAATAGAAATTATTTACTTGGCTTAAGGCCGCTACGTGAAACAAGCAAATGTGGAATCGCCCACCCATACTACTCAAGAAGACGACGCAGTTGTTTTAAGTAGTGTCGTGCGCAGCTGAGAAGAGAATTTCTCCTATTGACGGATGACATTATTGAAGAAAAGAAAAAATAAAGCGCAATTTTAAGTGTCCTCCTGCCGAAGGTTTGCCCTGACCAAAGGACGAGAACTGTTCTAGCATCACCCTTCTCGTTCACAAGTGTACCCACCATCCGAGCTCACTCCTAGCAATTCATATGAGATTAAGGTGCGGAACGATGTAACTTAGTTTAGACGAATCCTTTGTTCTCGTGATGTCGTTTCACCTTTTGTTTTCCAAACTAGACTAGGCCTACCGCACTAATTAGTGCTTCAAGGTTGAGAATAAATGGTTAGGTTGGTAAGTAATTGTGTTTTACTGGTTGTGGGACGAGGTGGCAAAGATTGAACATTTTCTCAAATCCTGACATTGCTCCGTATTCGGCCGACCATTTGAGGAGTGTTGAAAAACCTTCTTGCTGGTACTCAGTTTTCCTATCAAAGGAGCTCCGAGCACAGACTAACAGACGTGGTTGAAGGACTAGTAAACTTTGAGGAAAGTGATTGTAATCATATTAGTAGTATTTCTATCACCACTGTCAGGGGTTGTGATGGTACTTACGTGGACCGGCGGTGGCCAAGCGGATAAAGTTGTGGCAATCGGGAGTGACGGTCGCGCGTTCGAATCTTCTCAGCGCCGGTCAACGTTCCCACTTGGCAGCTTTCTTTTAATCAAGGCTTCCTTACTGTGAAATGATGTACATTGTTATTTCATTAATAAAAAAACTAGACAAAGATGTATGCTACCCATGTTTCCCGTGTGATCATTTCTCCTGGTTGAGTCACAATCTGTGAATCGTGACCGAACTTATTTTTGTTGGATAGATAAACTTGCCAATGAGAACCGAGGTTCATTCACCATTTGACTTTCCATTTAAGAAACCAACATCCCCATTTTCTGTACGGTAAATTCCCATCACCAATGTCTGTCTCATTCGCACAATTCAGGTTCCTTTTTTGCATGTGATCATTTCAGGTTGTAAAATATGAACATGAAAAAAAGATTAGTATACCATGAGGGAATAATATAAGCTTGTTCCATTGTTTTTGGTATCTTTATTGCAATTTGAGCAATGGTATCATTTAGTAAATTATTTCATGAACATCGTTCAGTGAAATCGCGGGGTTTTTTTATCCCAAAGGAGTTGTTGGCTCGAGGATATATATGGAAGCACCAGGCTTTTGAATGTGAATAGCAAAGTCGTTATACAATCTTACAATCTTATTCGCACATCACATTTTACTGGGTACAAACGGTGTACTTGTCAGGTTAGGTTATTTTAAATGTTGCACATTAAGCGCTTTATCATAGAGACAAGTGATCTGAGAAAATGATAGTCATCCTGATACGTAACTCACATAGTCCATGGCCTATAGCTGCAGTGTGATTGTTACGTAGGATAGTCTAATGTGTTGAGTTTGGTAGATGAAATTCTTATCGAAAGTTTTCGACACTTCAGATGACTTGGATTTAATGGCAAAAACAGCCCATTTGCATCCAGCCGGCAACAATTTTATCCTCATCTCAGTTTAGTTGGTACAGTTATTAACTTTGCGCCATAATTTTCTGGCTTTATTGCTGACTTACAGCATCAAATATTCCAGGAGTAAAAAGAACGAGAAACAAGAAGATATCGATTGCGAAATGACACGATGAACAACAGAATAGGGTACAAATAAATTTGAATACGAAAACACTGACCAAGGCACTAAACCATCGAGTGGGGAAATGTCACAGACCCCAACCAAATAGTTTCACTTCACCTACATCAGCTATTTCACTAGTTAAAGTTGTCTTACTTTTTCCCATGTCATCTACCGGGCCATCAAGACTCATCCTCCAACCATTACCTTCATCGACCAGCAGCTTACAATTAAGCAGTCGTACCGTGGGCATGGGCAGAAAGTTTCCAATTATCTAGACCGATTCTGACTCAACGCCTATTCTTAAGTGTGATTCCTAGGACCCACTAATATTTGCTTAACCTCTGAGTTACTTACGATATCCTTCCACAACTTTCTATCAATTATAAGATATGGGTGTACAAATACCGGCAGCCTTCACATATCTTCTGCTTTTCTCGGCTGTTTCAAAAGTGCTGAACAGTCCAGACCCCAGTGCTACTATATATACGTGACCTGAGATCGATAATCGGGTGTCTCGCCGTTGCTTTGAGTTGGTGAATGTCTATCAGGACTTTCGTATGCACGAGGGCACTTCATTCGGCATACGACCATCAGGTCAGATTTAAACAATATCCAGCTCAATCAAATGTTCCCTTGCAAGAACGAAATTCGGCTTCCAGGCAATCTATTCTTATTGAAGTATATTAAACTTGGAAGGTACACAAAGCATCCTGGTTAACAAATATTACAATCTGTTTAATTTCATTGCAGTTCTTTAGGGATTAAAAAGGTTCTCCTTTACTTTTGAGTACGTCAGAATTTGCTAGAGGAACGCCCGTTTGAAGATGGGTATAGAAGATAGACTGCAAGATGAAGCCGAATGTACAAATGAGTTCATAGATGAAATGGGAGTTTATAATAGACATCTACCTGATATGTCAGAATACGGGATGAGGTGACACTCGTAGAGTTTCTATGCATTGTTTTGCACAAAAGATAAACATTGAAAATGCAAACCATTCACACAAGGAAGCTTGCAGAATTTTAAAAAGAGATGAGTTCATCCCAGACATTTTAGCTGTCAGAATAAATGGTGTAATACATGAAATTTGACTGATCATTGTGAAACAGTTTGTAAGTTGATCGAAATCAGCTTTCACGGGAACACGACCGAACCAAGAACACAATAGGCTGGTTTAGGAAAACATACGTTTAGACGTAAATGTCTATGGTTAATTGATGAGTGTAGAATTAAGCTGGAAGGAACTACAAAGAGTAAAGTTCAACCGGATACTAATTTTGAGGATAAGGCCGGGATACTTCACACGGTTAACCTGGGGAAATGCTGTAGCAGATCACACCTTGATCTCGTGCATTACTGTTACCTGACTCCAGCAAACTTTCGTTCATCGAATATTCAAATGCTTCACTGAGCGGTTTTAAAAACGACCGATAGCAGTCTACAATTTAGCAGAATCACTATGGATTACTTTAGCAGTAGCGATAGGTCGGTTGTGGCAAAGTAGTCAGTTTAATACCTAAAACTGTTCTTGATCGGTAGACTAAGAATAGGGCTGCAAATAAAGAAAAATCCAATCTATTTATGGAATTGGAACAATTATTCCGTTTGGATCTGTGTTCCTGATGTGCTGCTCTCGACAGCATCAGTTGGGTCTATCACGAATTGTGATGCAGACGTAATTTGCCAATGACTGCAGTTTTACGTGCACCCTGGGGACTAATTCTCCAAATTCCTGTCGTTCTTCGCGTCTTGGACTAGTCAAATCAAGTGCGAGCTAGTCTCAAACTGACGATGGGTTGGTAGAGGAACATACGTTGAAAGAGGTGGACAATAGGCATCGGTCATTACGAGGCACTTTGAGCGACTGTCTAAAGATACCCAATTGGGGTTTGATATTCATTATGACTATAAAATGCCATGAATACCATGTGTTTAGATGTTATTTTCTGGGAGTAATCTTGAGTGATGCACAAAATAATTGCAGCCATTCGACGCAAACTGTGTGCTTGGCTGGTAGTACAAACGTGGCAGGCGAGAGGCTCGATTAGCCAAGGAGTGAACAACGTTCGACATCTAATTCTGTGTGAATTAAGGCACTGTTTGCCTTTTACGAAATGCTGTGTACATTGAGTTTTAAAAACGAATGTTGTTGAGTGACAGCCATTTCGAACTACTGATTGCAAACAAAGAAACAAGGATATGAGACACATCAGGCGAGTGTTGGCGATACCGGTGAGATTCTTGCAGAATGAATGTTTTCCTTAAGAAAACTGAATTTATTTTGGAGCATTCTACCTTGAATAGTAAAAAGTCTAACCTAGATGAATCTGAAGTTGAATAGGATGATCAATCGATTAAAATTACAGTTTTAATGTGGATACGGAGATCTGGACACTGTCCCTACACTCCGTACTTGGTAAGTATTTGAATCTAAGTTGGAAGATCCTGAGGTGTGCAGTTTTTCCGCTGGTGTAAGAATGATACGATTACCCTAAAAGTGGGCAGGGTGAAACTGAATAGTTTTGTACTTGGCACACAGAATGATTGTGTCAGACAAGCATAAGAACATACGAGCAAACATATACGTTTGCACATCGTAAACTTCGACAAGTGCTGAGACGTTCTTTGTCACCAGATGGAGAATCTGTGCGTACAAACGGGCAACCAGAAACTCTAAAAGAACACTGACCAACGGTAAAGTTTCCATGCGAGGAGTATCGCCTTAGTTGTCAGACTGCTCGTAAGTAGGTAAAATGTTGTTGCTGTAACAGTGCATACCCGATCGAATTATGAATCTCCTGTGGAATATGGACTGTCTAAGTGACAGTCTTAAGTGAGTTATTTTCATCTGCACAGTGGACCGTGTGCTACCAGTTCCCTGTTTTGATCGAGTAGATTAAATCATACCAATACTTGAAAACATGCGAACGTAATTCTCTCACTGGATTGCGTGTCAGCGGTCTTAAATTTTTCAGAAAGAATATTCATACTAAAGAGAACATAATGATTTTAAAGGTAACTGAACACATTTTCAGTTTCAGTGGGACGGTTCTCGGCCAACGTTCACTATCGCGGCTTGCAGTACTCATTGAATTGTTTTCTTTGGTTTAAAGGAAAAACGTAAGCATGACCTGCCTTCTGGAATAGTATATAACATTCATCTGAGTAGTATTTCATTCCGATAGTTCTTTGTTCCCGTTCTTGCACCGGGTCACTGCCGTCTTGATCAAATAACCAATCGTCAATTGACCGGCCGTTAGGACGTCAAAAGTTACTAGTCTTTTCTTTTCTAAAGGGTCAAGGACAAGAGAATTTTAGAATCACCCACAAGTTTCCTGTAAGTGATTTAAGCAATCCATTTTGTTGGAGTGGAGTAACTGGAGGCAAATCTAGGACGCGATCTGATGTAGTTAGACCCTACTGAATGTAATTTCGTAAACAATAGACTATTTGTCGTTCGTGCTTCCAGTCTGTAAAGTTAGGGTTTCTATTTTGTCCAGCTAGGATCACCAATTCCATTTATCACATCTAGGTCCGACTACAGCAAATTCAAGATTTTGTTTTTGCTTTAACTCTATTCTCTAGCACATCTTACACAACTTGTTGTGGTAAAGGAATCCATTGCTTGCATCCAATGCATCTAAGGAACGTATTCGGTAGTATACATCGAACTGAAAGTGACTTGAACCAATGGATTTCTGGCTGTCATACGAATCGTCACTTTGAACCAGATGACTTTGCGCGATTAAAATTACCGACATTCTTTGTAAACCTTGTTGACGTATTTCCCAAGAAACCAAAAAACTGCTAATAAGCTAATGAGTACAGTTGCTTGAATTCTTACTTTTTTGTGATGAGACCGCATCACGTTCAACAGCATGTCTGGCTGGACTTGATTAAACTATCGCGCCCTATGATGCATTTATCATGTAAACATTACAAAACGTTCAACCACAGCGCATGAAAACTAATGAGTCGACACATTTGTTACATTGGCTCGCGCTTTAATTACGGTGAAAATTCAATCAGGTGGCAGCAAGGGAAGGTAGAAGTTCGAGTTTACATAGGCAACGTATTGCGATGCTGATTCCCTCTGTTTGTCTCTTGTGATAGAAAAGGAGCGCTCATTAAAATTTGTTAACAAACCTTTGCTCATTGCTTTCCGTCCATAACTGATGTGTCCATATTTTCCCGTTGACCAAGCGAGCTCTACCGGAGTGCACAAAATGCAACAAACGCTTGGGTTGTTTCCGCTGAACACCAGTCCGACACTTGAGTTTATCTTACAAAATTTAGCACATCTGCTACAAAGATGATAGTGGCTTATACGAACAGATGTTTTTGCTCAAATCGGATTTTGTATATTTACATCTCGCAATGGGGAGTTGTCGGGATTAATGGAATACATTTGAAAGAGGAGCATAGAAACCGCTGATTGGAACCCAGACGGCCTTTGGATATTCTCAACGTTTACTTACACCCACGCATGACGAAAATGGTGGTTCGGCGATGATTAATTTGAGTGCATTTTAAAGAGGACTAACGACTTCTCTCATTCTGTTAACTGCGAACTGCATCAGAGCCCTGGCCATAGCATCAAAACTAGGAGTAGTGAGTAAATTCTATAGCATAAATCAGACAAAATGAATGGTGGATTAATCGGGTGATAGTTATCTTTGACGCGGCTATTCACAGCTTAAAATCGGAACAATTCAGTACTCATTAAAACTTGGTGAAAAAATGTGAACATTCTGATTCTTGAAACTAAAAGATCAGCTATTTGGAAAGGGCGAAAATTCTAACCGACCGGGTTGTTCAGGCACGCATTCTTTCCTCCGGAGTACATTATACAATGTGACAATTTGCCGTCTACGGTGTAGCAGATTGAGACTAACTTACTACTCGGGTGTAACGAGTTCGAATATTTGGATAGAAAGCAGAAGCTGCTCACCCTGGACAGCCCGGCTGCCGGACGTATTACTCTGCGATGAAATTCACACTTCGGATCTTTCCTGTTTTGTGCAACTTTTTACCGCTCATTAATCATTTGATCTTGTTTGGTTCTTTCCCATACTTGCCGTCAGGACCTGAGAGGGCCATGTTGAATTATATCATATGGACTACTGCAGAGTTAAGCTCATTGACTTACCGTGGTCCAAACCCTAATAAATTGGTCTAAAATCTTAGTATCTGATGATAATTTGTTAAAAAAGTTCATTTGCACTTGTTATGCTTGGAAAGTAACACATTGGAACTGTAAAATATCACCTTTGCGGATTTCCGCCGAGGACGTCTGACAATGTGAAAGGGAGATTCCAGAGGTTAAACAACGAGATAAAGTTCGTTTTTTCAAAACTGGATGCATTTGTCCAACGTTTTTAAAGCCAAATTGATTGGATAAATTATTAAGCAAAGTGTATACAGCACAATTAATTCCTGTGAGATTTTAACTTGCAGCCACAACTCCTTCCCTCAGTTTTTTGCGGGGATCGTTATTAATTATTAGTTAGGTCACGTGTATGCTCAGTTAGGTAAACGAACCTGTGCACGCTTGTACAATAAATCATTCCAAACACATCGAACCAATGATATCATCGAGCTCGGTTGATCACTTCGGGTTACTCATGTTTGAGGCAAGCGTAAATTAAAACTCTACTTGGGTATGGAATAGAAAAATGTCTAAAAGAAGTTATTTGTCTATTACTTTCCCATAACTTATACTTCAGTCAATTATTCAATCAGACAATAAATCGGTCGGGCCTACGTACAATCAACGTCGTTATTTCAGCAATTAATCCATCAGTCCACCAGCCAATCAATTAATCAGTCAGTCAATCTATCTACTTATCTATCAACCCACCTATCTATTTAATCTTTTCTATTTATCTATTTATCTATTTATTTATTTATTTATTCATCGACCTATCTATCCATTCGTTTCTATCCATCTATCTATCTGTCAGCCTTTCGAATCATCCATACCCTTGTTTTTATGTTCTGTTCAACCAAAATATCTGTTTTTGTGAATCAGCCAATGAATCTCGGGAAAACACAATTTCATCCGAAGTATTTCTGTCAGCATGCATAAGGATGTGTTCGTGTGAATAACTGAACTGAAGGGTGTTCCATAACTCAGTCTGACCGTTACTTTCCTAACAAATGCACATGCAGGTGTTACCCGTTGCTACCGTCTTGTTGATCATTCCTAACCCAGTTACTTTCGCAATCTGATGAAAAACACATTTTGCCGTTTCGAAAACAGTCGTCATCTTATCACATTTGATCGACAGATTCGTAGTGTAAATCAATCACCCGCTTTTCATGTTAGTCTCTTGTATTTTTCTACCTCTGATGGTACGTGTTCATGTTGGTTTTTGTTAGAAATAAGATAAGAAAGCTAAACAATAAGTGGAAATTCAGGATTCTCACAAAAGGTTCTTTCTTCGGAAACAGTCCGCAACGATGTCAGTCATTGACGGACAATGGACCGTATTCCATACACGGTTAGAAACATTTGTATAGGAATTGTGAATGCAATAACCAACGGATTTCCTAACTAAACAGTGACAATCTTACGAAAGGACCAACGGACCACTTTTGTGGCTACCACATGGGATATGCGCGTTCTGAATAATTAAAACTTTTAGTGCGAATCTGGAACTTCTATGCAATTAATATTGTAAACCAGCCAAAATATTATAACCAAATATTGAAACAACGTCATCTTTCAAACTTTTCACTATTTGAAAATCTAGCATTGCCAATTCATAGTAGCACTTTACGTTACATGAAATGACAATTTAATAGATAAGCATAACACAGCAATGTGAGAGTCAGACAGCTTCATTCTAGCAGGTGTTTTCATTAGGAAAGCAAGCAGACAAGAAATAATTTGGTCCAAAGGACTAAGGCACCAAGTCCCAATTGACCCGTGACTCAGTGCATCACATCGCTTCTGGGTCTGTACAAGATATAATGGATTGGAAATGGGTAAAAAGGCGAATTTACACGAACAAATAGCAAAGAAATTGAATCCTTGACAACGTTTGGCATGAGAAGCATAAATGATGACCCTCAGCTCGCATGAAATATCAAAAATAATATCATATTCAGTCAAGTTTAGCTTAGCCGAAAGACAGACCTCGGATTTACTTTGCTGTTGTCAGACGGTTTGTGGACAATGCAATTTTGAATGCAGAAGTTGTTGTAACTTGAATGTATGTCCCGGAGACCCAAACTAGGATTTGGTGTAGAAAAGAGGGTATAAATGGGCCACTTGATTTCCTTACATCATTCAGCTGACGAGGTTGTCGATTTTTCCGTAGCTTTCTCTTTAGTAAATTGTGAGCCGATGGGAAAACAAACGAGCCGCACAAATTTAGTTCGCACCTTCAATGAGAATAGGAAAATGCTGCTCTATAGCGCAAAACTACTCACTGTACGATTTAAACGCTCAACTCACCATTCAGTAGCGATGGAAGCACCGTACTGCTTCATCTTTGTCAGGAATGGCTATTATTGCTTATTTATCACGCTCACACTTGGGTGGGGATCCGTGGCAATCGATTCTGCTTCGAACACGTTTTGGGCACCGGGCAGATTTGGCGAGCTTTCGTTGCGGTTGTTATGTTTCCTTTGTTTGTGGCCCTTGGAAATATGTATCATTTAGATCATTCACCTTGCAATAAAGCCAAGCTATGGGTTGACAGCTTGCCGGGTCCTTGTGATGCGTTCATCCTGAGTTCTCGTCTATTTTCGTGGTCGGTGTCTGTACTCTGATGACTCTTCATTACACGGGTGCGGCATGGGTACTATGTTTTAATGGTTTACAAAAGTTGCCCTGAATGCTGGCATTGCTTGACAAACTACCCTCTCAGGACTGGTTTATTCAAAATAAACGAAATCAATTTCCGTTAATCATGGAGTTTGATGTTCATTGACTTACCATCGAACCGCACCAAATGCAACGGGACATTTGATTATGCTCAACGACTTTGTATGCATTGTCAGTTCGAAAGCCCGATTTCTCCGCGGAGAATTGAAGAACACAATTGCAATCAGTATGCCATACCTATTCCAGACATTCTATGCAATACTGCAAACGTCAGGAAGCATAGTGTACAGAGTAGTCCGACCCCTGGGTGCAGTTTTATGAAGTTCACGCATGCACATGTTGTAAATGAAGCATTATTATATATGTACATGTATTATCGATTATGAATCATTCAAAAAATCTATTGTCTTAATACTCTTAGGGCTCAGCTTCATGATAGATATAGAAGCGATATAACGAATTTCATGAATTCAACTACAGGTTTGTCTCAGTGCATCTATAGGCAGAATGTAGTAGCTCCAGTGGGAAAAAGTGACTTTGATTGTCAATGTAAATTACACTCAACGGGCAAAGTGAAATTCTTCGGCAGTAAGAAAATTTCATATGCGTTTTTGGAGAGTATTAGGACTTATTCAGTTTTGCGTTCACAGTTGTTTACAAGCTCGGCTGTTTGACAGGAGCATTTATTTCATCGAATAATCAAACAATGATTATTTTTGTATTTGGAGGCTGAAGGTAATAATTTAATAACTAGGGTTTACTTGTCAAGGTTGATCAGGATGAGGAAAATGTTCGTTTATTAGAGATTTTGCTTTGCACCAAAGTTAGGCTTGCATCAACCTCATTCAAGCGTACCACGTTGAATGTGTACCTGGTTATCGTAACAATGGTGCAGTAAGCTAGATTTAGTGAACTCTTTCCTACTAGAATGAACTGATTGAAAAATTTGATCAGTTTAATTTTTATCCAGCCCCACGAGCCCTGTTTCAACAAACAGTACCACCGTTTGGACACTACTAATCTGTGTCAACCTCAAGTTCTACACGAAGAAAATCAATCGAACTCAAAATGAACCGTGGAATTATTCATATGCATGCTAAAGGTTTACGACAGCATTAATGCATTAGTGCTCACTTCCCTCCCGCAACCGCTACTATAAAGATAAAATAAGATAGACGCTTTTAATGCCACCTACGATTTAGCGAATGTGATGTGGAATAACGCGTCCCTTAATTCAGCAACCCGGTCAGTTTTATTGAAGCATGCTTGACTCGAGGTGGCCGGCAAAACACTTCGAAAATAGAAAGTTTCTGAAGCAACTTATTCAAAAACATTTCTTTTTTTATCCCCGTTCAAGTTACTCATTTTTCCGAGAATTATTTGAGAGAAGCCTTTCGAAGAGGCCAAATAAAAATGCTTTGAAGGGATGGCACATTTTGTTGTGGGGAAGCAACTATCCTTTTGATTCTAAGAAGGCTGGCAAGATGGAAGAAGAAAATGTCCCCAATCAAAGATCCGTGTTTGATTCAACCAGAATTTATCAAGCATATTATCCTGAAAAGGGTAATTTCCTTCTAGTATGACGTAAGTATGGTAAAAGCGCATCATCGATCTCCAGGGTTTATTGATGCGGATTTCTGACAGTTCGTTGTCAATACGTCATCCCGATTTCTTCTTAACAGAGATATATTGTTCATGGTTGATATGTATGTTTAATAACCAGACTGGGATGTCAAGTAACTTTCTAGCCTAGATGCTGGCCAAATAACAACGCCCCCTTATGGTTTACTACTCTAAACCGTTGCCAATTCCCGCCAAATGACAGGAACATAAGTTCAAGCTTTTGGAGAGAAGCGGAAGCTGTTTACATGATGCGTCGGTAAAATTCATCCGCGTGAACAGAAATTTAAATAGCACTTGAATTTAGGAAAATGCTGAGCATGATACGATATTAGTACCCTCGTGGTGAAGCTCAACGCTATATTGTTTTGGTTTAATCGCCCGAAAATGTGAATTTCCAATTGAGCACATGAAGGCACATTTCTACTTGAATTTGATAGCTTTATCGCTTCGCCTGTCATTGGAACACCCATAGAATGCCGGCACCAGCGAAATACCGGGACCAACAAAACTCTCATCTCAGCCCAGCCAAGGTAAAACCTTCAACACGGTGAGGCCTCAGCCTGAAGTTCGCCAGTTCGAATCTATCTAATTCTGGTCAACTTCCTCCATTGGCAGCCCTAGGCTCGACGCGGGCACCTTCGTGAAAATGACTTACGTTGTTGTTTCGTTAATAAAAATGCTGTCTGCTTATTTGGACGTCAGCCTGTTTGTATAAGTTATCTTACGGTATTACAATTCTACCATTTTTTATCCATGGAAATGAATTAAAATAAGGAAATTCAACCATTCACGTGAATAAATGCAATACAAGCGTAAGAGCAAAAGAAAATCCTCAATGCGGCTGACTCGTATTACCTGAAATTTTCAACTTTTAGAAAAATATCTTCACACAACCAGATCCCTGATCTACGAAGATTTTTATGAAATCCTTGCATGGTCTGTCGAGTATAAAAGCCTGCAGCAGGTAAGTGGATGTGTCGGATACAATGTGAATCCTCAAACGAGAAAAGTTTTCGGAACAGACGTCTGTTTAGAGGAGGAATTTTGTACACGAAATTTTAATTTCTAGTGTAGTGAAAATACTGAACAGCTGTTCCATCGGAGTTGGTATTCATCAGCAGGGACTAGGTGCCGCTAACCCCGTCCTCACCCAGTTAGAATACGGACCCCGAGATGAACAATCATTGAACCGGACGCTCTAGCCCTTGGGCCAGTGCAGCAGACTCTCAGTAGTCTGCCGAATGTCGGGTTCAGATAAGACGTTTGTCGTTGTGAGTCGATCACGATTCAGCTTTGTCTGTTAACCCTGTTTACCATTCACCGATATGTGACACTAAGTGATGTTCAAAAAGCCATGAAGAGCCTGTTCATTTAGTTTACCGGTTGAGCTGCTGTAGGGAAAATCGTTTGTTCGGGGTTGAATACTCAGTCAGGGGCTTGTAGCTAAGCCCAACTGATGATTTTAAACAAGGATAAAAAATACCTGGTGTCCTATTTCTGGGTTGAACGACGAAGTTGAATAATGAATCCATGAGAATCGCATGAATTCTTGTAATATTGTTAGGCACCACTTACGGGAGGCTTACTGAGTGCCGCACATTAGCTTCAAAAGATATGCGGTGGCAATCCACCATAACTTGACACCGTAACTTAACATATACTATGGCGCACCTAACTTGAAAAAAGGACTTACAGACTATTTACTTGCACTGTTTTTGGGTGCATAAACCAAGTATGAAGATATAGCCGTCAACAACGAGCGGAGTTTTGTTGTGAATAACACCATACTTGGGTTAAGGGAAAACTCCCGTAGAAGCATGCTACTGGACTTCGATTCTTGTCGCTCAGCAGGTGTACATACCCAATGGTCCCCGAATTAGCCATTGTATTACTTGGACACTCTATAAATCACACTTTTTGGTTCCAAATTCGGAACAATTATTGCCGCACACTGACGTTGATTCAAATGATATTCTGGTGTCAATAACTCTATCTTAGCCTAAGGCAGATGTAAATCACAGTCTAAATGAATGTTTGTCATAGACAAAGTTTTCCGTAGATTCTTCAGTGATTTATGCAAAAAAGTTAGGCCCGAGGTGAACAACACCACAGAACATGTGGATTTCATTAATTCTAATTGCGTATATACAATTGATGGGGTAACCAACGAAATGATTGCTATTGATCTAACTGTTCCCAGGAAAACGTAATAACTGGTAAACATGGACTAAAATTGTGCAAGAAAAAAAATGTTTGCCCGCTTATCGAATGATCCCTCATGACCTGTTTAACCTGCAGTGTTTCAGACGTGGGTTAGTTAAACAATCTAAAGGGATAAAGGTCTATCTAAGCCGATAGATTAGTCCCAAAATTTATGCGCCTCGGGCTATAAGTTGTCTAGGAATTTAAGTTCTATTTCAAGTTCGTTTTTTCGCTTATCCGTGCTTCTTCCTTTTGGTCATTTGCAGTATATGAAGACGTTTAGTACTGCGCAGAAAATTTTACTGGATTCAGGTAGATTAACTCCCAAAACAATCAATAAATGAGTGCGGATAAAGGTACGGAACTAATTGCCACCAGGAATGGTTTTTTCTGAATATAATTTCCGCACTTCTGGATCTCCGGATGGAGCAGTTTATTCAGCTCAAATAACAAAACTCCTTATCGCCATGTTGATCGAAATAATTGTACGAGAACCAACCAGTCATTTCATGGGGAAATTAGATGGATACGCGATTTTCTTTCCTTTAGACGCCAGAAGAGTTAGTGGAAGGTTGATGTGCAAAGCAGAAACCTACTTAGAGGCAGCTGTATTAAAAAAAGCGGTGTGTAACCGAATTGGAATTCGTCCATCTAGGGTTAGGCTTCGCTTTGCAGTCGATAGTCATTTCATTTTTAATCTGTTTTTCAGATGAAAAATACATCATATAAACACGTAAATCAGCCTGTAAACACTAAGCGAATAATAAAGGTGATGATTTTGCGAGCTGCTTTTTTGCTACAAAAGATATTGTAACAGTAAATATTTTACATCTTTTGTCAATCTGATAACTTGGAGTTTGGTTTCGCTATATGATATTAAAGTTCATTAATATAGACATGTGTTCAGACTGGAACAGACAAGAATAGACAATAAATTTTATTTAATATAATAAACTTCAAGAAGCACTAATCTCAGTCTCTTCGGAATTCTAAGCGCACGAAATAACCAACCGTAAGCCGTTGCGATTATGTTGCCCAACGTGTACGATATGCATAGCGTGAAAATCGTTATTCCTGATCACCGAATATTTCCGTCCATTTGTCCATCACCAAATCATTTGCACCGAAAAGTATTTTTCATTTACTTCCATGCAATTCCGCCCATGAATCCGGTCAACCGTTAAATAATATAAAGTGATTGGATCCACATTTTGCTTTTGAATTTTCACACTTTCCGGTCATCGGTCCAGTCTGAGGTTAACGATTTTGCCGCGGCGATATTCGTTTTATCGGCACTGGTGCTACCGTTGCAATACTACGAAGCTAATTGGGCCAATGTTTGTAGCGGAGATGCGTTCGTCGTGTTAAAGTCAAAATTTGTCGAAAAGAATTTCGGGGTGAATACAAATTTGGGACTGTGCAAAATCGGTTAGTGGAAAGACTCTGAAGTAATACTGCATATCTACAAATTCGGTTCTACATTGTGGCAGATAATCGGCTGATAAATACACACTGCAGCTGGTCACGTGATTGACAAAAGACGCAGTTCCGAATATGGAATCCATATTTGCCCCTGAGGTCGTTATGCTCGTGGTTATAAGTGTTAAGTGTCAAAAAACCACGACGGTAGAAAGTCTGAGGGCAGCGTCAATGTATGAGCGTGTACCAAAGCAGATCAAATTGCAGACTGCAGAGTGCAATTTTTGTAGGTTGCCGTACGATTCATTGCAGGGAAAACAATAGGATTAATCGCTACACCCTGTCTAATGATATATTTCGGTGCTTAAACAATCGTTACAGTAACACGTTCAAATGACTTGACTAACAAATAGCTCGAATGGCCTGGATGAAGGCAGGTCCATCTTTAACCACCGAATTCGGGCGTGGATGTTCACAATGTGTCTGATACCGGTTCAGTGTTCATGGCTTAGGGCGTCAGTTTGCCGCAATCATTATAAAATCCTTCTGGTATGTTTCTTTATCGGTGCATCTTGATGAGAATTAATCATCGAGGACTCTCGTGTGCTGCCCCTGTTGGTAAAAATCTGCACAGACTACGTGCCAGCCAGCCGAGGGATTCGAGCAACACGGATGTTTCACCATGGAACATGCTACTTTAAGATGGTGTGGTATATACTTTTAATCAGACTCACGGTAGCAGCGAATTCACGGAGCCTACTGACTGTTAAGAAAATGTACCCAAAATCCAACGGAAACTGCATCACTTCTGGTTGTCGTATGAATATCAACTTATGAAATGTCACATTCGGAGTTGAAAGAGTCCTCAGATGATTCTCTAATTCCCCTCTGTAACAGACGAACTACAAGACTGTGCCTTGTTGTGTCACCTTAATAATTCGCCTTGAGCAAAAATGATGAGAGAACATCTATTTGAAAACGCAAAAATATGCAATAATTAAGAGTGTGGGGTGGAATGTAGTCAACTCAGATTAACTGGATAAACTATGACTCTGTATACTTTAAAAGGCAGTATTTCTACAGAATGTATCCATTCCAGCTTTTAGTGCAGAGATGTTCAGCGATTTGACACAATATTTATTCTACCCGTAGCTGGCTGCATTAGTTTCACCTAAGGGAATGAGAAAAAGAGCGGTCACTCGTGGATCCTGTGTCTAATTATATCACAGAAAAAGTGGCTAGAAAAAGTGCAACAATTGCGGAGGAAAATGCGCCGGCACCATTTTTTTAATGGTTTTCTATTCGCTTTCTCAGTTTTTATTACTGCATGTATCTTCTTACGGATAAACAAAGTCATCCTATGACACAATCATCCTAATGCTAACAAATCGATGCATTCCATTGTGACAGTCACCTGGCAGAATATCGATATGTCATCGGATACGAAGTGAATGAAATTCTTGCGATCTTTATGGGTGGTCTCACATCAAGAAATCGCCCCCGGACTGATGATGTGTGAAGAATATTTAGTCATTTTCGCTGATGGGCAATAGGCTAACTGGGTTTGTAGGTTCAACAGACTTTCGTCGAAAACAGGGAAAGCTATTGCTTCCACCAACAAACGAAACCAGTGAACAGTAAACCGGATGTTCTAAGGGTTCTGGGGCACGCATGGTGTCAGCGTCACTCGCATAAAAGGTGTGTGAACTGCGTTACTCCCACGGTGGTTATGATATCAGGATGCAGTCTGACACTGTTTATGTTCGAACACTGTCTGTTTTTGTAAGTGTTTGGTTGTGGAAAGGACTACGCGGTTGGATAAAATACAGTTACTGTGGAAACAGCGAAAAATTTGATTGCACATTCAGATTTGAATGTCACAGGACGGCAATCGTGGTACAGTTCAGAAGTTCTTTCCAAACATCGCAGTAACATTCACTGATTGTGCTTATAAAGAATGGACATAGTCGTCTAGCCAGCGCGTAGCTGCAGGGCAAGGTGTGTACAGCTAGATAGGAGGGAGGGATCAAGACTGCGGTGGTTAAAACTAAACGTGTCTCTTGATTGTTAGTTAAATAAACACCAGAGCGGACTGAGAATGTTGTAATGGCAGTGCGATTCGTAGTCTATCCGTCCTAAATGGCTAATCACTCGCAAACAAGGCTCTTCGAAAAGCGTAAAATGTACCCTTTGTAATTATTGTGAATATTATGATCAGAAGGGGCGAAAGTAGTTTGTCTGACAACAAAAGACGCCTATTTCGTACTCCCGAGGTAAGAAAATGAACATATGGGTTATACAAACATTGGGATCGCGGTTCGATTCCAGGCTGGATCTCGACTATTCGTTGCATTTTGGCTAATTCTAGGTCTGGAGCTCTTGACTACTTTGGTCATTTCTGCATTTATAACCTGATAAATAGAATTTCCTATTGCGTACTACCTAGGACTGCCGTTATCGCTTGCTTTGTCAACAAAGTGACGTAACCTTTGGAAAAATGTAAAAAAACTTAGACACCCACTTACGGAAACAGGGATTACTGAATCTTTGCTTGTTTTCGAATGAAACATCCTTGAATGCAGTATGTTCAAAATTCATTCAACTGCAACAAAATTATGGAAACAAAAATAAAGAAATGAAAGACAGTAATAAGCGGAAAAGCAAAGAGCACTATCCATCTAAACTAGAAAGCAATTTTACTTTTTCCTCGTCTAAAAATACTGAACATCATCGAAAACGAAACATACGTGGACAATACTGCCTACCGGGGAGAAGGTTTGCGCTTGAGTTTTGTGTTCTATGCCTGGACAAGCAATATCCCACGGGAACTATATAAGGCAGTGCGTGTGCCCGGGGAAAACGGAGATTTATAGAGCTTGCCAATTGGCAAATGCATACAAGCAAACGGAACAAATTTCTCTAAGTGAATGGACGATAAATTGAGCAAACGCGGCTGTCGTTGATCAGATCAGACGCTAATCACTTATTTGAAATAAGTCTAGTGGGAAAATTCACCATAGACATTTCGACTGTGGACTGAGACATCTAATCCAATAAGTAAAAAAAAACTAATAATATGAATCCAAATGAAAGCATAGTATTAGATTTTCATATTTCCACTTTTACTATGCACCTTTAGGGGCAATACGCTTGAATGCCGGCCCAGTGCTTCGAAAGAAATGGACGCAGACAAAAAGTTAGCCTAATAAAAGTTGCCGAAGGTAAATGAAGGTGGTTAGAAGGAGCTAAGAAATCAGACAAATGCAGCAAGATTTCCAATTTCGCGTTGCATTTTTGCCAGGCAAATCACGTCAGGCGGGTCACAAGAGAGCTTCTAATAAAATTCATTTGAGGCGCTATTGCCGAAAATCAGAACGAGTCAATGAATGTGAACAGCATAAAAGAACAGCTAGTTTATGAAAGATACACGGATTTCTGCCCCTTTCATTTATGATCAAGCACAGACAACAATCGTTGCTTTTTTATTGGCGAGTTCAGTCGAAGACTCATTGAGAGAGAGAAATGAAATAACTAATACGTACTGATCCGTCTATTTTCAGAGGTAATGCAAAACTATGGGTGGACAACAAAATAAGATGTGGGAAAACATACTTTTAGAAATGGACAAACTAAATCGGAAAGGACTTTTGTTAGCTCTGAATTTAAAAGATGAAGACCATTGTTTTCGACAAACGACTAAACGTGACTTGTTCGTTCTAGATGGCTATCTGTGGATGTGCCCAGGTACTCGGCAGCAATAATTCCGGACGGAGATTTGGAATTGAGTGTAATAAGATTTTTGGAGAAATAGGGATGTGCAGGACTGAAAATGCATTTCTGACCGCTTCAAGATAGGAGGCGTTACTATCTGAACTAGGTTTTTATCCATCTTTCTAAAATAAAATAAATAGAACCGGCATACGAATTTGCGAATCCATTCAGAATAGGAAATTGTTTGGCAAAGAACATCATTTTTCGCATATTTGGTTATTTGTGATGAGTCGTCAGTCGGAAGCACACTAGCATGGGCAAGGTCAAAAAGAGGCTGATACGTGCTTCGAAAATTTCAGCATGTCTGAATATGCTTAACTATGTAAGAATAACAGTTCAATAGACAAGGATGAATTTTTGCGGAATAACGGATGTACTAAGCTTCCGGGAAAGACAAGACCAGGCCGATAAACCTAATCGTGACAAACAATCAACAGAATCAATGGTGACGGTTTGTTCAGAATAGTTCAATGATTCATTGGTTGGATGAACTAGACTGGCAACAGCAACATGCATGGACCATTCGGGTTTATGGACACGCTGAAAACGTTGGGGTGATAAAACCCGGGATCTACAAAGACGGTCTTTTCAGTACCTTAAAATCACCAAAATTATTTGACCTACTGGGAGAAGATGCTGAATTTTATCGGAAAAGTCGCGCCAGCTGAAGGGTTAGACCACGGAAGACTGGAGGTCATAGATCAAAACTGAAACATTTAAATGGTTACTCAGTGGTCACTGTAGCTTTATGGAAAGCAGCGTCACGGTGATGCCATTTGAACAAACAACAGATGGTATTCTGGATTTGCAACGGATTTCAGCATGTCTGTTACACGGACTTATGTACTGTCTTCGTAAGTAGACGTATCAACAAACAAAAAAGTGATCTGCATGAGGAGTTTCGTTTGTGCATTTGATTCCCTGGCCAGCTAAAAACCTTATGTCTTATCAAATAAAACCGGAGTTCATTGCTTGAAGAAGCTCGTTTATAAAACAAGTATCCGGATGTTTTATTTGTGCATCGGTCGTTCACAAGGGTGTTATCACTTGTGAATTTGGGTGAGACTTTTGGGCTAGTTTTATTCAGAGCCGATGAGCAGTACTCCATGCTGGATGTCTTTCGAACGTCTCACAATGAAGAGTGAACTCTCTCAAGGACTTTGGTTTAGTTCGCAGGATTCCGCCCGTATGGAATGTCTCATTCAGAAAGGGAAATTACGTTCATAATTAGCAGCCACTGCGAGAACGCAGAAAGCTTCAGGTGTTGCTACTGCACACCCAGGTTGGTTGATTCCGTGGGCGCGGAGTTGTATGCCAGCGGTGCTTCCCTAGGATGCGGGTAGAACCGTGACCCGTACAGGAGTGTGGTAGAATCCCTGTCATCGGATTAGCGGTCGCAGACAAGTAGCTCTAATGTTGAGGACGCTAAGAATTTTGATCAAGTAAGCAATCATCCAAATTATTGCCACGAAAGCAGTTGATGACAGCACGACGTGGCAACTGTGGCCAGATATTAAGTAGACTTGCATCCCTTTGACTTCATTCGAGAAACTGTCACTGAAAGAGTAACAAGGAATTTCATGGTTATCGGATGTACTTAAATTCCCAAGAGGCATTTATTCTGTAACCTGAATAGGCAGATAGCTGCCGGAGTTGGAATACCAGTTACCGGTTTATGATAGTTTGTCAAAGCCGACCTCTCGGTCGAAAGTTCACGACGCCCAATCCCCTACTCCAAAGAGAGCATCCTTATTTGTCTGGTCATCTAGGTGATACGCTCCACACAAAGAAGCCAATGACTGTCATCCAGAGACGATGGCAAAAAGAGTCCAGATGAGCTATCCATTGGTAGTGAACCGTAAACACTGCTTTTGCTTTCATCACACCCCTACATTGTTTTAAACCAACTAATTGGTGGGAAGAAGGGGATTAGTATCTGCTACCGTGGAACTGTTCGTTTACAAACTAGAGCATATGGTGGGGCCGACAGGCTGTCTGTCCTCTCACCGATTTGCGGCTCCGTTACTGCTATGATTCTCATGAGTAAGTAGAATACGGTAATATATTTTACTTTCCTGCGAAAATCAACACAATTTCGTCGTTGTTTTTGACGGGGAGAGGTGACATTAGTGAATCCATCAACGATACTTTATGGTATATGAACACAATGATGCAGTACAGCTCGTACTGCAGAATACAACCTGTCCCTATCTTCAAATCAAACTTTAGGCGCAATTTCGTTATTGCAAGATTGACTGGCCAGTGCTTAGCGTAATATTTCAATCCGCTCCTTCCCCGCCTAGTAAACGTGCCAGCAAAGTTATCCCAGGTAACATATCAGTTTAGATAGTTTCCGTATCCTTTTGTTCTACAATTCATCCCTGAGGTGCACGGAAAGGTCACTCGCTGTGTCCACTATCCTAACCTGTAAATTGACACGATGACAGATGACAAATTGGGTCGTTTGCAAATGCACTACCGCGACCGAAGGAAGTGTACTTAAATAGCGCGCCAGCGAAGTTAGATGATTTGCCAACTTCCGAAGCAGGGTCACGGACATTATCTCCTCTCAAGGTCTTTCAAGGTCACAAAAGTGGGGTTTTACCTCGATCAATGATGTGTCAATAGAATGAAAAATTGGAATTTTGCGATTGCCAAAAGTGAAATCTATATAACGGGAATTAGTTTTTTCTTTCCTTATTATTATTACTCTAGTAAATTGCAAAAGGTAATACAAAACCTAGGGTTATCGGGTTAAATTTTGTCTGGCAAAATACATCGCAATCAAGTTTTACGAAATAGCCTATTATTATTTCGTGCAGAACAATTGCAGATGGAGATTAATTTTGGTCGTGGAATTACGGAATTTTCAGATTGCTTGCCGTGTTCACAATCTTCGCTGGTTTGATTTCTACCAGAAAATTGTTATACACCGTGGGCTCTAATGTGATATTCGTCTGTACAGTGATTTGTTGTTTCACTTGAATTCGTTTCAATTAAGACCACGTTCTGCCGGGTAGAGATAATTGTTTAATTTGCACAACGCATAAAATTCAAACCAGATTAAGAACTTGGACTAAATAATCTGCATTCAGCCTTCAACAATGTCTTACATTCATTCACATATTATATATAAGTTAGAAAGACAACTGTACGGACTACTCGTAATCATGCCTCGTCAGGGACAGCATGACAGTAATGAAAACAAAAATATGTGCATAACGGTCATTCACAATATTCGATAACATGTTCATCAAAATGACTATGGAGCGTCAATGACAAGTCAGCGAGGACGTTTGTATAGAAATCACAAAAGTTGCTTCCAGGAACGATGGTGAGTCGGACAAAGTGGCACTGGGTTGGTGCACGCGTGAATGCAAAACGATTTATAGGACTAATGAACACAGCGCATGAAAATAGGCAGATCTAGATCTGTATCTCGTGGATCTCCGATCCTCGTGGTTAGACTCGGCAATTTTGTCGTTCATTATCATTTCGACGTACTACGCTAAGTAGAAATATTCTAACCAAACCCAGTGACATTTTAGCTGAACATATTTTGAAACCTGTAGCGAGTTTTGCCAGACAGAATATAATTTCAATGTCTTGGATGGCTACTTCCCTGAGCAGGACTGATCTTATCGGTTTAATATAAATTTATTCTTCATTAGAAAAACGGACTTCACATTGACATTACATTTGTCTATTTTTGGTACATGCCACTTGAGTTCTATGCATGCTTGCGGACGGTTCATCTGATACACGACTACTAAGTGATAGGTAGTTACTGAACGAACAAATTCCATTCACTCCCTTGAAATCTAAAGATTCGGCTAGGGTGCAATTCGGTTGTGCAAGAGTAAGCTGTATTCCAAAGATGCAAATAGATCCGAAGCATGCCAACATGTTCAAATCACCTGGGTCCCTGCTCCAAAGCACGACATAAATGGCTGTTCTAACTTGGACGATTTACTGACTTGGGATTGGCTATCGTCACTGTTCACACATGAGGATAGAAAGATTTGTATGATCGTCTTAGTTTCAGAGTGAGATAAATGCCACCCGTATCCTGGACACCAACATACTGGTTTAGTCAGTTATTGATACTGGCTTTTGTGCTTACTAGGCTTCGACAGATGCTAGTTTTTCCCCTGTTGTACAGTTCAGTCTCGTCGAAGATCGCTGTTCCAGTGCAAGCAACATAAAGAATGGCAGACAGAAATTCCGAAGAACAGTACTGTTCCTTAGAGGACAGGTTTGCTTGACTCAACCACTACAGAGCTAGAAACCATCCCTTTGGCTATTTCAATATAATCGAAGGAAAATAACACCGGCGAGTAGTTTGCCCAGTGTGACTATCAGACTAATTCTTGTGTGAATTCCAAGTGAGATTTAGTCACGTTTCTTCCGGTTCACACCAATCCATAAGTATTTGCTACTTATTTTTCCCAGCTCCACTCAAGAATATAGTACATTTCAACGATAGCATCCTTAAAAACGAACGACGGCAGTTCATCTCATCATCAGTAGGCCCATCTCCATAGCAACATCCATGTCGGTCGGAGGGCTGATATATACTCGCACCATTTTACTTGCAGACAAAGGTGGAAGGCTTACTCGGGCAATTAGCCTGCTAGGTTCCTATTTAAGTTGCGCTGGTCAGTCCTCTAGGAGAGGCATTTGGGAAAGACTCAATGAGCCGTCGGATTCTTCGATCACTTTATTTGGATCTGATTTTTGTGGACCAGTGCACCCGATCAGTCGGTGAAGGTTGCGACTATTGTCAAAGGCTCTGCCGCTTTCTATTTCTTATATTTGCCTGTCCGCCACTGTTGTCGGTCGTTTATTAGGTCGCTGGACTAATAAATCCTTAAGGGTTTGCTCGTTTCATTTTATATGGCTTCCAGAGGGACGACAATATCTTCAGCTAATGGAATAACTGTGGTCGTTTGAAGGCCCATATTGCTTGGACTCGTTGCTGTTCGCTACTGCGTGCGCGGCAAATTAAATCTGCTCCTGGTGTTTTATCAAAGCATGAGGATTGCATGGTTATAGGAACCGTCTAGATAGTGTTGACTAGAAATGAATGCGGTGATTATCGCCCTAAGTCACTTTTCACTAAAGTGGGTTATTCATGTTAGTACGACAACTGACGATGGGAGTTCAGAAATGAACACGGACCAACACGCGGTCTGGGTCCACACCAGAATGACCGACAATATTTGACTGATCCGCCCAATCGATGACCGCCGCATCGTGACCAACCCTAGTCCAAAATCGTGAAGGAAAATGAAGAAGCCATGTAAACCTAGCTAGATATTGTGCTAACCAAAAACAATTTGTCTTGAAAACGAACTTGGATGGGGCGATCACCGCTGCAGGTTCCATCGGCTAGGATAAAAATTAGGCATACAATGTGTCTTTATGTTTCCTGGAAGATGAAATCACCAGCAACTATCATAAAGTTTATGCAGCAAGTTTTCTGGAATTAATTTGGACAATCCCCGGGAGAATCGGTCCTTACCCTTAGGGGCTTCAACTCGGCGAACACATTTTGTTCTTTAAACTGACAACAGCTTTCATGCACAAACTATTATCTAGTTTGATAATGCATGCTCGGCTCTGTGCTCAAAGCCGTCATGACTGCGACCTCTCAAAATCACCTCGCGAATAAGATTCTCTTTGGACAAGAATGATTGTTCGTAGAAATGGGATCTTGGATGGAGGCGTCCAAGCAGCAACATGCAGCTGCTTGAAATGTTTCAAAATTCATATTTGTTGCAGCCTGTTGTACTGGCGAGCTTGGTGTGCAAACGCTAGAGACAGCCAGTCGAAATGAACATCAAGGTTTAAGCTGAACTTAAATCCGGTTCTACCATTTCTACTACCATTAGATAAACCTACTGAGCCGCAAATCCTCGTGATATTAAGTGTGTGTCGAATGAACGAAAACCAATTGGGATCCCTAGAAACAGTGTTGGAAGTGTTCGGGTGAGAAATATTTCCCAGCTGCTTGCAACGCCCGAGGCGGTTTTACTTCGGAAAATCTAACTCGACTGAAAAGCAAGACCCACAGAAAAGTGGAGCGCTAGCCCAACAGATGTCTACTGTGGCACAAGAAATATCGCTAATATCTGTTCCTGTGAACGTCATCCTGGGCTGTGCTTTGTGGGTGATCCAACTTCGCGAGTGTGTCTCCAATGTTTGCACAGAATTCCTGACTTGGATTGTGGTGCAATCGGCAGTTCTCAAGCAAATCGTTCGTTCGTGTAGACTGATTTTCGTTCCATAGAGTATTTTTCATCTGGTGAAAGTTTTCCGAAAATATCCACCGTTTATTTCAAGGAAAAGCAAGTTGCATTCAGGTAAGTTGCCTACTCAAAAGATGCTTGACTAACCTGTATATTTTGTCCCATTAACTGAAGTACGGTCCCTAATATAAGTCTATAAATGTAGTCTACTTCTGTAAAATAATGGGAGTTGGAGGATTAGGTCGGTCAGTGCGCCAACTGCCACTTGTGGAGATCACTTGAGTTGCTTTTTCACAAAAGTGAATTAATAACAGTCTGTATGATCTACAGGAAGTTCGCGCAAGGTTGCCGAACTTGGGATGCGAAATGAATCAAGGTCAGTAATAAGAACACTTGTATTTCGCACGAGGTTGATTGCCATATGAATAAATACAGACTCGGTGAGAGGACTGGGGGCGGATAAGTCTTGCTAAAATTCGTAGGGCATTTCTTCTGTTTCCGACTGTTTTCACTTTCAGCATTACGCGGTTTGCGTGACACCTGCACCGTTCATACCGCAACCCTGCAGGAGGACTAACTGGAAGCAATAGGTCAATAAAATCCACTCCTCGCAAACTTTTTGTTTTTCCAGGTACGATATGTTAGAATAAACAAATAGCTTTACTTGCACCAATAAAGTTTTGGTCTTGTCCAATCGCGTGCCTGGCGCGGAAGTACCGTTTATTCGTTGACGATAGTGAAAAAATGCACTGATTGCCGAAAAGACTCCCGGTGGTTGGTCGTAATACTTAGTGCCGAAACAAGTTGACCAAGTTCAATGAACGCTTAACGCTGTTGCCTCAGTTTGGTTAAGGCGCTCTTTAAAGTTATTATATATACCTATGATTCTATGTACGTATAGCTAAGAAAAAAATGTATAGGTGAACGCTGAGTCTGAAAAATGTTTATAGTGACATTTCGGTCCAGACTAGTTGTTTTCAAATGTAAATGACTCAGTGCTTGAGTCGGATGGTTGGTTTCAAATTTTTCGGTTTGTTGTCCGTCTATCTATTTCTTCGTCGAAAACTTTAGAGAAAATCTGTGGTTCAATTGTGAAGTTATCGAGGGGAAAGAAAATGCATCCAATCCAAACGGCAGCACGATTCAATATTTTATATTTAAAAAAATAAAGAAAACATCTATTCTGTTCTTAAAAGCGATACAGAAGTTCCGAAAATCTCCAGTGTCAGCCGGTTTTCCACATGCATATACCGCTTGACCAAAATATTTGTGTTAGTTGTATCCAGGACCGAAACCAATTACGCACGCCACTTTGGCTGCATATTCGTCATACCCACGAGTACACGGCAAGCTACGACGTATGTAATATGCTTACACGCCGATGACCAACAGCTGGCAGTCATTAACCATGACTTGTGTTGGGATATGTGCACTTATTAAAATTACGGATATTAGTGAAATTTCCATTAATTAGTCTA
Source organism: Fasciolopsis buskii (assembly GCA_008360955.1). Taxonomy (NCBI): domain Eukaryota; kingdom Metazoa; phylum Platyhelminthes; class Trematoda; order Plagiorchiida; family Fasciolidae; genus Fasciolopsis; species Fasciolopsis buskii. The sequence goes on along the minus strand of LUCM01005725.1, from coordinate 233,210 downwards.
ATTAAATCACTGTATTACCTAATTCCATATTATTGAAAAGCTTGAAGACTACAGTCTGCAACAGCCTATATTACGTGACTTACTGGTTGCGATTCCCTGGAAAAACTGATATTACCAAAAGAAGGCGAGACGTCACTACTCACCGCCTGGGGGCTGGAAAATAACAGCTGAAAAAGGAGGATCAAATTCTGTATGCACTGTGAAGCATAGTTCTATATTCATCGCGTGTCATCAAACCTCGGTAGTGGCGGGATGTGAAAAGTGTTGTCAGCGGAATGCAATCGAAGACCGCAAGCTTCGACGGAATTTCGTCACTGCATTAAGAAAACCTACTCCCATACGTTGTAAAAATTAAAATCTGCCGGATAGGCAGTGACTGATTGTAGACCTGAGCAGGGTAAAACCGTCGTAGTTTGGTTAATATTTTTATTAGATTAAATTCCAGTTGCTCAAAAGTTTGTTTCTCTTGTAGCTACAGTTTTCCAGATTATCATACTTATTTGCAGACTTAACTGTACCAAAATCATGGTTGCTGTTACAAACGAGTGGATCAATTAGCTGCCAAAAGGCGAGGAAAATGTAGGAGTGACTTTGTTACACGTAAACGGGGCATGGGACAGCAAATTACATCCCAATGAATTTAATGACTTCCCGGCAGAAAAACAGGAAAAACCAGGAAACATTGAACATGGCCACTTGGCAGGCAATAAGAGCAAATTTTGTCTCCCACGTGGACCACTGATTATTCCTAAATGAGACATAATGGTGATATACAAACATAAAGCAAACGATGAACTTTGCTTAAGCATACGATTCAATATTCCCAAGCTTTTTCTCTACCCTTTGGTTACTGTTTTCGACTAACTGCTTATCTATCTGATGTATTTTGGTTCAGCGATTGTTTTCAAGATTCCCGTCTGTGTGACATAAAAATGCAAACGTAAAAGACTGGTAGAGATTAGGGTAAAGTCGAATTATTTTGTACAGCCAGTTTCGAAATGTCTGACGGTAAAAACGTTTGTCATGTGTTTTAGGTTCGCCCCGCAGCCAGCCGAGAAAAGTAAACTTGCCTGTTTAACATAAATCCACCGATGAATTTTATTCAAAATGAACATGATGTGTGCAACTCCTGGTGAGTGCGTCCCCTTCGACAAGTAAACATGCCGCATGGGACACTCCATACGCATCTGACAAGAACTGCTAACCTGCTTGTCCTCCCTGCTTTCTAGTTAGTTTATTTAACCGCCCAAACCACGATGACGAAATGGGCTTAGCACGTCGGTTTTCTCCTTTTTTCGGACTTGATTAACAAACCAACGGGTTTAATAAACTTTGGACGACAAAATGAACCCTCGAACACACTGATATCAGAACCTTTAGGCTGCGATCAGACCTATTCAACTTTGTCGTTCACCGTGATCTCAAAACCTCCCCGGGGAGTCACATGGTGGACAAAAAATGTATTTTCTAAATACAAGCAAAATACGAGTGAAATATGAAACTGCTTAATTATGCGGTGAAAAATAATTTCGCGTCTGATGAGTTCAACTTTTTATACTTCACAGTGCAACACATTTTTTATGGAACATGCGGTTGTTAACGAAAATCTGACTTCTCATTTCCCTTCAGCATATGCATTTACTTGTTTCAAGCTCACAAAAAAACCTGAAATTAACCAAAATCCGAGGTATTCCATGCCTGTTTGTCATTGCCTGGAGATATGTCTAAGGTAACAGTTTCGGAAACCTAGTCATTGGCAACAGAAACCCAATTGTTTCCGTGTTTTGATTGACTATCCTTGCTCCATCGTACTGTGCTTCTGCTTAGGGTTTTTCTTTAAAATACCATATGAATTATGAATCTGTTAATTCGAATTGTGGCACAAATTTTAGTGCAAACCATCAAGCTCGGCAAATGAAATTAAGAAGATAATTGTCTCCCGCATTGCAATGGAAATGATAACTACCCGTGCGAGCTGCTCGTCACATTGTCACAGAGGAATTATGCTGAGTGTTAAAACGTATGTTCAGTTGATCTTGTGTTAAGCCTGGAAGGTCACGTTGGCTGGGCTCTCGTGTTACTGAAAATGTTGTCGTCTCTTAGCAGGAGAAAAGACCAAACTGTGGTCATCGCAAAGTTATCCGAATTGGAAAAAAATGTGTTTTGGCTTACGCAGTACACCACATCCAATATTGTTTAAATGAATAAAAACAACTTTTATCGTTTTATTGGCTCAAACAGGGCCTGTTACTTCGGACTGGGATAAAGTTATTCTTTCTGGAGCATGTGCTGTTCACTCATCCTAGGAGTTTATCCATTTCAAATTTAAAATGGAACAGCCTATGGTTCATGACACAACCGACATTTTCCTCGTCGCAATTATTGCATGGGTATGTTCAGTTTCCCAAAAACCTCCGAGGATTTCGAACTCTTGAATTGTTGTGTTCTATTTTATTGTTAGACTACAAACCATTTTAACGATGCAGTTTGTGGATTGATTATCTTGCGTTCCTACTTTTTTCAAAGCGACAATATTCAACGTGATAACCATATGCTGTTTTTTGTTTAATCGAACTAAGATGTCTGTTATTTTACACATAATGGCGTGTAAAATGATTTGCTTTTTTTGTGTGAGTTCTGTTTTTTCCTCCACATGCGTTATCGTTTCACACATCGAAGGTACACGTTTCGGTTTTTGATTTTACCGTTTGTCGTGGGAGAATTCACGTTTTGTGTTTGTCTACTACTACTACTACTGTAAATATGTAACCTACCGCTGTTGATCACATAACAAATAAGTATGAAATTCAATACGGCGCATTTGCGAGGATAACTACAGGTGTAGTTATGTTCCCCGTTGGATGGACTAATCTTATCGTGGGTTGTACTTATCTTGCGAAATAAGAGATAAATTACAAACTTGTTTCTATTTGCTTTTGCAGCATTTTTCAATCATGACCCTTTTGATCTATGACAATCAGGACAGAAGTTTTGTCGTGAAAATAATCATTGTTTGCAAACGCTTTATATGAAAAAGGGCTTCTACGCACCCCAAGGATGTTAACCCCCCTCCCACCCCCGAAAAAGATGAACTTTGGGGAAAAATTTGTCAGGAAAAACCACCATAAGCCTCGAAAAAGTCAAGGAGGAAAGTTATCGCTCGATAACAAATAGATTTTCACTTTCATCCACAAAATGACACAAAAGGTGAGTATCTGCATGTAGTCTTTAAAAGACAGAAATATAAATCGCCACTAAATATCTAAGAAGACTGATTATAGACTTTTCCGAGCATATCAATAAACAAGTATCTCTGGGTAGTAGGCGCCAGTCTATTATCTTCTAAGGTTCTTGTAACTATGGATGATAGTTGAAAAATTCGATTAGATAGTGCTGTCGAAACTAAAACAAACTGATCTTTCAAGGCGCGGTCACAAAAGAAGACTTCGAAATCAGCCGGACAGTCTAACAACAAGGGTTCAGATTTCTGAAAGAAATTGTTAATTGGATTCATCGTTTATTCAGTTAACTGCTACCACTTAGCGACGTGAAATACGATTAGTGGTCCGTCTTAACATCAGAAATTTGACAATAATGGAGTCCGACAGACTGATCAGGGACATTCGACGATTGATAGTTAACGGGGTCAAACAGATAAGTTAACGGATTCAAATCATCCAACTGCCGATCAACTTTCCTATTTGGCAGCGGTTTGCTGGCCGCGGCCGACTTTCGAAAAATGACAAAAACTTTTATTTCGTTAGTAATATACGAAGATGAAAGGAAGTGAAGTGATGAAGTTGACTAGCTGTTTGTCAACACTAATAATGCGATATCTGGAACTAAATAGTTTTTATCATTTTGAGTGTCCTATAAACGTGTGATGTAGAGGTTTAACATGTTCATCTTACGAAACAAAGAATCTGGCTCTGAGGACCTCAACTAGCTGATCACACCGAACTTTTGCCTTACGCATACTCGGAGAAAAACCCAGTTCGATTGTCCGAATTTCTCAGTTTCTATCAAGAGCCAGATTCAAACCGGTAATCTTTCTCTAACCGTGCGTATGCATCGCCCACAAAGTACCATTAACTAATGACGTTAAAAATGAGTTAGTGCTCGCAATTTCCCGTCTTGCTCCTCACTTGCCTTACATGAAGAGAACGAAAATATCATTTCGACCACTAATGCTCTGAGGAAAAGTTGGAACACCGGATACGGTGAATAGTGAAAAAATCCAACATTGATTTTCATCAATGGACGTTTTCTTCACGAAGACAAGTCAGACGTGTGTAGCGCGAATAGTAGACTAAGTCCTGTGTCATGAGCCCAGGTGTGTCGGTTTCACATATACGTATCGAAAGTCAGGCATTTAACGAACTCCAAAGGGTTGATTGGCCCGAAAGTGTAGGTGCGCGCATACGGCTGAACGATGATAAGTCTGCATGACAAAATGCATGCATGTGTCAAGTAGACATCCCCGTAAATAAAGCACTGATATGATTTTGTTTGGACTTTATTGGAAACATCAGCGTCCCAGGTTATCATTTGCTTGAGTTGCACTGAACACTGGAGGCTACCCAGTTTGCCCCTGCATTTCTGCGTGCATTTTGTCCGTCCGTTATTTCGGGTCACGGTGCTAGTAAGATTGTCGAACTGCCTTCCAGTTTCTTAGGCCATACAAAGGAAGGGATTTCAACGGCACACATTTAAGTTGTTAAAGTTACAAGTACCCCTCGTTGTTCTTCTTTCTGTTGAAATGTATAGTCCACAAGTGTTAGTCAGAATGTACGCATTAGTTTGCCTGATATTTTAGTTGAATTGAGCTACGAATAAACACTTTCCATTGCAAACTATATACAAATGTCATTTATACAATACTTACAGCAAAACAGTCTGTTTTGTCTCTATTTATAGCTGGTACGTGAAAGGAATTCATATTCCCCGGTAACAAAGTACTAAGTTGTGTAAGGATCTTTGTTTAAAGTAAAAATAATCGCAGTTAACCTCGCGTTTGACGCGTTTGCCGTTTTCCTTCTGTCGATATCTGGTGGCCAATCCATTTGGATCTCTTGATGTTGAAGCTAGACAAAGTATGCCTTGAATACCCAAGTTGGTTCATGTCTGCAACTGGTTAATGGCCGTAATAAGGACATTTTTCTATTTCTGTATTATGTGCTGACAATTTGTCAAGGGCTTTTGCATCGTATGTTTGTTCATTTAGGTGTACCATGAGACAGTAAAGTCAATAATCGGAAGACAGCCTAAGAGAGAAAAAGGGAAATTACACTTCAGAAATGACGGATATAGATTAAAAAACCTACTTCGGATTTCTAGCTCGATATAGTTAGTTTATGCCCTTGTTGGGACATATTTCCCCGTAAACAACACATCTTAGGATTGATGTGGGTCGGCTGTCCAGTTATTGGTGACCCCGAACCAATCAGAATAGAAGTTCCAGAGTTCGAGACCCTAGTGCGAGATTCTCTGAATATTAATGTCAATGATTATTAAGTCGAGTCTCATGTGATTTGGCGTGCAGCCAACAGATGAGCAACCGTTGGATCTCATGTTTCCCGAATTTAACATGAGCAAATTTGTTTGTACAACTTCAGTTGTATCTTGAAATCTTTTCATTTAAAGTTATCCAAAAAGGACTGATTTAAGCCTGTGTCATTAAGTTATTAACGTAGGCTTGGTAATCCGCAGAGAAGCATTTTACGTTGATTGCAATATACTTCAAACTAGCAAGTTTCAAGTTGCCAAGCTCTATAAGTCATATCCCTAGCCTTCGTAGTACTTCGACTGCCTATTAAGAATTCATTTATCAGTAAGGGGTTTGCGTTAGCGGTCCGTGGCCGTGCAAATCAAAGGCGGATAGGTGCAACATCATCATGTGATGAAGTTAAACAAACCGTTCATAGCCTGCCAGGTAGCGTAATGGCTAAGGCGTTCGACTCAAATTCATTTGTCCTGGGTCCACGTCCCAGTTCGGGCGAGGTGAGCATGCACTGCTGATGATTCCTAACAAAAATGAAACAGCTGTGCAGTGGTTCCTTGGTTTCTTAATGGTAAGCTGCGTAGTGAGAGCACATGCTGAATTATTTCATAAAACTTGAAGTTCCTGAAAGATTATTTTTGGAGGCTCTCGGACCTCAATTATTTGGTCGCACTGACTGGATGTGAACGTAGGCTCGTTCACTTTCAAAATAAATGATGTTAAAGCACTGTAATCTACGTATAGAGAAGATAATTCCTTGCTTGTTTTTGAAGTGGCCAAAGTGTTTCTGGTCTTTAAAATGCAAAAACAACTTTGAAGAATGCTATTGCGCTACTAACCAAAATCTATGACCAAGGGAAAGATCTTCAAACCTTTGAAATTAATTAGTCATCTGGTCAGACGAGATGAAATTATTTTTGCATTACACCCTTGAGAATGAGAAACAATTCGTACGTTAGCAGAGATCTTAGCAGTTTGCGCTTCATTTGACTATAAGTGAAACCGTTAAAACTTTGCGAGGTTTATCTAAAAGCAACTGAGAAGTTATTTGATCCAACAAAAAAAGAAAACTACTTATTGTCTCTTCAAGGCAGCTGCTCTTCTCTGGGATTAGTTAATTACGGTAAAATCTCAAACTGTCCGCGGCTTCTGCCATTAATTTCGACATCCGTAATTTAACTTTTATGAGGCAGTTATAGTAGAACAAAAACGGTGAAATCTAGATGCAAAATTGGGAAGAACCATTTCAGAACAGTTGTATCAGCTCCTTGCACAGTGCCGGTCTGTTGCACACTATCTTAGCTGATTATGATATATTTGTTCAAAGTTTTACTCCTTACCTTGTGTTTGACAATATCAGATGAAACCTGGAAACTGTGCACGTGGATCGTGCAACTACTTTGGCGAGGAGAACAAATTGCTGGTATTTTTATGTTCTGTTCTGTGGACAGAGAGGTTTAGCGTTAAAAAAAACAGAATTTCACTTAAAATTTTCAAGTGCCATTGAACATTGGCAAAATTGAGGTTCCCATAAGCTGCTCGTTACTGTTCCCAACTACGCCTGAGCCCTGTTCCCGTGTTTGCACCACTTGGAAATTTATTGTTAGGAGTGAGAAAAATTGATCGAACAAAGGGCGTTTTTACGCTTGATTAAAAATTTTGTCTGCCTTTTACTAAACGATTTCTACTCGCCTGTATTCACTTTCAGAAAGTCGCTGATACGAAGGTGAAAGAAGAATCCGAGGAATGAGATTACGCGATTCAGTGGCAGACGAGGTTAACCATGGGGAGGCAATGTCCAGAAAATGATTAAAAACAAGGGTAAAATCGCACTGGACTACAACATCCGCGAGAGTAAATTGGTCGGGAATATGCATGGATCACTGTGCGAATATGGAACATTTTCTACATTCCAAATTATATTTTAATGTTCATACGATGGATGTAGATGGGGATAATTAGGCGGACAGTAATCTCGTTTGCGCCAAGATTACGCATAAATTAGTAGTTATGCATTTGTTTGAACGTGACAAAAAATGTGGCTTTGGATCCGTTTTGAATTGTAATCTTAACATCATGACAATCCCAAGGGTTAGTTTCTGAGGTCATACTTGCGAAATAAGCGGTTTGATCATCTTTGGTGAACATTATATGCAAACGTTCTTAGTCGTACACAGCGAGAATGTGATTGTTCGGTACCCATTATGTCGCTCTTTGAGTGCAGTTTTCTAAATCAGATTTTCAGATGAGATCTTCACTGGGACACTTATGCAGTTTGCTGAGTGGATGAAATTGTCTCATTGCAACTCACGTTTCGCTAGCTGATACTATCAGCTGACATTTGTTTACGACTTTCAGTCGCCGTGGAGATAGATGATGGCGCACATTTGAAAATGGAGTCGATTTCTGTGGTTAATCCGGTGACATTGTTCCGGATGAGCGTTTTTACTGTTGTCGGCGCAGTTTTTTATTTTTACTTCTGAACGCGTTGTGATTGCGTTTGATTAGTACAGACGGGATTGCAGCTGTCGAATTTTATTCTCCCGCTAGACAAATTAAAATGCAAATCAGATAGTTTCAATTTGGCTAAATGGTGGTAAAGATCTATTGTGAAATAAATTTCTTCCCGATGAGCTAGAGGTGATCAGTCTTGTACTGCCGAAGCCTGAAATGTGATGGAATGTTTCGCTCGTGTACAACATCATTTCATTCTCCCCCTGTTTTCAGCTCCAGACGAGAAAAACGTGGGCAGCGAATAGCACAGATCATCAATTTTAGGAGAAAATTTTGTTTAAGCGAGTGACGTTATTATTAGTTAGAGATTTCCAAAGTGTGGACGAGAAAGATGAATAAGCTTGAGCCTATGTTCATTCACCAAAACATAGACAGGTACGAAATACCTGTCACCATCAATTCAGCCTACTCGACAGATTAGAAAAGACAGTGAATGAAGCAATCAACTTGCACACTTCATCCATCCCACTGTCATACATCCAGTTGACGTATTTAACTACTAAAAACTATCACGCTATTGTGCAAGAAAATTTTGCCTTAAAGAGGTCCATAGCTTCGGAACGATTGAAAAACGGTCGAAAATTTTATAGCAAATAGTAGTCTTGAACAAAAGTAACGGAATTATGTTGAAGACAGCTGAAATGTCATGGTGATCTGTGCAATATGGTTAGAGGCCACACGAACTGCAGGACATACGGGAAACACCGTTCGTAAAGAAACCAATGATGCAGTTTGATAGCGCACAGTGTTTTTCTGCATCGAACGTGCAAGCAAACAAACAAACGGATAATCTGAAATGTTTAGTTCCCTCGGCCTCATGGAATGATGATTCCTAGTTGGAGTTGTTCGATATCACGAAAGTTTTCTTTTCTTTTATTTACCACAACTCATTAGAAGTCGAACAGCCGGTGATTTTCCCAAATGAATCACATCGTCAGTAAGTCGTGGAAGCATGTCCGTGTGACGAGTTATTCTGCTGGTGAAAGAGCACAAACAGAAACGATTTTCCTGTCTTGGTTGCTTCAAACCACGGATTCAGTCCAAGATCTGCTTTGAATGAAAAAACTTATTAACCGAAGCAACGTCGTCATATTTCCCAGCCGGGAATCTGGAAACGTTTTAAAATTTATGATATATTGTCTAGTACATCTGGTGTCCAGAGATTTTTCACCATTATTTGGTCAATAGTTGTCTGCCATTCGCACCCGATTATAAGTTCGCCAACAAACTGTATTTTAGTGATTAGACCAATTTTACCAAACAGATCGCTTCAAGAAAATGAGCACTAAATAAAGTTAGCTATCAATTCTGGCTCTACATTTCCGACTAACATCTGGGCTCGCCAGAGCTGGAATGTCTGCGCATCGGAAGCCTTTAGAAAACATTAGATCGCATGTTTGTGCGCATTTAATGAACATTTTAGGGCACTTGTACTCATGGATTACAAGACATCATCGGTGAACCTTCTTCAAGCGATGACTTTAGAAGTCAGTTGGCAGACAGCCTCTTTTTATGTCAAAGGTTATGTCGCCATTTGACGTAAATTTTAGCTGGCATAACGATTGTGCGCCTGTTGTGTATGGGAATTTTGCTACTGCATTTTTATCAAAACAAATTGCGATTGTTTTTGAGGATCTTTGGAATTTTCACCAAAACAACCCTTGACAATGAAGGTCTCGACTTCGGTGACCATAGAGTCGTGATGGCTCTGCATCATGTGCTTCTGTGAAGTTCACCATATAATGAACTGCGCTTTCCGATAAAGTACTGCTTACGTCACCATACTGACAATCGCTGATCGTTGTCCTGAATTGCCGCTTATTCGAAAACTCACAGGAACATTTAGATTTATTATGGAAATAGCACTTGTTCAGAACTGCCGGTTGAATTATAATGAACAAATTTGCGACAAACCAGGTTATTACTAAGAAAATGCCAATTCCATCGTAGGATCTTGTTAGGTAGTTCCCGAATTGTGCTTTCTTCATTTGCTCTTCACTCAGTCCCCTTTTGGGAACAATGAAGCGGGCATATGATAAATGCAACCAATTTTATTCCGAAAAAATGATTACCGCAGCCTAAGAATTCCAAAGAGAATAAGGTCTCTGTCAGATGCTTCTTTTGCTTTGAAAGGGGAACAGATTCGCGAAGATATCACCAACACGAACTTGCTTCGCATCTCTACTCGAGTGACTTCCAAAACTCCCACCCGCAAGCCTATATTGTCACCAATAAAAGAACCAAATTTTCAATTGATTGCAATCTCTCGCAGAAGTCTAATGCCTTTCCGCTATCAGTATTCCATGTCACACATCAGGCCTTATGCTGACCAGTTCCGATAAAATAAATGCTTTGATGCGCGTGACGAACGAATTTCGGCTCAAAGAACAAAAAACAGTTAATCATGTAAGGGTTTGGACTCGCACCACACAAGTGCGATCACACGGTACATCGGTCTCAGTGAACATAATCCCTTCATGGTCGACTTGTTTGTTTGTTTTGATTCGAGTTTCGTCACACTTTCTGCACAATTCTTCAACGGAATATCATTATTCTCCAGTAACAGTCAATTTTCATGAACCTGCAGCAATCAGATCGTCCCGCATCCGTCGGTTCAGTGCTATGCAGTCACGAGATTTATCCAGCTTGGTAACTGGCACCTTTGTAGCAAGAAACATGAATCTCAGTACGTATAGCTACGATTTTGTCGAATGAGTAAAGCGTATGTGGGTACACACGTTGACAAACAAGGTCATTTTTGCTAAATCGTACTCTTGCCATTTTATCTCACTAAGAACTAGTTTGTTTGTCACATTGTGTTTTGTCAATGTGATCACTGAGAATTCTCAAACGATAAAGAAATTCCCACGTTTCGTTCAGTTAAAACGAAATTCATCCGGAAAACAAACATCAATTGATTTTGATATAATGCACAAAAATACAAATCAAATAGACATAGCACACTGAGTCTCGGGGGCTAGGCGAATAAGTTCCAAACGTGTCGGTACAGGATCCAACAAAAAAATAAAAGGAAAATCGCCAGAGAGATGGATAGATAGAACTGATTACTTAAGTGCATCAACTCTGTACCGGCAAACATCCTAGAGAATTTCCTTTATTCCGGATAATAAAAGGAAAAGAATGTGTTAAACGAAAACATCAACCTTTGTTCGAAGCTCTTTGGTGGCGACAAACTTATCTCCTAACGTACGAAAATGGAATGACACGTTTTTTCACGTTTCCTCACAAAAATGACTATTATGATTAAACAATAGAGTACATCTAACGTGAGGCAGGTCTAGAAAACGGCTGTCTATTTTTGGTTTTTATTTGAGACATTCGACAGTTGAAGACCTGGTTATTTTCCAAAGTTTGTTTGCGGCACGATGTGAAATATTTCATACAAATTCCCCTTCCCCCGGTGGGGCGAAATGTTTGATAAATAGGAAGACTCAAAGTTACAAAATTACGGAATTTCCAGTCTAAAGGAGTTAAAAAAGACGCAACTTGTAATTAGTGGACGAGAACCTGCAGATCATACAACCTATTGGTGTTTTGTTTGATAACACGCTTGAAGAAAGGTTCTGACCATGCGCTTATTCACAACGCAAGTTTGTCTGTTCACTTTTACTTATTTACAGTTAGGCGTTGAAAAAAACTACTGGGACCAAACAACACTAATAAATGGTCAACGGAAGCTGTCATATATTTTGACATTGTGGATCCCTCTTCATGAATATATTTTTTTTGTTTACATACGCTGAAAACTGGCGGATTTCATATTATTGTCATTATCATTATTATTTCATATCATTATTTCATACTTAAGCTCAAACTGTTTCGGTTACCGAGGTCAATATTAACTGCTTTTATACCCAGCTATTTCAAAGTTCAATGAAAGGATCAATATTAGTGGTGGAAAGAAAATATTTCGCATGAAACAAGCGCTTTTGCAACTACCATACCTTTTTCTAATTCAGGCCAGCAATCGACCAGCGGTGCCCGTCTATCAAATTCGCACCGGGAAGCTAACATGAGACGATAGAATCTAAGTAGAACAACGTGGCGGGTTGATTGGTGGGTGATCAATAGAATTCATTCTTACCGGCTTTGGCAAGTTTTCACGGGTGGTTTCGTTTGGATATCAGCTGCTGTCAAAGCAGTCGAAGTTTACAAGAAATGACTTATTTACCGACAGTCTAACGGCGACCAAAACGATATAAATATGTAAATCTATATATAAGTGGCTTGATTAACGTAAATAGTAGGATATACGGCTCATCGTGTAGAGGAAACCGGCGCACAGTCTTCACACAGCTATAATAATGACCATCTTGAATTTCACACCACACCACTATTCACCAGTCATATTTTCAAACAGTAGCCAGACGGTGTTTCAGTTCTTTCGACTTTCACATTTAGTGATGGGATGCTTTGCAGTGCAATTTCTTCTCGAGGTAAATCGCGCTAACTTTGTTGTTTGCTTCTGTGTGAACTGTGAACGACAACACCATGCACTGACGCCATAGCATTGGCCACAGTCAAATGTTATTCGTACCAATATATCCGGGGTGCAAAATGAAAATCTATACTGTGCATCGAGAGCACGGTGTTGGTAGAATCTGCGCAAACAACACGTTACTAATCCAGTACGGAAATCACGTAAGCACGTGTGATGTGCACATAGTCGGATGGGGCATATCGCGGGCGGTCAATGCGAAACAAAGTACTGTTGATTAATGAATTCGAATGGAATCTTGGCGGTCAGTGTACATCGATCAGCAGGTTTATCAGGTTGTCAGAAGTATTTATCATTGGAAAAATGGCACAATTACACAGCTGCAAAGGTGCTCCGAAGTAACTAGAGAAAACCTAGATGAAAAGACCAACATTGTACGGAGTATCGCCCCTCCAAAATGTCATCTTTGCTTCTCTCATATTTGGTTTTTCAGTGTTTTCATTTAAGGGCATTTACTGATTTCTTGCAAAAAAACCACGTTGAAGTGAACAGTCAAGCAGAATGCAACTGGTGGACATTGGTAAACTAGTTCATATTGTGGACCAAAAGGTGGGACAGGTAAATCATCGATATTGATGCAGATCTTTTGTTGCATCAAGGGTACATTTCGCAGTGCACTGATTAGGGAGGATCTCCTAGGGCGTGCACCGAGGTCTATACGTTCTAGGTACCTAGAATTTTTTACCGGAGGTCATCCTGGATGAGTGAGCCCAGAAATCACGTGATCCGATTGAATAGCGCAGGCGCAACTCATCGGTCGCATAGGTTTTCAATTTTGACTTGGCAAGCGGAAATATCCGGCTTGTGCAAACACCACAACCTTATTTAAACGAAACAACCAGCGTCAGTTCTAATTATTTTTTTATTTTATTCTTTCGCTCTTTTTCACGTGAAACAAAAATATTACTTGCTTTCTGAAATTTGGACCAGGTGGTGACGTTGACGTACACTGAGAAGATTTGCTCGATTGACTTTAGGGATGAAACAAGACAATTTTAACCGTTTGAGCCCTGACATTTAATGGCATCATTTTGTTGTTTCATTGGCTCTATTAGTATGATAGAATTACATGGAATAACGTAGACCAACGTACGTATATCCAGAATACAAAAAGCGGTGCAAAAGTGCCCGACGGACATGCCAAAATAGTGGGGACATTAATCTGTAATATTACTGCTATTACTATGGTTAATTGAGGTACATTACGAGAACGAGGATTCTGATAATTGGTCATAACCTCGTTTTTTATCAGAAAAAAGAATGAATTCATTTGGTGGTTCTGTGTTAAGACTGGAAAATAGAAATAAAAAACGTCCTCTTATATGGACGAATGTTCGATGTGGAATCAGTAGTTGTACTCAAATATATTCTAATCGCACCCTTCCACTAAGGTATATTGTGTTAAGATCAGCGTGCTCAACATTGTCAAATTTGGAGTTTTGGAACCATAGACTGAAAGAAAATCCCTTTTACTTTGTCGCGTGTAAGAATCTATGCATAGATGCACATAAGTGAAATCAAGCATACTGTAATTCCTACACCAACTCTGTTATTGCTACAGGATAGGCATATTATCGACTTCAGCACAGTTTTATCAACAGTTTCATTAGATTCTGATCACTGAGCTCGGCGTTTCGCTTGTAGGCATTCCACCATCAATCCAGGTGACACCGTCATTGTACGTGCTTTTATGGGTGCTTTTAGTCTGCCGCTTGCCATGACCTTGTAGTACTTCTTCGATGACTTGGGACTAGAAATTTGATGGTTGGTTTCTATTTGAGTGCCACAACCTTGATCTTTGAGGTTAAAAGCCGGAATATTGGCTCGATTGGTTCGCACGTTCTCTGTTTAACAAACAACAGGAGTGATATATCAGGGATGCTGGTGTATCGCAAACATCTGACTCGATGCCATTAGTCTTGCCCGAGTAAGCCAAAATCATCCACGTGGTGATGCAACATTATTGTTCATTTGTCAACTTCTTTGATTTTAGTGGTGCAGATTGGACCGCGTCATACTCCACAAAGATCGTCCGTGTAAAACTATAGCATATCGATGGCAACTATAAAGATTACATTGGAAATCACCAGTCGGAATAAGCCACGATCAAAATCGTTTTCGCTTGTGACAAACGTAAGTCAGACGGTCACTGTTGGAAAAAACTACCGTCATCAAATAGCTTTTTAATGTCGTGATACGTACAGCTTAATCAAATGAATTACAATTAGATCGATCCTGTAAAACGTGTTTTGGGTGGCAGTGTATTTAAGCATGAATGTTTATACTTCATTACACACGGACACCTCCTTCATTCGCTTTATTCTTAATTCACCAAGAGGATTGCACGCAGATGTGCATCTAAGCCGAAAACAAAAATGCGTGGTGATAGACTGTCCGCTTGAGGCTATCACTCGGTATGCCGGTCACAATGACGAAAGATCATCCTGTTTTGAGAACAATGAAACACACGAGGACTATGTATTTGCTTTTTCTAATGACCAAGGGCATTACTATGGGATTTTTAAGGTGCGTTACGAAGACGACTTGGGCAAGGCTGAAATTTGGAGGCATTCAAATATATTTTTGTCATGGTTTTTTGGATGAACTTTGGATCAGAAAAACAAACAGTATTCGTTTAATTTCTCGGATAATCTAATTGTACTCCCTGTATAGATTTGCACGTATACATCAAGAACACGGAACAGTGATATCTGTTGAAAATGCAATATGCCAGACTTTCGACTACCCTGAACGTATTCTCTCATGGCAAATTCCACATTTAACTTGACAAATGACCCTCTGATAAGCTAGCTAACATACTGCACAATTTGTGCGGTTTTGATAGACTATAAGCACGGTTTTTGCAAGGTTAACCAAAGCAGGATTAGGTATTAGAAGCCTGACTTACTAACGCACAAAATTTGACGCATAGGACCCGACATTTATGAGTTGATGTGTTCTGTTATACATTGTTGTATGTCAATGAAGGAAGGAAAGATTTGCTCAGGGTAATTATGAGTTGCCAGAAAGACTACAAGGTCAACAATCCGGACTTGGAAATTACCACTTGCAAATCTAAATGTGATGATCAAATTTGCTTTTCCAATGGACCAATTTTTGCCACCGAGTACGTGACTACAAATGGTAAAAGTATTCATCCTCACAACTGAAACTGCACCTGAATAATACAATTTCCTTTTGAGAAAAGTGACTTTCAATGAAACTTTAGAGATTTTGTTAGTCAGAGAACGTTTGAAATCTATATCTTGTTAAAAGATATTGAAAGGTGCATGCAATAGGCCTTGGAATTGTCGAATGTACAGGTATGTTTGGAATTTGATACTGCGCTGTTTCCAATTTGACATCCTGCATGGTACGACAGGCGACACAAATATTCCCACTGAAAATCGTGGTAGAAATCTACACGAATCTAACAATGCAAGGAGTAACCAGACAAGCGGTTTACTGTTTCTGGTTGGCAAAATGCAGTTTTCGAACTGGGATTGATGATACGGGACAAATGGAGAGGGACCTTGTGCATACAAGCGCATGCTCACAACAGATGAACAAAACAAACGAACTCGTCCATACATCCCGTAAAACATGGAGATTACGAAAATCACTAATTTCGATACTACTGGCCGACATAAGCCTAGCAAGCAAATGAGCAAAACCGTAGATCGTTCTATTCTTCATTTTACAACTGTTATCACGGAGATATTGCCTCTCAACAAGGTAGTGAAAACTTAGCTTTCCTTGCAGAATATCTGGAAGTTCTAGACTACTTGCAACGAAGAAAAATGAGAATCCTAACCACATTCCAACTGATCACTGTGAGATTCTTTGAAAGTTCCAGATCAAATATTCCTTTTTCGGAAATCGAAACCATCGGAAGAAAGAAGTGTTTATCGAGTAAAGATTTATTTGATTGTCTTGCGAAACAAGAGGTTATCAAAACTATTTTTAACATTGTGTGAAACTGTTAGGTTCAAAGCAGCATACGAACCTCATCATGAACATGTGCAACGACGAACGAATTTACCGTCACCATTCAACGATTTGGAAGTTTAATGGCGAGCTCTTCTGGCACAAAATTTAACGCACACCAGTGAGTGCCATCCGATACCGCGCTTGTTTGTATCCTCCTCAAACTTATTATGCCATCTTTTGGATATGAACTACTCAGGTTTGATTATGGGAGTTGTCGGTGTAACCACAAGTTTGTAAACACCAACAACAAGCCTCAGCATTGCGTGACTCAAACAGTTTTGTGAAATACTCAAGGATACATGTATAAAAGTTTCGTTCCCTTCATATCAAACTCACTAGTATGCTAAAGTAATATAATACAAAACACGTCAAATATTTCTCAATATGATCTTATTTGAATCGTCAGGAGCGTGAATGAATGGTAAGTCCATTTAAGAGTTACATAGTGAGTCGTGAGAGTTTTGTCGGTCAGGCACGGCTGACCTTCCATCCACGTTCCTAACGACTCATATGAGATTCTAGTGAGAAACTAAGAAAGGACCGCACTAGAATAAGAAAGGTGCGCATACTTGAAGAGTGGCAATAACTGCGAAATCGGTCGTGGGCTTCCGGGGAAATTCCGTTCATCCATCAGTATGCCAAATAAACTACTGAAAAGAAAACGAGAAGGTCTGGTGTCGTTGAAATTCTAATCCCGCCCATTGTGTGGACGGTCACAAGTCTTATTCGCAGAATTCAATTGTTTTTCATGTGGTTTAAAATATGAGGCTAGCACTGGAGAAAAGAAGTGAATTAAGTGCGGCAATTTTTCAATATTAAGAGTTATTTACAGCTCACCCCTGACGTCTCTAGACTGAAACGCAAATATGTGACGATTGGGTATGTGCTGAACGTGCAAGTTATCAACTTTTTAGCAAGTTATTGACTTGAATTCTAATTAGTGAATGCTTTCTGCTTACTAGGGAAATCCTGTTTTGGCAGTTCACTATGGTGGATGTCAAGAGCTTGCGCATTTTGAATGGGTAACCGTCGTTCCGTAAGTGAAATGTTCCATTGTCCTGTGACTTGGCTTGATAGGTCAGCAAATCCGGTACGAATGCGCAGGTTGTGCCAATGTGCGGGTCCGAGTCCCGAGGACGGCGACCATTGTTCACCGTTGGATCAATTTTGCTGTTTACAGAAAGTAGGCTCAACGCAATATAGAACCTATTCTCCAAGGCCGCCAGATACCGCATAGTACTTCATTGTTTTGAGAGGTATGCTTCTACAGTCACAATATTCTACCACCCATATCTACCTAGTAGTCTGGATCCGTAGATGCTTGTAAAGTCTGTCGTGCTCATGCTTCCATCATCTGGTCTGCCAACGAAATTTGGCAGTACAAACCGACTGACAAGTCGATTCTATTCCACGTGACGTTTAGTGCTAGTACGCTGTTTGACAGCAAATCAAATTAGCTGGTACTTGTGATGTTACGCTCAAATTAGGTCATCAGCTTATCGTTGCCCATTTCAGGGTCAGTGCTTGCTCAGCACCGATACTTACTGAAAATGACGAAGCTTTTTCACGTCTAATGCTTCCGTGGTGGCCGGGATTAGACTGAACTGTCTAATTATTCCTCTTTTCTACATATATAATCTCGTTATGGATAGAAAAATTTCATTTGTTCTGTTTTGTCTTCAGTCCTATTCACGTTTCCAACCAATAACCTTGCATTAATGTATTGATGTCAAAGGCTATCTCAAATCAGCTTCTTATACTATTTACAATCAGCGACAAAAAAATGTGTAAAAATGGGAAAAATTCAAACACAACAGCTCTTTTGCCTACGGCTCAAAACAACTGGACTGGGATCTTTGCTGTGCGCTCTCCTCCCTGTTAGGTCAGTGAACACATTTAAGGCAGCCTAGTGATCAGTGGTTTTATACATTTATGCTACAGTATAGGCCAACTGACTTCTACCGTCTTCCAGTCAGTATTCACCTCAGGGGATGAGAAAAATCGAGAGATCTGACTCGCGGCATGCGCATTACAAGTCCACTCACTGTTAGTGTTGGGTCTACTGCTTAAGTCGTGTATTCAAACGTCCACATCCATCATCAGTAATATACACTAATCCAAATAAATTTATGTTTTCTAACCTTCTGTATATAGCACACCAAGAGAGCCTGTTTGCTGGATTCCCCAGGAACATTTCAGGACCGATCAAATCTTCATTTTACCGAATATTTTAACTTCTTTTATACTATATGAGAAGCGCGGATTTTTCCTTGTTGACTGACGTGCGGAAATCTGCATGCGGAGTATTAGGGATCATAAAAAAATCTTGAAAATACTTTGCCAATTCGCGTAAAATATGACGACCGTAAAATACGCTTGTTGATGCTAGTCAACCAAATGCCCACATTTTGGCCAGTTTTAGTACAGTCTTTCGTTTGTGCTAGACAAGGATTCAACCAAACTAGACTTCTCGCCTAGAGCGCATTTACTGAGGGATTAAAGTACATGCGAGATTTGGTTTGGGCATGTCTCCCTTTGTTTACGTCTTCGATTTAAGATAACACCAAATTCGAGATAGGTTTTGTAAACCGAATAGATTCTCTACGCATTTTGTCTGCGACAGTTGGATTGAAAGTTGATTGATATGCGTTTTTTTCTAATTCATTAAGAGTTTGCATTTCTGCTTTTATTTAACGAACTTTTGTCTTATCCATTAAAATTCATTATACATTTTGTGCAGTTGTCGTTAAACTACTACTACTTGCTACTTCACCGCATTATTAAAACCGTTACTGCTAATAGTGCAACTCATGTAGGTTTCAGATACAGCATCACGATCAGCCGACCAGTGCTGACTAGGAATAATGCTCATTGATTCAACGCTGATTATCTCCTAGCAATTTTCTCTCGGTTTCGATTTAGTTGTTGGGACTTTTAGCCGAACAAATTGTTCCACTTGCTTGATCCGTGACGTTCACACATTGCAAACTAAATTACTCCTTATATGTCCATTCGGAATAAAATCACGATTGCTGCGTGGGTTTGATCAAGTATTTCATTTCCGTCTCATAAATGCTGCAATAAGCACTAATCATTGCAGAATGAAGCAGGCGGAGGGGTGAAAGTCTTGAACAGACGACGCAAGAGTTTCAAATGCGATGCTCTGTCTCCAAGATCTTGTCAAGTAACTTTCGACATTCCAAATGTTTCCGGATATTTGGATGGTTGGTCGTACAGAAATGTGTCTGCTCCTGAAGTGCTAGATGCAAATTTCATCACTCTTTGCGAGAGAAACAAAAGCATCAGACCAGTCGGCGACGAAGTTCTCGAAACTCGTACCATAGATGGTATCCGGAAATGATATTGATGTAGAATGGCTGGCATTCGTGGAGACAAATCAGGGAATTAAAAATGCACTGTAAATTCACTTTCTGAATGGAGCATTTTTTCGGCTTCCAGCAATATCTTGTAAACAAATGTTCGCCATTTACCAAGTGACAGTGTACCAGCAATTTGTTGAGCACCAAACGTGAGTCGAGAGTTTTGAAAACTGATACCCAAAGTTTCGTTAGGATTCTTTGCTGGTTGATCCGCTGGCTGGTGTCAATGTTGCACTGCTCTTCCAATTCCTAACACGTTCATCAATGAAAAATATTACTTTGAGCAGCCCTAATCAAAAGGCCTGCCATAAGCCTATCAATCCATTTTATCAAATTTCGCACCTAAATTTTGGTAACCAGTAGACTACGGTTTATATTCATAGGGAAGATACCATTTCCATGAAATTAAGGAACAAAATCAACTGGTCACCGTTTTAACCTACTCTGCAGGATCGAGATTTCTCTGGAGCAAAGTTGTACGAGGAATCTATCGGGTGGTTATCCTGCTGACAAATTTTCTGAATGCTTTTGCCAGTAAACTATATTCCATTCACGGCTGAACAATTCGCAAAGAAAATAGACGTTTCTGTATTAACGAAGCAGAAATTTTGTAGAGGCCTTGATGCAGACTCAGTGCCATTACTTCTTTGTCAGGACGTAATGACGTCAGGAAGTTTAGCTTATAACCAAACTGTTTATCAATTGCGTTTTTGTAGAGAAAACATTTTCTATAATAATTGGAAGGGTCAGAAACGGTTCATAAGCGCTGCTTGTGTTGTAAAGTCAGCCCGACAGATTTTAGGACTGCGATTTCCGTCGAGGGAATAGACAGAATGAAATTCCTTCAAAGTTTTGCTGTTCTATGGGAACTAGTTTTTTTGATGGTCATACAGCTCAGAGCTGAAGAGAATTCATTTAATACGGTTCAGTGGAAGAAGGACAAATGGTAAGGCATAGCAACAGATTGAATACCATGCGTGTGCCCGATGAAGAAATTGTTGAAACAGCAATTTCGAACCATAGTCTACCATGCCTTTCCATTTATGACTTTTCAATAGTGACGGCAGTATTAGTTTCGCAAACCTACTAAGTACGTTTGTTCTTATTTGCAATCTGCTTTACTACCCATTCTATTCCTTGGACCCTGGTTAGCACGACTGATGATCCTAATGCATGGGCTATCGTTTGGGTAGCTATACACCATGATATCTTTTCTTCTCTTTTTAGTCATAAATTTATATGGTTCTTGTATCCTTCCTAGAAAACGGCGGTCATTCATACCATTTCTCCCAGCCGGTGTTTGGTCCCGATCCCATAACTTGGAGAGTGTAATAAATAAGTTCATTCATATCACTTCTACGCCAAGTATCCTTTTGTTCTCCAGCTTTCTTACTCAGAACTCGTCGGCGAGTATTCCAAAGCTCACCCCCAGTGATTCTTGCAAATTTATTGATCGAAAAAAGGCTCTAATCTGTTGGTCAATTAAGTTTTCATAGGAGTTCATTTTATGGTGATTATTTTGCATAGATTATGGTAGCAGCAATACAGGGTGATGTTTTCAATGAACCAACCGATCAATAGAACAGTTTGCAGATCAGAGAAAAACCACCCCCCGCCTCATGTGTTTTACTTGAGCATCATGAAAATGCAAAAGTGTATAGGGGGCTTATTATTATTATTTTAATGGTTCTGATGAAGCACAAGCAATATTTCGACACATGAGAAATTGGCCCTACCCAACAGTTGATGATGAAAGCCTGCAGACAAATACTGGTTCTGGGAGTAGTTTAGTAATTTTCATTTTTTTAAACCCACAAAGAGAAGGGTATCAAAATCAAAACTAGCCAAGTTGTAGTTGTGCCGTCCAAGACCATGGCTTATCTGATGAAATATTATATGATTTTATGTCACTTCGAATTTCCGGATCACGACTTCTGGTTCCGTCTTCTATTCCCCCCTCCGTGTAGATGGAACTGGGCGCTATGGAGCACGCGTTTTAACCTATAATCAAGAATGTGGGATACAACAAAATAAAAAACAACTTGCCTGTAACCGAATGCAAAGCAAAACTTCGGCAAATGTAAAACACTTTCCACCTCAAATGGTGCCTGGGTATATCTGTGAATACAGACAATGTTAGAAATTCGAAGCAAGCGATGTGGGCAGCTTTCTGTAGTCCGGAGGAGGTGGCCTAAAAAACTTATTTTCTGACAGAAATTCAAATAGAGAAACTGAATTGGAGACCTGGGATTTTCAAGTACTTTTGAACCACGAAACTGCAAGGCGGTCCATGTGTCGGGATTTGTTGAATTCCACTTCTGCTAGTCCGTGCACGCACATAACAGTCGACTTGTCTCACTTCGTACTAAGTTGAATACATCCCAAATCTTGTATGCTAGCTGGTTCGTTTAAGGATGTTTTGTTTCTGTTTATAGGTTTTCATGTTTTGTAATTTCGACAGTGTGTTAATGTGTGGAATGCTTGAATATAGAGAATCAAATTTTTTCTAACTTTTCACTTTGGATCAATTACAAAAAATACATTTTTCGACTTACCGGAACTGAACTGAATCTAGGTTTTATAATTTATCCCAAAACGTTGTGTACTTATTGAGGAGAACAACTTTCTTTCGGTTTGATATGAGTAATTTTTTTTCTTCAAATGACAATTAAAATGTATAAGATGAGGCTGAAAACTATCAGTATGCCATAAGCTTTCTAGTCCTCCACTGGACCGAAAGACTTCGACCACTATAGGGTGCAAATCGTTTTTAGGCGCCTTTAATCCAACCGCTTACAGTAGACTTGTTATAGTGCGCATCTCTAGAGGTCGACCAAATCTGCATCTCCATTTTCAATCCAATTTAGTTAGCAACCGTTTGCTCTAAGGCAAACCTGTTCCGGACAGACTAAACACTGAATACCAACTTTGTAATCGACCATCAAATGACTTAAGTCTTTAGATCCAGTGGCATATGCTTTGAGCGCATTGTTGCAACTGTAATCGGGTAGGGTTATAAGGCAGATGACCGCGAGTTACTGCACCAACTTTCTTCTCCTTAAGATCCGTCACCCAGTGAAAGCGGAATCACAAATGTATGCTCTGTGCACCGAAATCCAGTTTTAACCGGGGTTGATCGCACACAAAATGATACAAGTGAGTTTCATTTGTCCAACAAGAGTGCTTTGTTCTTGTCAACCAGTTTACAAAATGTTCACTAACTGTTTCCTAGTCCCAATTGGATGCATCAGATTTCACTGTAGTAGTTGGTCACATTTAGTTATTACTATAGACCAGAAGAAGGAAACTCGTTGTTTATGTCTGAAAACTATGATACGGAATCTTTTGGGGGAAGGTGAGTTTTTTAATGGAATTGAACATGAGTTTAGTTTGAACCACAAGCTCATTTTCTAGCAGTCGACAGATTTGGCGATTTTTTGAACAATACATTTTTAAAGACGAGAATAGGCATCCGAAATTTTCGGCATCAACAGCAACAGGTAAATTGATATCAGCAGAACAATTCAGATACGAAGATATGCCCTAAAGACTGCAGTCTATGTTCCATTGTTGATGACTTTACTCGTTTCCGTGTTCCGTCTTTAAGATAAGAACTTTATTGTTCCCAGATCCACTAGGTCTGTCTGAACTTCTTTCCCCACGAACATTTTCGTCGGTACCTTGAGCTGCGTATAGTCGCGAAATTCCTGCGAAACCGACTATGACATTTTGATAAGTACAGAGATGCAAGAAACGTCGGGATCACTTCCGACTTGGATGCTTGTTGTGTTTTGCTAGAGATTGGACTACTTCAGATCATCACATTTTCGTTTTCTCCACAGTTGTTGAATACCAGGAGATAGGGTCATTGGCAGTGTTTGTATTATGGATCAGTCAGCCAAACTGTCCGTTAATTCATTTTCGCGCAGCCTGTATACTGATGTCACACATCGTTTAGGCTGAATTTCATTGTGCAAATCAATACAAACAATTAGTTATACTTAATGACAAATCGAATTGACTTAAAAGCTGTTGTCACAACTGGCAACATTGAACCCAATATCGCACTTCCCGGGTTTTGTAAGTTAGTTTGTGATCAGTGACGACTAGGATCCACTCACAATTAGATTACCCATGTGGCAGAAATATTTACGCTCTAACATACTACAGTTGCACATATTTGTTTGAATACCATGACGTGGCAGAATTTTCTCCGTGGACAAGTGAGTGACCTTGAATCCGTTCGTCTTAATAATTTCGAAAATTCGTATAACCTAGATTATCAGGCTCACTTTTCAGTTGTGCTCTTCTTGATCATTTATGTTTCCCGACAACTACATAAGTAGCACTGATAATTGCTCACGATAGTTTTTTCACAGTGCAATGCATCTTGCTATTACTCTGGCATTACTTCGTCAGACTAAAATGTGGAACGACATATTGTCTAAAGTATATTGCATTTGGAAAAGACAACAGGCTTTGAGCACAAACGTACATCTTAATCATTTTTAGGCTAGATTGATCAATAGGATCCTCAGCGGCGAAAAACAAACGGACGTTTTCTGCGAAAGTGATAGATACGGTATGCCCATAATGATCTACAGGTGATGATCGTTACTGCTCATTTATAATAGATGTAAACTGGAAAGGCAAACCAGGTAAAAGTCTTCCATGGAAAATAGAACAAGTAACGTGGCAAACAAAACAGGGAGCTGCGAAACTGCCATGCGCTTCATTCTCTGCTGTATGACAATAACCGGATTCGGAAGTAGATAACTGCGTTAGTTCGTAAATATATTTGTAGTGGTACGCATGGAAGAGATAAATTCATCCAGTCGGTGTGAACCTTGTGTAGACAAGCACAAAAGTAAACATTCTTTTGTGTAGCTCCTAGAATTCCGGTTTTGTTTTTCAAACCATATTAAGACTTTGTTTTAGCAATTGAATGAGAAATGGGTCTGTTAGCCGTAGACAGAAGTTCATGATCAACTGGTGTCGGTGTGACGAGTGTTGGAACAATAAAGCAGGATTCTCTGTAATTGATAAGACTGACCAGTGGTCCTCCTTGTCAGGAAGCAAGTACCACATTTGGCGGTAATGGAATCGAGTGTGGGCCGGAGAGGAAGATGAAGAGCCAGTTCGAAAACGAAGTAAATGTATCCTGACTTTTGCGTTATTTTCACAGGCTGGAGGAAGAGGTGCTCGAAATGACGTAGTGGCATTGAATGCAGTTTGGCAGCAGGCTTTAACCTTGAGGAACCAACAAGGACTATTTCTTTTGGATGAACAAGGATCGTACTGACCTGCCTTAGGCCAGTTGATTGCTGTCCGTTGATTAGGCTAAGTCGAATTCAAACTTCACTCGAGGTAACTGATCAGCGTAGCCGCAGATAGTTGTCGTGGTACTCTGATTACGAGAAGGTTAAAAGAGATAATTTCAGAAATCTTTCAGTTTACCGTGGTGATAAGGGTGCAATGAACCCAGGGCAGGAAATATCTTGAAGTTTCCGTTGGCTAAAGTTTCGAATCAGCAGGTTGTAGGAATAAAATCTCCATGCACACTTGAACGGTGAGTCACTTTACTTTTGATTTTCAGGATGTTTGCAGCGGTTTTGCTGCGGCTAGCAACACTAAGTTATCGACACCCATTCGCACAAAGTCTAATGTGTAAGTCACGTCCGCAAAATGTTCGAGTTCCTATTGACGTGGCGTAGTACATGACGTGAATTTGAAACATGGTACATGTGGGTCCAGCTTAACTAATATTCATTCAAATAACCCCGAAATGATCAACTGAAACTAACTTACTGTTTCCATACATTTTCACCACCAAGAGTATGCAACATATTACACCGAACATGTTCCACTCCAACATTTGCCGGCCACATGTCTTCCGACCGCGCTAGAGTGACCAGCTGGGCAGGAACAAGTATACATCATCTATGAATAACCTGTCCAGATGCTGTCTGGCTTTGTTGCTTCGAATGTCAGCGTCTGGTTTCTAACAAACAGTGCGCGCTACCATACATCAGGTAAAATGTTGAGCACAGCCGACAAAACATTCATGGAGTTTGACAAGTTCGAGCTACCGGATGATCGGAAACGCATTACCGATTTTGCGCTTCCGTGTTGTCATCACTTTTAATCATACGTGACACACGATAATCCGGATTGATGTTATTTGGCAATTGCAAAGAATGTCACAGTAAACAAGAGGCAGAGTAATGTCACGGAAATCATCAAAATTTTGTCACGGACCCGTTCTCTTTTGCACCTTTTTAGTTCACTAGAGAAAATGAGTTGGTCACTCAGATAACACTGAGTGAATGGTGGTGAAGACGCAAAAGAACTTCGCAGTTGTTTAATTAATTTCCTTAATATCGTAGTAAACTCATCACCAAATCCTGTTCCCAGTATCAGACGAAAGTACTGGGTTCGATGAAGTGAGAAAAATTTTCCATTCATGGGAACATCACAGGTGTGCACATACTGAGGTTTTGATGGCTAGCTAGAATCTCCCAGTATCACTAATCTCATTTTCGAATTAAACTCGCATTCTCGCAGCTAATCGTCTAATCACGAAACATTAACAAAATCGGTAAGTCCCAGTTTGATCAGTGTTCACTCAAGGTGTTTCGGTCGCATGATGGGCAAAATCAGTGACCTGGTCCTTGTTTTTTAAGGTGCTGAAGGCATTCTCTTGCAAGTAGCATTTCGTTTTGTTCCAAGATTCATAGTGTTTAATAAGACCTTCCAATTTGTGAAAGAATGTTTAGTTGCACATTTGGTTGATTGGATACTTGACCAGTGTCTTGAATTTATTGTCGAGATCTTACCAAACTTGTATTGTATTACAATATATCGATCGTTGCGTACAACAGATAATATCGTATTTAGGTCAAAAAACTTGAGGGTATAAAACAAAATAAGAAAAAGCTACCACTAATCACCTTGTACAATTGTAAAAAAACTTGTCGAGGAATAATCATAACCCATTATGAGAGGCTGCCCAGGAATTCGGCTAAAACATGGTCACGGTTTGTCAAAATGCGTGCGAAATATGGATCAGCGGAATTCCTATAGATATTGATTCTAGAGAGTGTAGGACGAGAAAC
>LUCM01005725.1:0-204450 GCA_008360955.1 Fasciolopsis buskii | reverse complement strand
TACGCACTTTTGTACCTCAAAGATCTTCTTATCCATCTAGAAGAGGAAATTATGCTGGCTGAGAGGCAGTTCTTAAATGTACTTCTCCGGACCAAGATGTCAATTCCGGCATTGTTGAGTACCAACATCCGTTCTATGTTTAAGAAAATTTCGGATCAGTCCCTCGTAATTCAATCACTAATTCATGTTCACACTTGCGTCATCTGCATACAAGAATCACGGCTGAACTCGGATATCGCTAATTCACTCTTGTCGATAGACAACTTCAGATTGCATCGGCAGGACAGAGTTTCGGACAAAAGAGTAGAGGCAGTGCGGCAGCATACATGAACTCCTTGTCTGGCAAGTCCGAAATTATCCGTAAGTATTCGCTAAACGGAATCGACTGTCTCGTGACACAGTGTCATTCTAGGCTTTCTCGCCATACCAGCACAACCATAACGAACCTATATATTGCCCCTTCTAGATAGCAACACAATATCAGATCTTTTCTAGCATTTACTTTTCCTCTGATTGAAGATATGCTGCATATTATTGTGGGTAATTTCAATCCTGCGTCTATCCTACCACAGAATCTGTTCGATTTAACTGACCTCTGTATTTGTCCCACCAGAGGCAACTCCATTTCAAACAAGGTCATTACTAACCACCTTGATTTATTTCCCCTAAAACGGCGTGCTCCCATTTCGAATAGTATTCATTGTCTGCTTCTGTTAGGGCCCACGATATACTCAAAGTCAGCTTTCCATTCTTCAGGCGAACAAATCAAATCCGAATTCCCCTCCAAAACTTTTCACACAACAGCATTCCAGTTCTTCAGAAATCCGCTTGTCGTGATCCCGTTCCATGGTAAGAATAAATAAGACTCCAAATAGGAACAGTTCCGACCGATTGCTGCTGCGAACAAAGATCATAATGGAATCAATATATTTGGCATTTATTGCAATTTCTCCATCGATATCCTGCAAAATCGACCATATTTTAGAAGTATTGCTGTCCTCAGAAGAAGTGTTTTGGAAGAGCTGTTGACGTGTGTGTGTGTGTGCGTGTGTGCATGCCAAGTAAGTAGTAGTTGATTGCGGATATGCGGCGTTTCTATCGGCTCATCTTATGAATATTCACGTGGGTGAATTACAAACAGGGTGATTTTATTTCTTAGGCGTTGTGGAATCTCTGGTTTTCAGCTAACAGATTGTTCTGCGCTTGTGGCCCACGAGGAGCTGGTATCGCAAATCACGAAAAAACTGAAAATAAAACTGAATGCATAAAGCGTGTTTCTGTCGTGTGGCATAATTATCCGCCTTAATCTTTCGTGCTTAGACAGCAAGCACTCTCGAGAAAAAAAGCGCTAGACGAAAGAAAGGCGGTTACCACATCCGATCCGATTTTTGCAGGAAAAATTCTGCGGGAAGGAGGGTGGAGTTCACAAATATGTGTGCAAACGGCCAACATTGTTTTCCAACGAAGACATATTTCATTGCAAAATAACTACGAGAAAGATCCGACGTGTCATTTTACTATGTTTGAAATAACGATATACGCGGGTCCGACAGGTAGCCATGATGTGTATTCTACAAGTAATTCAGAAAGCAGCGTTGAAAACCTTTTTTTTATGTTTGCGACAGTAACCGGTTCTGCAGCCGATGATACACCAGAAAGTCGGATCAGCGGCTGTGGTCCAGGTAGCCCGTGGCGTCTGCGGGGTTCATCTTTCCCGAAACAAATAGTGTCGGTCACGTACGAGGTAAACAAAGCACACGTAGCATGCTTCCTCCATCCTAAGCGTGGTTATCGATTATCTTGAAGGTTTCCCGTTATTGGTTGACAGTATACACGATGCTTGACTTGCTCACAGCCTGATTCGTAGATTTCGAACACTACATTTACCGATCGCAGGCAGAAAATGCCAAAACAAAGGTATTCAGTTGACTAGAGCAAACGTTTTGGAGAGTTAAACGAGCTGGTTCACCCATATTTGCGCCCACGAACAACACTTAAGACCTCTCCATTCGCCGTGGACATCGGCGCCAAATAAGGTTAAGTAATCAGCGGCCCAGTGAAACGGATATGCAATTATCAATGTTACTATGTCTATTATTTATCGATCATCGCATCCCACTGCCTATAAGACGCACTGTATTTAGCCAAGTGTGGTCATTGAAAGCAGGCTTGTTTGCTACCGTGTTTTCTAAACGAATTCTCCCAAGTGGTGAATGTGATCGCTGATATGACAATTAGGGAAGCAGTAGACTGAGACATGAGTTTCATTTTAGACTTTTGAAGCGGAAATGGATATTCAGTCCATTCAGGAATATCAAAGTGACTTGTCAAGTGATTTTTGTCCATTTGACAGGGTTAATTCTCAGGAAGATGTCATAAAATGCAAAGGTGTAAATTTTGTTGTCAGTAATGTCTTGCCTAAGGACAGAGAAGTGTTTATAAGCATGCTTAACGTCGATACCTTTCGACTCTCAACAATTCATCCTGGCTTTGCGTCTCAGTACCGCCACGATGAATACGCACGGCTAATGATTCCTAACAAGAGTGAAACAGAAGCAAAGTGCTTTTTTTGTTTCCAGTGGCATGCTTGTTTTTGACACTGATTGACGAAGCAGTCGGAAAAGTTCATTAAATTTCTTACTGTTACAAAGTAGCAAGTCGTTCTCGAAATAATTTTTTAGGCAGCATTGAAATCAATGTCTATGAGTTACTGAAATAAATTGTATCATATTCTGCCTTTTCACACACGGATAATCACGACTGCAGTATAACTTCGATTTTCAAGGTCGTTTTAAGGTGAAATTTCAAGGCAAGATTACTGTAGTAATTTAATTAGGCAAAGGTCATCATCGAGAGAATGCCAGTGTCACAGTTCCCGTTGAACTGTCTGGAAATCTAGCCGCTTTATCCTTGAAGAAATACCATCCAGAATTGCTGGTCACATTGACCATATGAACTTTGGTAACTCAATATTCTCCAAATCGTTTATCTCACAATCTTATCAAACCACAGCCGTCTGGTTGGGGCCAGCCCAAGGACGTATAAATAAACAAATATCGATCAGCTGATCGTATATCATATTTGTATCGACAAAAGTCACGTGTAGCTGTACAGAAACTCATAATGGCCTCCTCTAGCAACATACGGGAAGAGTTACCGGAGGAAATTTGTACATGATCGATATTGTTTTGATGTAGGACGTACTGGGCGAAAGGGGTTTGCAAACGTGCAATGACCAAATACAGACTGGAAACAGTTTGGTTTTCTGATCATCTCAAATATACTCCTCGTAAGAAGAAGAACGGCTTGAAAAACTGGGGGAAAATGTTCTTTTTATCCGAGCATTTTTGTTCAACTAAGTGTTCATTCGGTAGTTCATCTGTTTGTATGCAACCTTGTGTTGGCTGTTCTGGAAGTGAAATAAACAAGGTGGGATTAAAAATCTTGTAGAAAATATACTGGACATCGCAGCAGAATCAAAAAAGTAAACAAAAGGGCCTACGATTCGATGGAATGTATATCGCACTCAAAGAGATGGTACGTTAACAAGCAATAGAAACGGTTGCCAGTAGGACGGAAAAGCACTATTATAATCCCTGCTATCGATTTTTCACTCTTGAACACGCAGCTGGGACCATAAACCGTCCAGCACCCGCCACGGTGGTGTCGTCAATGCGCAAAAGCAGTTCAACTAAAACCATTCAGAACGGCATATTTACTGAATACTACAAACATTTTGTCCATTTTTCTGTAAAATATGAAAATATAGCATGTTATGCACGCTGCTTTCCAAACGGTCTACATGAACAGGAATTCGGCTTCACATAACATTTGTTCGAATTCCTGTCCTACTTTTCAATTTTTAGGAACAAATGGCATTGCCCTAGTGTTTTATTTGGATTATTGGGAACGTAGTTGATTGGTGGACCCATGTAAGAATCACAGATGAATTCGTTGAGGCTGCTTCTTTAACGGAATCATCAATTAAACCCGGTTCTACTAATTTAACTGAGTTTTCCTTGTCGGCCTTACAAATATACATGCAAGTATGTTGATGGCTGAAGTGAAAAATATGGGATAAGCATACCTGACGAGGCGCATTAACCACGAAGCCAATCGTGCACTTCCGAAGAAATTATATTTTCCCATCCGTATATTAAACACACTACTAATATCAAAATGTGTCTTCTTTCTTCCTACTTAGTGAAGAGTCAATTAAATCGTTTGGAAGCGGATTGGAGAGATACGAAACAAGTAAACGCGCTATTTGTTTTAACTCGACATCATTCTCAAAGTCATCTCAGCAGAGAAATATTCTCTTATATTTTTCTTTCATCAGATAGACAATTCCGCAACAGTAGCAGCCGTTTACCTATTATGCATTGCCCATTGTTATCCTATCACCGATTTGATTTTACTTGCTTTGGAACTTGAATGTTATAAATACTGATCGCTTCCGAACAAACCGTTATTAGTACTGATGTTCAACGAATTGCTAAGAAAACACTAAGGCGTTGCATTTATGTTGCCTCCCTGTTAGTAATTACCAATTGTGCATATCAACTGAGCCCCAATTGGACAAGCAAATGTGAGTCTAATGCTTTACCTTTAAAACCAACTTATCCTGTGATACATTGCTTGTCATTTATTTGCAAGGCTACACGCCGTCTGCATTCAGCAATTGACTGCCACTGATAAGTGTCTTCTTTGCGGGAAATCTAAGTAAGATGACGGCTTTATACACGACAGAGAGGATTTGGTAACTTGATCTGTGATAATGTTCACACAACTAAACTGTTTCTGATATTGCTACTCAAATATTTTTGTTTGAACCCACTTCTGCTTTTACGCACACTGTGTATGCTTTGCGCCTGTTCAGGACATTTTTCAACTTAGTTACAATAAGGTGCGCGTTCTAACGTTAGATCGAATCACCCCTCTTCATAGTTGACTTTCTCACTGATACCGGTGCACGAAATAACAGCCACCTCTTGAATTGCACCAGATACCACTTGAATCCAATTCAGCCTGATTCAGGTTTGGGAATTTGGTAATGAGAAAAATATTGAATTATGTTTAAACTCCCGAGAACCCCTCGACAGTTAGTCACGTGCTGGTCAAAATACACATTCTGATCAGTTTTTCGAATTTATTCATTTATTGAAGAAGAAATTTTAATACCGGAGAGCATCATCCATTACGATAACAATTGGAACCGTCGACAACATCACCAGGACAACCAGCATCAAAACAACAACGACAACAAAACGATCAAAATAACAGACGAAATCCATTCTACATTCAATCAAGCCAAGCACAATACAAAAATCAAATGGTTCGTTATAGGCCGGAAATCTCCACGGACATTACTCGTAGCAAAAAAGTTCGCCCGAACAAATCTTCCTGACGATCAGCTTAATTCGATTTTACCAGTCTTGAATCTACTCACAATGATGGCCTGAATTCGTTCAATTAACTACGAGAATGTTAGCCACTACTTGAAGCGGAAACTGACAAACCAGATTTCAATTTATTTTTGGAGAAAAATTCTCGATTTGAATTCCGGAGACCCGGATTATCAATCATCACAAATGCGTTTTTTTCAGGGATATTTAGGAAACTAAAATTGCTGCAATCAAGATCCAACAAAGTGAAAATTTCGGTGAAAATTAAATGGGTACACTTCAAGTCTTGTGGAGGATTTTAGCCAGCTATAATTTGAAATTCCCGACAATTGTAAATCACATCAATTCCAAAAGGGGTGACCTAACAAGAGCGAGAGCGTAAAACACTTACAGGCTTGAAGGGTTCTTGTTTCGTTTGATGCTTCCGGCATTGAAAATCCAAAAAATGATCGGGTTCGCAGCCGAGTTCAGTGTGACCAAATGCTGAAACCAATGACCGATCATACAGGATACAATAAACGGTATTGATCTAATCCCAAGTCACTGGATTATGTCAGTGCTTATGCGATCAGTGACCTTCAATTTAAAAATGACAAGTCAGGCAGATGCTTGTTCTGCCAATTACGACGGTTCTCATTACATTGCAACAAATATGAAACCCAGAGTGCTCAGAATGGCTTTATCAGTTGCATATTTGTTCCCACGTTTGGCCGAAAGTTTTGGGTTCAAAATGCATCCCGTTAACATACTGCCTCACTGTCAAATGCGATAGACTGGCTAGGTTTTCACTTTTACTAGATGCACATTATTATAGTCAATGTTTCTATACTTTACGATTCGGTTTGAGCTGATTAGGTTACGTTAATTGCAAGACCGTCAATGACCTCGGATTTAACCAGATTTATTAGGCGACACACGGTGGACGACCTCATTTTTCTAATTGGGATCCACTCAGTGCGCAAGGATGCGACTGCATGCTGTTACTTATCCTCCACGACTGAAACGTTGTGCTTTGAAGAATAAGTATCAGCCAATAGACTGAATGAAGACGTCCCAAAAGTGCACCTAAAACGACATATTCGCATCAAAACGGTCAAATAGGCAATTCATCAGGGATAGACAGGAATAAGTAACGATTCTACAGCACACCTAGCACGGCATTCCTGCATTTAGCCGTTGTTGGCTCCTTCGTTTTCCTCGAGACTGTTTACAGTTTCTCGGATTACAGACTACTCCTAGTATTCTAATTCATTTTCTCTAGATTGACTGTTATCTGGAAGAATCTTGGCATTTTGGTCAAGGTCATGTTGTCTTTTGCTTGGATAGGATGCCTGTCAAGTAAACTCTCATGTTTGTCATCATCCAGAGGTGCACTGCTCTGCTGCTTACTGGTTCTTTGGTACCATCGCTTCCAAACGAGGGCGCGAGCTTATGTCGAATGCTTGCGAGTCAAACGTCTTAACTGTTAGGCCCGCTGGAATAGTTTGCAACGGTCTTACGAGCATCCACATAAAACAAAATTGTGCTCTTTCCTACAAGTAAGTGGATTTTGCACACTTTCCACAAGTTTACGAAACCAAATCACCATCACTAACTTGGGCACACCTAGCACATAAACACGTGAAAACTCATATATTTATCTTTATAAGTTTAACATTTGTTTTTAAATTCCTGGAGTTTTGTCTTCACACGTGCACCAAGAAACCCCATTTGTACTAAGCTGGGCATACAACTTTTATCGAAACGTGACCAGGCTGGTCGGTTGAAAACAGTGGGTTCCATTTATGTAAACTTGGGGTCTGGTCCTGAAAGTCAACATACACGTTCGGCCGATAAAAAGAATAGATATTTTGTTAAAGAAGTTTGTTTAACATGCTTCGAAGAGCACGTTCCCTTGTACGGAACCTTACCTTATCTTTGTACCATGTGCTTGATTGGTCAAGTTTGAGGCCTGTTAAAATTCAGGCGGATCGAGCAAAGACAAACGAGAACAAAATGCACTTTCAAGCGTGCGCTAGTACAAGTTCCGACCAATCGATTGCATCATTCATCAAACAGGTAGTGAAAAACTAAAACACTCACCTGTATGTGTGGAGTGTACTTGGACAGATGTGGTGCGGTCGCGGAGAAGTTCACGTAAGTGTTGACCAAATTCCACACCATGAAAGGACACCAGCATACTATGTACACTGAAATCGATGAACAAATGCGTGAACGATGATAAAGTTACAATAGTTTCTCCGTTTCTGAAAAAAACCATGACTGGATTTTTTACTGCATCAATTTGTAGTATACATGGCGAATGTAATGGCCGTGTTTTCTTGAATCCTTTGGAGGATACGTATTTTGAAACGTCTCGGTCAACACTGGAACACTCACAGAACGGGGATAAAACAAACTAGGAAGTCGCTGACCTTCTAGACATTTCTTCGTGGAAACGTTTACTGTACCTACTGACTTGCTTCTGCTTGCATTTTTCGACAACGAGAGTGATGAGTTCAAATTTCCAATCTGCTGGAATATTTTGTCAAATGTGCAATTTGTTCATCCTCATTAAACAGTTCACCAGGACCCTCCTCGGTGCAAAATCAAATGTTTCAACTTCCAATGACAAATTCGCCTCTGATTCCTGAGAAATCTTTAGGCATTCTTGCACAAGAAAACCGTTCTTAGGCTCATCATCTCCAAGACAATTGAACCGGTTTAATTTTTTTTTGATCGCAGGCCGCCAATCCACTAGACAGGTTTAACTTTCCTGTCTTCTGTGAGTGCATATTGCAAACCTAGGAATGACTTCAATAAATGAGCCTAAATTGTGATAACTGCTGCGAGAGACAAAATGTCATTTTGTTATGATTTAAATCAAATCCCACCATTCCTATTAAAATGTCAAACCCCCAAACCATTGCTCAACATGACCGTGCTAAACGAATGCTTTCTTCTAACATCATTTGCTGCTTTTAGTTTGTTATTATATTTATTATTGTTATTTTGTTTCAATTTCGCAACCAACTTACATATTCCACATATTTAATTTGTCCGCTTTATTCAGCCCCAAGATTTTCCACCGAAACGTAATCTGTATGCTAGTACGCATATGTCAGAAGATTAACTATATACATGTGTACATAATTACATCAATTCCTGAATAAGCGCTCCCGTTTTAATAAGATTAGATAACGGTGCTGCACGTAATACCACTTATTACTGGTGAGCGACAGTCAGTACCTAGGCTGCCTCATTCTGACATTTCGGGAAAGAGAACTACGTAAGACGACTCGTACAATGTCATCGTTTATCGTCCCATATCAAGCAATGTAATCGTAGTGAGGCTGATTATCAAGTTGCGGGGAATAAGTATTTGCAGCGATCCATTTAACCACGTTTGCCATTTGAATCTGGTATGGGCTGAAACGAATCAAACATCTTGGCCAACAGCCCCCACGGTTGAGTTTGTTCGACCATTTCGCACTACCAATCCATATCAAGTCACCGCCTCTTTGGGATTTCCTATTGCCACTAACAAAAGCAGAACAAAAAGTGAATAACATGCTGCTGTTGAACAAAAATGCATCTGATTTACAAACCACTTCCGACAAGGAGTTGAATAGCATTGTAACCTGACTGTGAACTAGAATCGAAATTTCGCACCAGAAAAACTAAAATGGCTCACTTTGAATCACGCTTTCAGCGAAGGCATTCGCTTCGAGATTTCAAAATTCTACCTTTAGATCTATAAAACTGAGCAGTACTAAACTGTTAAATGCCTTAGAATCCATTAAAACAGGCTGTTTAGTTGTACTTTCATCAAAAAGCAACGGATACCACTATAGCTTTTAGTGAATGTAGATATAAATATAATTGCTCGGGTAAGCCGCTCGTGGAGATATTTGTTATGCAGAGAGCTTGCGCACATCTGCCCACGAAATGATACGACAACCTTGTATTTTCTTATTCTGTCACCATCCTCCAGCGATTGTTTCCCAGTGAACTCTAATCATCGAATTCTTTTTGCTAGTTGGCAGTTCCACACTTGTATTTGGACGAGTGCTTTACAATAATAACAACACTAGAGGAAGTGAATGCTCAAGACACGTTCAGGTAACCTCGACAAAACTGTTGTTATTCATTTGCATTTTGTTTAGTATTGATGAAATGCCCCGTATTCGGCTCGATATGAAACATCAGCGGCCTTGTTTGCTAACCTATTTTCTCACAAGTGCCACCCGAAATGACAAAACTACTTCAGTTCAGAAATCAGATGAATAAATTGATGAAGTGTCACTTTATTTTCCCAAGTGTTTACTACGTCTATTCCAAAATAGAAAATCTTGCCGATAAACACACTGTGGAGAACCCAACAGCAATTTTGGTAAAACAGGA
Source organism: Fasciolopsis buskii (assembly GCA_008360955.1). Classification (NCBI taxonomy): domain Eukaryota; kingdom Metazoa; phylum Platyhelminthes; class Trematoda; order Plagiorchiida; family Fasciolidae; genus Fasciolopsis; species Fasciolopsis buskii. Next base: position 194,662 of record LUCM01005725.1, on the reverse strand, counting down.
TATCTTAAACTGAGAAACTGATTCCTTCAAGACACGAATTTTACTGTAGTCCTTAAAGACACGAAAAGATGTGGGGTCTGAACATTAATTCTGCAGGCTTTACCGTGGAACCAGTTATTATTCTTTACTTTTGGCGGCCTTTCACGAGCCAGCAGGAGATCTACCGCCTCGAGCCCGAAAATATGTAACCGTAGTGATTTCTGATATTCCTTGGAATAGTCTAAATGATCTGATCGCTGCTAACCTACCGCTAAACCTAATCGCTCCCAAATAAGTAGCACAGCCTTCGGCTATTGGAACCGTTTGTTTGATTTGATAATTTTAAAATGGTAGGAGAAGACGGGGATTTCAATGACCGGAAAGTCCACTGAATTTGTTTTTCGGGATTCAACGGGTATCATTCACGTATTGGTATGATTCGCCAAAAAACTGATGTGTCACGAACGCACCTCCAGAATACGGGGACATACACGGTTTCGCAGCAACTATAACTAGGCTAAGAACTTCTTAGTTATCGTTTGCCTTCTCAGTAGTACACACTTATCTCCATTCCCTATACTGAGGTGTCGCATGCTGCCATGCAGCTGGTTGAGTAACTGACTCAGTGAATCAGCAAAAACAACGATGAAGCACAGAGGTTCGATACTATACAGTTCTTATTTTGACATTTGCTACGAATGTGAATCAACTGTTACGATAGTGAAACTCAACGCATTCACCCGTAGGACGAATAAATATTTTCGTCTTTCGAAACCTAAAGTTCAAGTTTTATTTCCCATGAATTGATAGACATATATCATGTTCTGCCAAGATCTACAGTCGCCATAACAACCAAGAGATTAGCTTTGGATAATGCGCATCTGTATGACCGATGCAGATGCCAGTTATGATAAATGCCAATAACCCGTCCTAGGTACAATTCACGAGAACGTCTTTGTGTTTTCTTCCATTCGCTCCCGGAATATAGCCGAACGAATCGAATCACATGTGGTTTTATCTAGTCTTTCATGGTGGTTGTATGCAAAGTTTTCTAAGGTATCGCGAACCGCACACAACATTCCAGCAGATAGCATTGGTATGAAACCGACAGCAAAATCCTACAATGCACATTCTTGTTAGGGACGAGAAGCAGAGCGTACCAAATAATCTACAACAAAGGCGTGATGAAACGTGTTAATTACCAAACCGAAATAGCCATTCTGTTGGAAATTCGAAAGTAAATTCGCACGTTCGTAAAAAGCAGTGAGACATGGAGTTGTTAAGAAAACAACCAGTTTCGTTAGATCAGTGGAAGACAAAATTCAGTCAGATAGAGTTCAGTAAAAATCAGTCTACCTTGATTCGAGACATGATTTTTGGTTAGTGGAATTACATCACTGCAGACGTCTTATTCTTGGGGTATGTATTCAAGTCAGTTTCATTTTAATGGCACCATTCACTATGCAAATAATCATTTAGAAAAGTATGCAAAATATTAGCTGCGACAGTAAAGGGGAAAGAATCGTAGACAACTTCGCAGGCCTCGATCGACTAAACACAATCAAGAACGTCAGAATATCCAAGCAACAAATTCGTCCGTTTTTCTACAGGACCAATGACTGTATCTCCATTAAGTTAACAGAATAATAGATCTGCCAAGTGCGAGCCATCAGCAGTCCTCGAGGTTACACTATCTGTTTGAATTTCGGTTCGAATAAGAAGCTGTTCGGTCTGATCGCTGTAGACAAATTTTCCCTTCAGAAAACAGACCGTCTATCTGGCTCACGTGAAAGCAATACCGTGATCGGCAAGTTGACCTATCGCCGTGTCTCCTTGACCTTTATTGTTTGCCTTCTTTAGTGTTACAAATCTGTATCGTTACACAGGACTGAAATGATAAGCTGCAGATTTTACCAAACAAATAAATGCTCTTTTTGTTTCCCGTTTCCAGCTTTATCGGTTTCCCAATTAGAGCGTATTTTAATGTTTTACTTTGATGGCGCGAAATGTTGTCGGATTCCAAGGTAGGGCTGTATGGATTTTGCTTGACGATAAAATCATTTTGTAGAGACCTCATTCCAAGTGCATTAGGTTTTTGCGTAATTTCACAGTTCCATTTTATTTTCGCTCTATTAAATAAACTTTTGAGATATTTATTCGGTGGCCGGTAGACCTTTTGTATTTGTTCGAAAATTTTATGAACTGTGTTGCTCTTAATAATGACAAACGGGACGGCCGATTTCTGAGCATGGCATTTTTGAGGCCGCCGGTTCAGTTCAGCTATGTTGACCATGGTTCGTTTTTGATAAAACGGGATTTTTATGAGGCACCTGTCTTTCTTAACTTTCCAGTGATATAGTCAGGACTTCAAAATTAAGAGCTGACGAAAACACTAAAATTTACGAATTAATATTAAGAAAAAATTCCTACCTGTAACAATCACACAGGTCATTTTTACGGTTTTAACTTTGGCTCGTGAGATGCATCCACCTTTTGAATGATGTGGCGGTACTATTGATTTTTGCAACAACGTATCACCACTGGCCGCATTGTGTATTGTGTTCCGGGACAATGCAAGTCGGGAACGTTTGGGCACCAAATCGTTCGACGTTCCAGTTGACGTGATCGATTTTCTTCCCCCCGTGGGATCGCCAGCCGCGCTTCTCAGTTGTATTTTCGACGCACGCCAGATGGTCACAACCATTAGTACATGACAGGCAGCGATGATACAAGCAGGGATTATGAACACGGTCAACGCTATTGCAACCATGTAAGTCTGTCAAAGATTGCAAAGACAAAGGTGGGGAGACCAACTTTTCATGCAACTGTTTGCTTGTGACCACAGATTTGCTAATGTTTAGCGAATAATTTTTAACATATTTTTGGTGTGAAACATCTGCCAAGATTTGAATGTAATGGAAGTCTGGGTCATGAATCTGTTATCAGTTTTTCAATGATGAGTACCTTGAGCCCCTCGGTGATCAGGCAGTATTGAAACAAACCCATCTTGCGATTTCACAATAAAAGATAATTCGTAAACTATTTGGAGCTAAACATTTTTTTCCCAGAAAAGGAAATTAACGAATTTATTCGTTGGATGTGAAACATTCCGAAAAAAATGCACGGTATCTTTTCGCACGAAATTCAACCCTTTATGCTTCATTTTTCACAGTTTTGTTTGTTTCAGCTGGACGTTTTTTTGCCTCACTGAGACTAGCTACTACTAATTACTCGTCTAATTCGTTTTCGGGAGGGATTTGAACTGCACTGTACCTCACAATTCACAATGCAACGTCTTCAACATTCAAACTCCTGTACTTGCTAACGAAAAACCATTCCCAATTATAATAAATTATTTTGCCAATTGACCGTAAATTATTTATGAGTTGGAGAATCACAGAACGTGAATTAATCAGTGTATCCGATTCTCATTCGCAAATACCGGCAAGCCATTTCAGTTTGTACAATCATTAACTTTCCAACACAATGTTCTAATTCGAGATGCAACCTCTTATCACTCATTAATCAAACAGAAGAAAGAACAGAAAATGGTGATAATTTGATTGCAACTGACTAAATCGAACAGGTATCCAAAAGAGATAGGTTTCGGATGCAATACTGAGCCGTGTCAACTATTGTCTGCGAATTGATAGTCTAACCGCGCCTGCATGAGCCAATCCTTCGGTTAAAGTTTACCTACTATTTCCCATTTCATCGACTGGCCACTTCGACCTTCTTCCAATCAAGACCATGCCCACAAACTGTAGTTCCGTGGGCATGCATAAAACATGTCCAAGCCGCATTTACCTATTCTGATTTAGTGTCCGGTCTAACAAATGAATAATTAAACCTGAAATCACAAGTCTTTCTGCCCTATTTTATCAATACTGCGTTCATAGGGCTTTCAAAAACCGTTATACACGGAAATTTTCGCAAAGTATGCTCACAGTTGCAATTTGAACCTGAATATTTCTGAATGCACAAAACACCAATATATGCTTCAGAAAGAAATAATAAATTTTGCATCGGTTTGTATTCGTAACAATACGTATTTACCATGTAGGCTTAAGGAACGAAGAGGCATCACTCGAGAAACTGTATTGCGTATGGAAAACCAGACAAATTGAACACAATTTTATGGTACAAATTAACGGATTCAGTTTGAACCTTGCATTTGTTCGTTGATGGTGACTGGTTTAGAAACTGTGCGGCCTGTGTCCTGTCAGCAAGATCTAGATTTGGGGCGGTTGACATATCCAGAAACTGAAGCCTTTTCCCTTCCATTACTATCCCTTCGACCAACACAATCGAAAAGATGTCGACCGTATTAGTGAGAAGGGACAAAGTATAATCCATGCACCTGACGCAAGTGGTTGCACAGAGCTAGTGGAAAATTCCACTCGATTCTGAACACACCGAAATAGATGATTTGTTCAACTTCATGTAAGGAAAACACTTTAACTTGTGCACCCGAGAAAAAATCTCCAAAAGCAACGTTTACCAAGATAAGCGGGAAATGTGAGCCGGATTGGATGATATCAAAGTACAAGCTTGTTTATATTTATACATCTGGGTTTTGCTTTTTGAATCCCACGAGCCAATTCTAACAACATTCCTCACCTACTACTGCGAACTCAAAGGTGACTTCTGACTTTGGAATGATCCGAAAAACTGTCCCCGTTTTTTATTTACTGCTGTTTTAGTCAGACACCTTTTATCTCACTATGTCATTCAAAAAAGTTGTAATTTTTTTGCTTTCTATTTGCCCAGCTAAAGCGTCACTCTGTGCGTGACCAATTCAAACCCACAATGCGAGAACGGTAGAGGCACGATGATGTTGGACTATGAACTCGTAGGTCTGAGACCTGTATCTGTATGCGGGTCATTCACCGGAAGCCGTTTTAGGTCATTCGTGACACGTTTACGTGAGAAATACAGAGAAATCAATAAGGTAGTGCTGAATAAATACAGAGTAGATGCGAGGTGGAGATAAACTGCAGGCAATGGGTCTTGTACTAAGCTTTATTTTTCTTAAATAAAATACATTCACCAATCTTTTTAAATAGTCAATAAGGACAGCAGTATATGCGGGTATTTCTCAACGCATTTGGCAATCATTTTAAGCTTATTGGAAGGCACAGTTCACAGCAAACCGCTCTTTATATTATTATTATGAAGTCCAAATCAGAAATGGATTGGTAAGTTGTTGTGCGAGTCATTTTAACTACTTTTAAGCTCTTGAGAAGAACAGAGATCTGCTTTTCTTCCAATTGAATGCGGAGATTATTTTAAACGAATTCCTATAGGAATAAGATAACCGCGGTTATCTCATACGTTGCATGAGATTACTGCCTTCTTACTGACCAAAGGTACAAGGTTAGAATGCAAAACTTCCAATGTCACGATTGATGTTCACTGAGGGAAATTCATTCCAGGGCAACAGTAGCAATTGTGTAAAGCTAGCTGATGGAGATGTTTAGGGACTTTGCATGGTTGTCGTAATCTGCAACACAGCAAAGAAGGCCAATGACGAGCCAAGAGACTTCATAGACTCCCGGATTCTGGTCGAAACACCGGACATAAATCCAATTCTAAGGTACTGCCTTGTCAACAACCCGTGGGATGTGCAACCACCTGGTGACTTTCATATTAATGCACCCAACTACTGATTTCATTCTTTGCATCATCAGACTTGGTTTGGAATCGAAGGTTCAGTTTGAGATAAAAAATCAGACTTTATTTAAAATCATCTTCGCATGTCGTATTCTGAGAATGTCACTGACATTTTAGGTCTCGTTCCAGATGATGGCCTATATTGGACTGCTGATGGTTGATTGAAAAATTGAGGAATCTATCACAGTTTCTCGATCATCACGCATTTTTAAACATTCGATGAAAAATGAATAAAAATAAAGACCATCAAGAACATTACCTGAACATTTACTCGTTTGAAATTAAATCTACACGTCTCCGAAACTTTTTCGGATAGTACGAGTGCCGGAATCCCGCACAGACCGGCAGCCATCCACGCCACACTGATCATTAAACGAGCTTTGGAACCTGATGCGGAAGGATTAGACAAAAGTTATCGATTATAAACTAATTTGAGCACGGATGGCCACAGTTTCCTAGTTATTCAAACATTTAGCTTGCCTACTGCATTTCCGTGAGTTGCATCATTGATCTGGCGGATAGGCAGTATGCAGAATGTTATGCCTAACATAACCTTCCTAGCTTTGTCCGCATAAGGAAATCAAAATGCTAAATTTCGACGAAAATTTGCATTTGTGCGGTCATTTTTCTCAACCGAATGCCTTTTTTATGGAACATTTTTCTAGAGCGATCTCCGGCATACGACTGCACATGCGATAAAAGTGACTGGGGGAATTTTGTCGAATAACTCTACATTAGACAACACGGAGATAAAATGGTTTGATTTGTAAATTTTTGTCTTTCACCGTAACTTCCGTGTTGCGAATTTAAACAATTGCTCATCCGTTTTTCCTCTCGCGCCCTGTAGTTTTTGCTAGGAAAAATGAGTGATGCATAAAACATTTCGCAAGAATTTCTGAAAGAAACGAACAGAACTTTTTTGATAGCGCTCTCAAAATAGCGTTTCCGAGGACTGTTAAATATAAGTGGCAGGGAAGCCGCACCTGTTTGGTGTTGTCTTTAAGAGGCCGAAAATCGCTCAGTCACGTTTGTTCGTCTTTTGTCTTAATAGTTTCCGCTAGTTCTGTATGAGCTATCTAAATACAAACAGGTGTTAATAGGATTGCACTGAGCTTCGTTTCGTTGTTCTTATGTTACAGCTTTTTATAGCGAAGCAAGATAATATTCAAAGCCTAGACGGAACTACATACCGAAATATGAATTCCATTCGGCCAAGGGGTTAACAAAACACAAACTAAATTTTCTTGACAACTACAGCAAATTTTAATCTAAAATAACCAATCGTTCTGTCCAATTAACGGGATACTATGGCATCTTGTTACTTGGTTACCCATCACATATGGTGTGACAGGCAAAGTGTAGAATTTTTACTTCCGTATGTTTTACTGTTTGATTATTCAAACATTTTTCCCACTTTCTCATGATTAGAACAGCAAGAAAATGACTGTAAAAGACGAGCGTATTCGGGTTCAGAATATGGTTCAAATCAAATATCCGGAATAAGTAAGCCACTGGGATGTAGAGGACGGAAATCGAATAGGCAAATCAATCTTGCGAATTATCAGATTTGGTAATCGGACAATGGACCAAGGATCCGCTTCTTCACACCTATACTTTTATTGCAGTGCAGTTCTAGACTATGGTAAATCACGTGGTTCGGGAAATTGTTCATTATTTGGTGTATTCTCTCTACTCCGCGTGAACAATCCAAAGTAGATTGTCCTTTGAACTGCGTGTCGTTCCAAAGGCAGGTTATTTTTTGCTATGGCCTGGTTGGGTGGGTTTTATCGTTTGTATCAAATGCACGCGGAAAATTCTCTAGGCAGATAGTGTGCAAACATTACGCAGTTTAATGGTGAACCAAACGAAACTGGAAATGACTGGCCAGGTTGTTTCACACACGCACACACACATATACGGATCCAAAAGGAGTGTATCTGAAGTTTTCATTTCCTTATTCTCGTTTCCAATCTCTAGCAAAGATGGCTAGACGGTTTATCATTCCTAAGCTATCGATGACTCGTTATACTGGCTTTCAAATGCTAATTCGTTGGTTTTCAGCGAAATGCTGTTAACCGAAAAGATCATGCTGAGCAAGAGCTGGTGGGATTTCTGTGTATTTTTCCATCCTCCTGTTCGACATAGTGTCCAACTGATAGGACAACATGCTTATCTTATCATAATTAGGCGGAATTAGAAGTGTCTAATTTGCTTTCCGCTAGCTGGAACCGCGGTTAGTTTCAATCATCAATTTCCGAAAGAACACTTCAGTCAGGCGGTTCAAATGATAGGCATCACGCATTGGCACGTGTCAGCAACGGAACATGTGCATCAAGAGGATGCAAGTGAAACAAACGAATCCTAACTTTCTTACAGAAAGCTGAACTAACAAATGATCCATTTAGAATGCAGCCTCAATGAATTTGTTTTTCTCAACGCATGATATCAATTGTACATTTCATTTGTAATCAGATATGCAGCAAGTTGAACGTGAACATTGGCGCAAAACTGAAAATCTACCGTTCAAGTTGCATTGCACGTGCAACTGCAAGACCGCTAGAGAGTCCGTTATTTTCTACTTGGCTTCTGTTCAGACGTTTTGGTGGAAATTTGCTGTTCATCTGCCGTTTTATCGGATAGCTCTGTGCCGAAACGGTCGTCTCCAGATTAAGCAGAAACCATGAGTTGTCATTTGCATCGCATAAATTAGTTTTATCGTTAATCATTTTGAGCACAGTGCAAATAAATGGTAACAGATAAATCAAACGTCTTGTATACAACTAGTGACCCTCGTGTATTCAGAGAACATTCGCCTTTTGGAAGATCAGACACATCTTTTCCGAGTGATGGTCGATTTTAGAATTTTAAAACGTAAAGGGTACTTTCAAAATACATCACATCATGAAGATTTCAACAGAGCTACTACGTATGCTATTAGTAATACTGTGCCAACTAGTACTATTACGAATAATGCTAACAACGTTGGTCGTTTCATTTAATGCACCACGAGTACACAATTGTTCAAAAACAAAATCAAGGAAAATCTTATGATTTTCATCACTCTGAAATTAATGTGAAACGTAAAACGGCTGACAATTACAAGTTGTTTTTTGTTTTTATTTTTCGTAGATCAGCTAAGTTTGTTTAAATACTCACGGCTACTGATCCGTGACGATGACACTCGTAGCGGACGACAAACCGCTTCCGCGCGGTCAATGCTGAGAATGATCAGTGCAAAAGAGCTGGAATATGTGATTGCCGACTGAAACAGTAGGGTGCAGGGGCGAGTGAACGGGAATTAAGATGCTCGTTGGAGTTTTGCCGTTCGTAAATGATTACAAAAATTACATACAATACCGTAAAAGTTGAAAATGAATCAAGACCGTGTGCCTAATCCTATCTATCGACCATACCTATATTTTTCTGCCCGCATTTATTTTCACAACTTCTGATGTCACACTCTTGCCCCCAAAACATATTAGTTCCTCGCGGATCAGCCAGTTCAGTTCTTTGCACACCCTATTTGCTCTTCATATGATCGGTTGTGTATATTTGTAATGCCCAGAGTAGTAGGTTACGCGAAACCAGGCTTGCTTTACCATGCCTCAGCTGTGCTTGTTAGGAAGACGTTTTCATTGAATTACAGTCGCATTAATTACCTTCAGTGGACATCGTCCGCTTTCTTTCATTACAGATTATCAATTTATTCGCCATTGTTCACAAAGTACGGCGACGGGTAAATAGATTTACGCATCCCTCGAATAACCCCGGATGATGTTATGGTTTGCATGCCAGTGATAGCCAGTTTGTCAGCATCATGGTCGGGGATGTTTAAACCCTTCCGTTGCCATTCAACTTCGTCAGTTGGCTGTTCTCAGTCAGGTGAACTTCGTCCCGAACGTTAATCTGCCCTATCATTTAATTTGTAAAGCGAGTAGAGAATAGAATAAAAAATTCTTCCAGTACCAGTCCGACTATGTGTGAGTAGACACAAAGGCTGTCATCCAACAGTGAACTCATCTAGTGATATAACATCAGTTGAGTGTTCAAAATAACCACTGGAGAAGACTGGTTCGCAGGAGTAGACCTTGAATATCTTAAGTGAATGCAGCTCATTTATTGCCGACAAACATAAAATAACTTTCTGTCCGTCATTTCGATAGCTGAACGATTTCCTCGTGAATTGATGCGTTTTGTCCTCAAATATGCCAATTTTTTTAAATTGGCCAGTCCGATTTGTCTGTAAAACAGTGAATTACATCGGTTCAATGAATCGACTTATAGCAACTTGTCAGTCTCACATTTAGACTTTATAATCGTCACAATGTGAGTGGGTCTTGTTTGAAAACATGTTTACCTGTGACGTACGATTAGAAACAGCATTAGTACTACTAACAGGGAGAAGCACGCGAATTTTACTCGTCATATAAACACGTACATAGATACGAGACATGATGACTTTAAAGTGATCCAAAAAATGACATACGATTGATGAAACCCAGGTCATTACCCATTAGCTAATGGTTATCGCGGATTAGCTATCTCGTGTTATTTTCTTCCACTCGAAACATAGCGCATTTTTGAGCTGGATTTTTGCTTACATACCAGAACACGGCAACAGTAAACTGCCTCAGGCCTTGCGAATATTCTCGATTATTTTAAATAAATGAGGTTTCGGGGTGAATAGTTTTACGCTTTACCTGTTGCAAATGGCAAAATTATACGTCACTGGAACAGTAGGGATTTTCAAAAAAGGCGTGTCTCATCACACAACTCTCACTTACCCCCATATATTTGACAAGTTTACAGATAGGAGCCGGAGCAAAAAATTGTACGGTAATATTCTCGACAATCTGTGCAAGTGTCCCACCAAGAGCAACGAACAGATCTGTCAGGAAATGAAGCACGCAGAATTCATAACTTTTCAGCTTCGATATCATTGTGTTTTTCACAATTTCAGGAACTGCGATCTATCTAGGCCTTGGACATTTTGTGCAAAAAGGTTTGCACTGATATATGTCTACGGATGGATATTGATTGTCCCCAGGGCAAATAATCCATTTATTTGTAGTTTGAGAGCTATTGATCAATAATTCACTTCAATAAATTCTGCATTTTTTTATCGAAACAAAGCAATTCTATAAACGAAACTGAAACGACGAATACCTACTTGTTAGGAGAATTAGCCATATTTGATATTATATTGCGCTGCATGACAGAATACAGCAGGAACGCCCAATTATTGTCAATGGCCTAGAAAGTGGCTTCAAAGGTTTCAGTCGTGAATCGTTTTCAGTTCGCACAATAGGACATCAAATGGTCACTAATCTGATTTCGTTTTGCCTAACTGAATGGCTATGATAATAGAAAGTTCCCTCAGTGACGGTTCTCCTGGAGTAGAAAACAATGTAGCGCATGCGAGTTCTACCTGAGTAGATGCGGTCAGATTTGTCATCGAAGTTGATTTCGGTAAGCTATTGATTTTTTTCACTAAAACGTGCTCTATTTCTACAAATTTAATAGGAAGTCACATGATTTGAACGAGATACTTACAAATTAAGACGTGATTGGTTCAGAAAAAGTTGAGGTGCTAAACAAATATCGAAAAATGGAAAACATGCTTCTATGTACGCAGAACGCTGCCAAGTGTGTGTGTACCTATCACCCCCAGACAATAACATTTGCTCCCAGTCTGTGAAGCTCCCGGACTTATCCCACATATCGCAACTGATGTGACCTCGTGATTTGCATGTCCTTCGCCTACACCAATCAACGCTCTATACTGCGATCCGTGGTCCAGTTGTTTATTTAACAAACACAGCGAACACTGCCAGAAGAATTTTGGGAATCTCGTGCTATTTTGACTATGAGTTTGCGCATTACGTGTTGGGGCTTATGCACGAGTATGGGCATAAACTGCAGCCTGTAGCGATATCGCTGATTTTGTGGCTCAATCCAAATCTGCCCATCTGGCTCTCTAATAAGAAATGAAACGGAGAAGATTTACCTAAGTGTAATCTATATTTTTAATTCGATCTCAAATAGCTCGAAGCATATTCATTGAAATATTTTTTCCAAGTGTCACAAATGTTCCTGCCGAAAGCCTCTAGCAATGTCAGCATAGGCAATAAATGTATGTTTCACCTGGGCGTTGAATCCAATTACCGACTGTTCAAATAATTATTCCGTTTCGTAAGTCAAGCCCTAGAATCAAAACTGATAAAGTGAATGACTTCGCTGAGTGCGCGTCAACTGGCTCCGTGTTTAGACAAAAAAGCACGTATTTTCCTTAGGGAATTATGGTTTCATAGGGCTTCTTGTGCATACTAATAGATTCATTGTTCGGTTGTTCGTTGCCCCGTAGTTCAAACATAATTTTGCGAATGCTACTCCTTCTAAACTAAGATCGACAATGGGTTGTTGAAATGAAATGCTGATTAATTCCATAGTAAGCAAAGTAAAAATAAAATGGATGGGATGAATTTAAATGAAAAAAACACAACTTGTTTTACTTTGTGAACAGACGAAAGAAGATTGTAAAACATGAGTACAATTCATTTGCTTTCTCGAGCGAATGTCTGTTGAGGAGGAAGGTTACGCTATTAGATAGTAAAGATAACAGCACACTGCCAATGATATTCCTAATGCTCAACAGCATTTATCTACCCGATTCCATTTACGCACGGTTATTTGAAATCTAACGTTCCAAGTTATATCGCAGCGATTCCCGTAAACATTGCAATGCAACTAACCATATCAGTTGCCGAGCTGATCAAGTTGCGTAACAAAATTATCTTAGCCTAATCAATGTGAAATTTCTCCTCACTTCAGCGGAATTTGGTCGTATCAGCAATTAACATTCAGTTATACGAGATTAGAGTTCCACTTACCGGAAGCAGCTAAATTGATAATGAAAAATCGCATCTGATTTTTTACATTTCGCGAAAGCAAAGCAATTATGACGCTCAAGTTGCCAACCAAAATGATGGTGAACAGGACCAGTTGGATGATAAGACCGATGCGATCTCTCTGAAGAATACAAACGGGAAGATGGAGAAACTGGATGTCGTTTTTGGTGTGACCAGCACGGGAGTGAACAAATGATTTTAGTTGTGAACATATTAGAACAAAACATTGCTGGTTATTTTTCTGTCTGTTTATGCATAACAGGCGTGGGGAAATCCAGCCGGATAATCACGATTTACTTCTTACTGAAACGAGACAGTCATTACCTATTTTCTTCATATAATTAGGGAAAATGTGCTAGGGTGTATACCACATCAAATCGCGGTCTGTCTGTACTAAAGGAAACGGATATTTTTTTGGTTACTTGCACAGCCATTTGGGTTACGATGGAATTACCACCGAATGCATAAAACAGGAGACCATAGTTAACCAACTTTATCTTATAAAGCCCGTAAATGAGAAGGGACGAGGAAAAGCTTTGAAGTTTTATATGTCCGTTCTAAATGTCATGATATTTGATATTTCCACTGTTCATTAGGCTGGCGTCAGTCATTGTGACTGCTGTCAACACGGGAATAGTCTGGACTCCCAAAACTACCAAAGTCCGCTGATTTTTTTTCCCTGTAGAACGGGAGGTAAACGTAACAGCTCATGCTGTCTGAAGGAATCAATCTGAACAGTTAAAATACAATAAGAATAAGCCCGGGCAACAGGTTACTTGTTTAGTGAACACTCAAATTGCCAAAATGAATGTATTATGAAGAACAACTCAAGCACGGACTTGCCAACTAATTTTGCCTATGCCATGGTAATGTGAACAAAAACAGTGACAACGTTTGGGTTGAATGAAAGTACATTCAAGCTGTACTACCCATGAGAACGATTACAACCAAGCAACAGAGGGGTGCAAAACACATAGATACCCCGAATACTTAAGGAGCAAGACACGTTGGAATTATGGATCAAGCAAACGTGTTGACATATCTTCACCAGTATTTACGGACCTCGATGATGCGCTGAAGAAACAAATACTTCCCTGTTAGTCCAGTTTTCCTCTCAAAAAATACAAATATCTTCTCGAAAAATTGTTACTTGTTGTACTCAAGCTGAGTGTTCCGATGATACTGTCAAATATCCTGGCTCGACATCCTCAGAAATTTTTGCCTGTGAACAAAATGTAGTGAGTATTAAGTTTCATGCAGACAGGAATTTTGTTTTTTTTGATTCTCTGCGTAGTAACATTAGGGCGATTGTTTGTTTATTCTTAAGTGTTTATCGCTTTCACTGAAATTGAAAATCGATGTGATTTGCCATACAAATTAAGTGAGGCAATATGCCTGACATTATTGCTCTGAACGATTCAGTCCTGCGGTTTCCGAAGCTATGCAATTGATACCTTATCCAAATGTATGAAGCAGACCGTTTGCAGGTGGCAAACTAGTCAGTTGTAATTTTACGGTTGGCTTTTAAGAGAACCTGAACAACGGATTCACGTCACACGTAAAACGTCTTCGTTCCCGAAGGGTTTGACCAAGCGAATTGGCGTCACTCACATTTTGGCGCCATTTCGGCATAGCCAGCGAAGCGTCAAGGCCACATTGGGGTTGTCGTGACTATTCATATGAGCCCCAAAAATTAGAGAAGTGGACAATTGTCAAACGAATAAATCTGCCAAAACTAGATCGCGTTCTCCCTAGATTAGCAATTCTGGTATAGCTTTTTGACAGTGGCCCTTGAGATTCGGTCAAATCTCGTAATTCTTTGTGAACGTGTCATATTAAAACTTAAAAGTCTATTAACGAGCCAAAATCGTGTCGTTACACAATAATAATGACCATGACTAAAAGCTATTAGATGAAAAGCGGAACTCTTGTAAAAAATTTAATAAGTATTTGAATAGTGCACTCCTCACTTTTGTTACCATGTTAAATTTATGAACTGATGAAATTTTTATGACCGTAAGGCTTGTAGTATGCATTCAACCCATGTGCCTGGTTGAATGTGTGCCAAGATTTTTGGGCAATTACAAGTCCGCATTCAGTTACGTACAGTTGTTGGCACATCAGATAGGATTTCGATATGATGTTTTTTCTCCCCTTGGGTCGACATCTTGAAATGTGTGGTGGTTGGTTTTATGCGAAAAGGTGGTCGATATTTGATTTCGGATTTGGTCTAAATGACAAGAAGTAAAGATGTATATTATTAATGTCACGTGTCCTAAACTCTGAAGTAAACCATTAATTGGACGACTGCTTTATATATGTATATATAGTAGCATGTCTAATTGCTATCTTGTCCATGAAAAACAAAGCATGGTAGTACTAAAACAAATAAATCAGTGGATCTTGTGACATATATTCGAAAGGAATCACAATTGCATTACTGCTTTCGCCATCAAAGCATGTGCCGAATTACAGTAATGAAATTCCTGCTGAGATCGCTTGATAATTGGGGTCAGTTATATTGCTTATCGCCGGCTCATTTTGTGAGACAATGCCTGTGCAGTGAACTTCGCAATAACTGGTAAACCTTAGGGTTCGCGGATAAAATGGTCACTATTAACCTTAGCATTAAGCTATACTAATCACTTTGAAGTTCCGGGTTCTTTAGAAATATTGCGCGGAATTCAATGCCGTCCTGATTCCTGAGTTTTGTGCACCCCCAAATGAGGGCAACATGCGTTTGCGGTGTTCAGACATTTGTGTATGACTTGCAGATCGAAAACATTCTATCAACAGCCAAATTGACACAAAATCTTACGATATGGCTTCAACTGTTTACGATTCGTTTATGATCGTAATGCCAGGCCTAGCGATCAAGCATGTGCGTAACTTGTCTTCATATGCTCCTTTTAACAATTTCAGATACTTTGAAACGGATATAATTTCATTTTCTTCTGTGTCAACCATTCTAATAGACAATTTAAGAGAAATCCACATATTCCATAATATTCCTTGAACGCTCATTTGGGTAGTGCCAAATTGCGGATTATAGTAACGGCTAATACTGTAATCTCTATCGATACCATAACCGAGAATTCGCTAGTCCTTGCCCCGTCATATCCGGGCACGTCAGTGAAGGAATAAAAACTAGTAGTTGGACTTGGTTGGTGAATTAAAGACGTTCGGTGTGCTGTCTAACCTCTGGATAGTTATGGCTAGTGCTGGGGCATCTAGTCGAACTTTTGAACAGTCAGCCTGCAAAGCAGTCGGTGAATGTGTTCACAGACTTTCATAAACGACTAATACATGAAGGCTCATACCGTATTCACTGGATTACAAGTGCTAAACCCCAAAAAGGTGGACAAATTGAATATATAGAATCAACCAAATTTCCGGAAAATTCGAATTAACAGTTCCGAGTGTCGCAGATCACAGAGCTACTCAATTCAGAAAGATCGTCAGTTATGTATTCCGGGAATCCAAAACAATAATGTACCACCTGAGTACTAGGATACTGGATGCATTATGAAAACTTTCTCTATGCTTTTCATTAATGAACTAAAGAGCAGGAAACAACAAAATACTGTTGCAGCTGTTTCAGCGTTAATGGGACTCAAAAGCGACCTAACCGTCAGCCAGTAACCTCAGCCAGCAAGTTGCAAACAGTTTACCCACCTTCACCGATTGAAATGATGTCTATTCGTTACTGGTTTGAAGGAGGTGCAGAATTATTGACCCGGATGCTATGTAGCTTTTTTGCGCCGTGTAATTACAGCGAAGATTTTAAACAACATGTGACTGCTTAGTGGATAGGTCTACGGATTGACTGAATGCAGCGCGAAATTATGTCGCAGTTCAGTAAATCATCAAAATTCTGCTCGGTTGCCGTGTTGACTAAGCCGATTGACTCCTAACAGTTCGCTCTGGGTCTTCTCTCTATTGAGGTGCGGTGGAGATTCGTTGGCGATGACTCCTAATAAGGATAAAACAACCTGTTTTTTCATGATTTTCCAGCAATGAGCACTGGTACCATACATGGAATATTTTCGCTCGGAATCAAACTTCCGGTCGGAAAAGTGCTCGTACATACGGTTTCAAATAATGCCATCAAAGCTTAAATATATCAGCAACTAATGAAACGGCAACTGCAGCCTTATGATCTGAAACAACAAAGTGTTCAAGAACGCACCTATGCAAACAGTACAGTTGCATCTTGGGTTCCTATGTTTCTGTATATTTACGTTTTATTCCCGGAGAAAACCAAGGATTTCAATTGATTTCTAGGTTTTATTCAGCCTTGCGCTATCCAACGAACACGTATTTCCCGTATAGTGGAGGATCAGCGGATAATACCCTTGTTCCAAAACTAATCAATGAGATGGTAAAGTATTTCTCATTGTCATAGGTGTTTCGGACTCTTAACGCTGTAAGTCAGCTATTCCTTTTTTTTTCCGCCTCACTTTATGCGTTCGAACATTCATGCATACATTGAGATGAGCACCGAATGGCCAATGAAACTGTTTTCAGTGATTGATGCTCATGATATTACATTACATTAGATGCAATTGTCAACAACTGGAATAGGGACAGACATGCCTTTGCGGGTCCAGAGTTGGATCTGGATCACATATGTGCAACGATTTTCCTCGCCCATTTTTGACTCAACCCCTTCACTTAATCCCACTTTTTCCTGATCTCATTTGATATTAGTCAGATTAAATTGGATAGAATGATACGATTATAAATCACTAGAAACGTGACAGTCTACACTTGATGTTCTTCTGAATCCATTTATTCCTACGTGTGTGCAGGCCCCTGCCTGACAGTCAAAGTTAAATTTTAGTGAGGCATATAAATTTGTAGTGCAAGACTGTATGGACGCTGGACAAGAGAGTACCTATTACTGATTCCCGATTAGTATAAACAGCTGCAAAATTGATCTTGTGTTTCCGGGTAAATTTCACTCCCATTCCAAATGCTAATCACAACAATTATGCATATGTCGGTCATTTGTTCATCTCGAGAAGTGAACAAAAATAGAACGGCATATAGGAATCCATTAGAAAATCAATAAATCCACGAGCATTAGGCATTCATTTTGCCATGTATCGGTCATCCTTCTTTGCGTTCGGCAACCATACCCTGGAAATTATGGTGAGCACTACCGGTATCAACAAGCAGTCTGTCACTGAAATTCACGAAAGCATGGTACAGCCGTTTCCTCCATGTTAAGAATCATCAACAGTGGATGTCTATCGCGCTGGAACTCGGACGCGAACTCGGGACGGATGATTATTTTGCTGCCCAAGGTTACTATTAACAATTCGTCCAACATGACTTGGCGACACGATGTACGACATGAAACACAGCCCACTGGATTCTGCGGGCAGCAGAACCACACCAAATAAACGATTCTCCGATAAGAACGAACTCCTCTCTGAGAGGCATAGAGAGCCTAAAGAACTATTCTACTTGTCAATTTGTCATCCGCACTGTAGAATTGGCGTCCAGGTCCGAACTGCTTGTTTCTGTCGCACGTTCTATAGACAACAATCATTTGTCATAGCTCAATTTCTCTGACTTATCCGTTTCAAAAGGCAGCCAAATGCTAGTTTTTAGCACCACACGTGACTACTTGAACAACGGAATGCGTGGCTGCTTTACGTTTGTCGTGGTGTGTTTATTCCAAACATTTTTTCGTGCACAATTTCATTCGATGCCGGGGAAGATAAGTTCAAAATAGGTCCTCAAAAGGTGTTCGCACAAACAAATAAATCAGCCAGCGAAAGACAATGTACAATCGTCAACAAGAGGTAGATGGGCTCGAACCGGAGATAAAAAACAGTCTGATGCAAGAACAACGCTTACAGCAAGACGCTACTGGTATAGTGCATTTAATCTCTTTACCAAAATCTCGTTACGCGTTGAATAAAGTCATCCAACTTGCGACAAACGGTCAAACCCAAAGAGGAAGTAAATATGTTTTAACGTAGAAAAATAACCAATGTTGAGTAAAGTGTGCATTAAAAACCACAGGTGAAGTGCAATTCTGACTTCGTTACGTAGAATAACATTGAAAATATGAACTATGATTTATTTCATTAACGCAGGGCACATTTTGGCAATCTCATTTTGGAAAATTTACTAACAGCAAAGACTTTTTCATCTCATTTGCGGATCATGAAACTTGTGAAGTGATTTTCCACCGCAAAAAAAAACGGAATATCTGATACTTCAAGCCCGCGAGGTGAACAAAATCATTTGCTTTCGTTTCCCAGGGAACATGAGGTGCAAGTTTGTTGGTTTAAACAGACAGTAAGTGGGAGGAAACTCAGTCTGTAACTAAATGTTTATTGGCATATTGAGATTATCTCACGCGGGTAATTTCCATAGTTCAGGTTCTTGAAGTAGACCGAATATCTCAACCTCACCCATTTTACTCGACAACAGTCTAGAAACCTCGACTTTTTTGTCCACATTGGTAGGCTAGTAAATTGGAACGTTTTGGTGACTGACCATTAGGATGAGGTTGGGAGGACAAATTGGACGATTAAGTTCTACTCGAGTTTCCTCATTGAGAATTAAAGAATAACACTTAAATAACATTTATTCTGCCAAGAAACAACTTGGTTATTATTATTAAACGGTACTGATGTGTGCAAAACGCACAGCCTGTTGTGAAGTAACAATTCTTCCATTGTGTCGATGTTGTAGACTTAAATGGTTACATTGTGGCAATTTATAGAAATGAGACATGAAATAAAAGATCCGCAGCATGCAGATGCTACCGGTTGGTAAAAACGTCATTAGGACAATTTTTCATACAAGCTGTTTTTATGAATAGAACAAAATCATGGGGTAAATTGCCCCGAATATTCATCTTTACTTCTAGATACTCATTCCCCATTGAACAAACAGCCAAATCCAGGAACCAGATGGTTTGTTAGATTCGGACACACTGAGAGGATTCTTGATCAACTAAACATCACTGTTTCATCCTTTGTAAGTACAAACTCATAAATAGCTCCCCGGATAGAACAAAAATTGAGCCAAACGAATCTGAATTGGGCAAAACTCTTGGAGTACCGAAAACACGATATACCATGTGATTTTTTATGTAAGCAGCTTTTTAGGTGAGTTTTAGGTAGTTGGATGTAGGGATTTTAACTGACAGACAACTTGCTATCTTAATTGACCTTTTTCAAAACAGGATTTACAAGGAGATCTGATGTTTGATAAACTGTAAATATACGTAATACGAAAACCGTTGTGGACAGCCTATGAGATGTAATGACAACATCTTACAGAGCGAATTCACCATCTAGGTTAAAATGCATTAAGAATCGTTGGGAAAAGATATGTAAACTGAAAAGTGCACCGAGATCGTGCTTACCTCTAAAGATTTTGGCACCGGTGCTGTGCCGTTGCCGAAGCCGGCTACACGTGAAGGACCACGCAATGATGAAAGTGAACTGAGCACAACAGGCATGGTAGTGCTGGCATACTGTGACACGGGTTCTGAAACCCCCGTATCGTTAAAACCGGCCGCGGAGTTGACAGAAAATATCATGGCATGTCAGTTTTCAGCGGCTTTCTTCCTCTCTTAGTGTGTTTTATTTAGATACTTTCAATCAGATGCATCATCAGTTTCATGTTGGGACGATAGAAATTTCCTAGCATGAAATGGCTTTGACACAACAAAATGCATCTGTGGTCATCGAACTCGATAATGTACTCGTGCGTGCGAAGTGACTGTTTCGAATCGGTGTCCCAATGCGGGCAATAATGGGGAAATCGCTGATAGGCACGTTTCCATTTGGAAAATTCTGACCAATCAGAAGAACGAAATAATTCGTATAAATACCGCGCTATGCTGTGGCTTTCGTTTGCTTGTTCGATTTGATTCAGAAAAACCAAACATGAACAACAATGTTGTAAAAGTACTTCATATCAATGGTTGATAGCAACCATATACATTCTCTGGGGATCGATCTAAATAGATCAGTACTTGCATCACCCAAGTGGTGTTTTTTGCCGTTTCAGGAATGGCAATGAGGATTTTGTGACCTAAAGAAAAGCATAGAAATGGCATTGTTAGCTGATACCGCCCAGGGGTATGCGTGAAAATACAAAATAATCTGTGGCAAATAAAACGAAACGTGCAGAGTAAACTTCGTGGGTTGAATGAATTAAATGACGACCTATTTACTCGAGACATTGAGCCCGACATTCTAAGTGTTTATAGCCACGCATTTTTGGAGAGATACAAAACGAACAAGTTGGATTTGAAGACCCGTTGGGCAGTGGATGGACTTCAACTGATATGTTACTAAATCTTAGGATGCTGCACAGCCTTGCAATTCTAGGAGCAATGTTCCATCAAACCCGCCTCTTCTCACCTACGCGTCATGATCTTTGAATTCAAACAATGGGAATTTGAGTAGTCGAATTACATCTTTTGTTGAAAGCAAAAAGACGAAAGAATGTGATATAAAATAATTTCACGGCTGGATCATCGACACCAATTCAACTGGAAGAAAGAGCGTCTTCATGGCATTCCTAAACTAAAACTAAATTTGGTTGTCGTCACTACCGTTATCTGCGCACTTTGACCAAAAACGAATTTTACAAAGGATAACTCTATATGTCATCTTATCCGAGCACAAATTGCTTCATTTTTTGATAAGTCGCAAAACAGTTTTAGAACATTTTGATCACATGGTACAAACACGATTGCATGGCTCGAGACTGTTAGGGTACGGTTTGTGGGAGTAAGATCAGCACCAACCATAAACTTATAACTTAATGTGGCAAATTCTTAGTTGGACAAAAGTGGTAGCAAGCCCGGTGAAAGAGAATTTTCCTGTATGACCGACGATTCTGCTTTTCGGACCTCTAACCTTTTGGATAAACAAGAGACGTCTGATCAGCTTGACTATTGACGATTAGAACGTTTACGGAACTTGAGCTTCTATCCGAAAGTACATCTCACAATACCAGGTAGGTGGTTTGCGAATGAGCATGTTACTGCATTTTCTGCCCTTCTTAGAAGGCCGAATTATGCCTCGGTTAGCAGAAAAAAACCATATGAAAACGCCATCATATAATACAGTCGAAGGTAGTTCGGATTGCAACAAGTAACGAAAACACAACTTTATCGAAAATGCCTATGGGCTGCCAGCATCTTGAACATGTTGAACGTTCTTGTAAAGATAGGATTACAGTCCTAAACTTGTCTTAAAACAGGTTGCACTTAGCTAATAAATGTTGTGTTTTTCGAGTTCAGGCGGTTATTTTATATTTCAAACAATTTGAAGCGCTATTCACTTCCGAAAACTGACAGACTGAACATGAAACATCGAAAGGAGTAAATCAGCTTAAGCAGATCTGACTAGCAGACTGGGCTTCGAAACCGATGATAGCGATGATCATCTGGCTGTTTAGTTGACATCTTGGTTCAACAAAAAGGTAGAATTCGAAAATGGTTTCCCTCGTTACTTTTACGCCTTAGTTCTGCGTTTGCCGGTTTGTTCCATCCCAAAGTCCAGTCACAAATATACTCCGCCAGGATGCTGCCCATAATTATAGACGAGATTGGATGATAAAATCAGTTATCATCAGACTATGCAAGCCAGTACCTTTTCTGATTGTAAAGGTCGATCTTGCTCAGCCGATGGAAATCTGACGGACAAAACTTATCACGGTTCCCAAATTGGTTCAACCCTTAAGCATGTCCATAACGACTCCTCTGGTTGTATCCGAGCAAATAAATGAGTCCAGAGGAATTCATTCGAATATGGGATTGACTTCCTGTGTACATGGAATTGATTTTGGACTTCCTCAAAAGGTTACTTCTTCTGGCCGAGCCCTAGATCAGTCCTGTCCTAGATGGGCAATATTTCTGTGGCCTAGTTTTATTCTTCTGTAAGTGTAGCAAACTGGTATTGAATGGCAATTCGCTTCGTCGAAAGTAATACGGCGTTGAAGTGATCTGATAATTGCTGAAGCGGCCACGACAAATAATAGAACGGTGATCATCGGAATGTGTGGATTAACCACGCCGCATTAAAGATTAGGGCTGTCAGTGCTCCAAATTCTGATATGAAACCTCTATTTCAACAGTGATTGAAATTGTTGAAATTTGATTTTGTGATTGTTACTAATTTGTTCGACCATCTCACTAGTAATATATTCGTGTCGCGGAGATGGGCCAGTCATCAGTCAAAACCTAAAACACTAGTGGGTCATTTGTCGTACGGGTTAAGGGTCCTAAGGGTAACCTGATTTCAGCGGGTACTACAGTTTTGACGGAGGAAATCAAAAGCGCCTTGCATAAAATTACCTAACACTTTTCTAAATTGGGTTTATCAAGAGCCGCGAGTTTCCTTGTAGAAGCCTTAAATTTGAGTGATTTATGCTAATTATACTTGGGAAAGGTTTTCTCACTTTTGTCGTTATGACTACAAATTGCTGTTTGCGATTCTGTGCAGGAAAATGTTTGTTAAAGAGAGTCGGTCCATATTCAGCTGAATTTGGGCATCACCCAAATGCTCCGCGTTGGGTAAATGTACCGAACCGGGGAAGTTTTCTTCCTCTTGATTTTCTCGTCTTACCAGTGATTCCATTAACAACATTGCCGCGAACATCTGAAGGTCATTCCCGTTGTTTGCTGGATGCAATTCCTACAGGGTCTTTGCTGCCATATGGTAGAGTATGTCATGTGATTCCTGGTTTGAATGTCAACAAATCTTACAATGGCAAATAACTTGAATGATAGCCACATTTTCCTATCTTCGATAGCAGTTTTAAGCCTTCTGGATTCGCACATACCCCCCACTATGTGGGATCATGAAATAACGTTTTATAAATCCCAAACTGGATTTTGCTTCTGAAATGATGTTAGACTCAGTCAGCGCAACGGGGGAGCGCTGCATTTCAGTCGTACAAACATAGGGAGTTCTATGAATACGCATTGGACAAAATGTTCGGAACATAGGAAAGAATTTCGAAAAATGGGTAGTATCGTGACAAACAGCACAAGTAATGGTGAATTGTGACAGGGAGCTTACAAGCGACTGATTGTCATTTAGATGATGCCTTTTGTACAGCGATTTTTCGATAAACATTCAAGAGGCGTAAATGTCTAAATTCAATTTCATATGTGAAGCGGCCGTGATTAGCTTTAGCAACAGTCATACAATTACGCAAACCTTCCTATATGTACTTGCACATAAAGGTAGTGGCTTGAGGCTTTGTTATCCACACTTGGGATTTCTCGAGTTAGCAATTACAATAAACATATTTTCCTCGACCTTTACCTACAACAGCCAGTCATTAATTCGTAGATGCAGCCAACGATACTTAAAGGTTTTGACAGATCTAACGGACAAGTGATGCAGTGTTTCAGTTTCGTAGGATCCAAGCTCTGAATCGATAATCATAAATGTCGGCACTAATGGGGAACAAACCCCTTTTGGCATTTTCATTAACTCTCGATTTCATTATATTCTTAGCAGGGCTTTCAAGCCAGTCTGTTGATATTGTCATCTACGTAGAAAGGGTTTTATTTAAAAAAAATCAAATTAATGTGGGAACCATTTATTTGGTAGGGGATGAATCTGTTATAGCAAATGTCTTATTTTCAGTTCTCTAAAAGACCTTCATCTTGAATTTGACGTTCGTTAAGGATGCGTACTTTCACGTCTGCATGTCGCCGACTTTCCTCGGTGAGCATCGATGGGGATATATTCCACAAAAGAGAGACCTAATTAAAGAAAGCATGCTGCGCTGAATTCTTTATCGTGCGTTTTATTTGCGTAACCATAAAAAGGTCGGGATAAAAAACCCAGTAGATAATCAGAATTTAATGAAAGAAAAAGCGTGTTAATTTTCCTTCAAAGTTAATTTCTGGAATGAAACGTTGCTCAGCCCGATACGGGTCATTCTAGTTCATTCACATCCCATTTTGCAGAGGTGAAAAACGTTAGTTGGAGTGCAAGCTTGGTAAATTCCTGTTTTTCTAACTGAATGACATTTTATTAATTTGGAACAAATCAGTAAATTTCCGTGGTTTACACTGAGTCATTTCCAAAACCCTCGGAAAAAAATGATTATACCTCAATCATACCAGTTTTAAATTGTGTCAAGTTGAATGAACATCGGAGGAAAGTTGGTGCGTTGACGGGAAAAACAGAAACCTTCAGCTGCTCCATACAATTCATCCTATCCGGAAATCATACACGAACCATGCGTCCACTGTGAAACCAAAGCTGAACCAAGTCGCACTCCCCGTGGCACAAGACCAGTGAATAAAGCGGCCTTTTGAAGGTACAATCCAGTCTAAAGAAGACCTGAAGAAAAAATATTTCTAGTTGGGTAGTATGGAAAACTAAACTAAAATATTTTTGACAAAGTTGCAAAAATCATTTACTTGTATTGCTGCTATATTGGTAGTTGATCTAAAATCATGCTGGAAAAATAGTCTTTTAAACCATTTTATTTGCGCAGTATGTGGTGTTGAGAAAAAGGTGCTATAAACTAAAACACCGTGATCTTGTGATCGACAGATAATATGCTGGTCATGTAACGACATGCAGGAATCAGGCGCTATTGTTGTTAGGCAAGCTGGTTCACATGGGGAAATATTGACGAAACGCCTTTGGTCATCCTGTGCTGGATGACGCTAAAACACGATTATCATGTTCCATTCTGTGATATGGCTGTTGAACGGCCTCAGAGGCAGGTGTTAGTTTGATTGTGGATAGACGACGAATATTCAAGATACCTTGGACTCAAATGACTTAATTTTGCTGGATGTTTGCGATAACTCTCGGGATGGATCTGTCTAGGAGAAGCAGGACCGGATGAATTGCGCCTTTAGCAGCCAAAAGTCAAAACTTAGTTGATCGTGATCCATACGTGACCGGTCCAATATGCTCGAATTTCCAAAGTGCCGAGTAAAATAGGAGTTACCAAAGTAAATAGCGCATTCAGATCTGCGTACCGTTTCAAATTCATTTCGATTTATCCTCTCATCTATTTGAAAACTTATGTCAGTTAACACGTACAAGCTACACAACCATCCCATACTGTTGTCCAAATAAAAACCGGTGAAAACATTGTTTACTTATAAAAGCTTTCCGTATCTGAAATCATCAACAAGTTTGAATTTTTCGATGGAAGCAATGCACCGTTGTTGTTTCACTTCGGTAGAGGCTTGGAATTTGCGGCACTATTATTCTTATGGAAGGTAGTTTGTCAAAACTCAGGTGTGCTTCCATTACAGTTTGGCTTAGATCATCGAGGAATAAAGCAAAACAAGTTAAAACTAAATGACTGTCATATTTAAAATTGACGGATGGACATTTCGTACTTCTTTTAATGAGCTTTTAATCGCCTGATAAATTAATGAAGCCTGCTTTAGTTGGATGCATAACGCTGGGGGAGTGGGGTGGGATTTTCATTGATGCTCAAATTAAGATACGGGAAATACGAATATGGTGCAAGCAAAGAACGCTGAAGGTCCGTAGAGGTTTTAGAATAAGACAGTTTTGGTCGTTACCGCTGAATTCAACGGTACGATTAGGATTCTAACATTTTTTCTCCTAAGATCATTGAAAGCTTCCGAAAAATTGGTTGACTCGACTGAGGGATGGTTAAGCAAAATGTCTACTTCTAGAATTCATTCGTAAACATAAATCATTTTCTGTTTTTAGCACTAATTCTGCATAATCTTTTACGATATCAGTCAGTTTCACATGATGTACACGTTGGTACGAATAGGATATGTCGCGTGACGTGTCTTATAGAAATAAGTATTTTTTATCAGTAAGGAATTTATTGTAATTTTCGAAGAATGCGTTATTCACTATCAATGACCCACGTGCCACCCAAATAAGAAACTATTGTACCGAAGTTCAGCTGTCTTCTGCGTTTCAAGAAAACCCAGTATTCTGATGTGAAAAACATTGTGGCTAGTGAAATCCAGTGACCAATATGAGTGTTTTCATGAAGTGTCAAAGTTTGAAAACCCTCTAGGCATCTTCCAATGTACCCAAATGACCAAGAAGTTCGACTTACAGTCGTTTGTCCTGGATGCACCTCACAGTACTGGTTGGATAATTATGCACTGTCAATGATTTCTGACAATGCTAACAAAAACCTTTGCACTGATTCGAATTTTTTAATTTTGTTGATCTAGACTTTGATACTCCATGATACATCTATTCGTCTTTCGCATCTATGCACGGCCTTCTAATTCCGTAATGCATTTGCAGACCGATACGCAAAGCGATTGGATGGTTTGTCCGTCGCCAGTGCGCATTCAGTGCAGTAGACCTCACGTAGATCGTTTGAACGCCCACTGAGTTGGTTTCTTGGCAAAGCGGATCAGGCGAATTTGTATCAGAAGTGCAATACACATCTACGCAAGCCATCTGCTCGTGGTAGAAGTGACGACTTTTGAAATTTGCTTTAATTATTTCTATTAAAATTTAGTTATTGATATGAGAATCGAGTGCAATAAACTTATCACTCTTGCGTGGAAATAACCCGAATCGTTAGGGACAGTGTAATCACCCATATCAAATTGCTTGCATCGTCAATGATTTCCAGGAAAAAATATAGCACTTACTGCATCGATCTATTTCATTGTTCTGGCCTTAAGAGACAGGTTGTCGAGCGACTCCAGTGACCAAGGGAAGCAGTGGTGATTCAGCATTTCATAATGACTACATATTGATATCCTGAAGAGTTACTGACAGTTCAAGGTGAATTACGATTGGAACAAATATGTCAAATGTGGGTAGATGGAAATAAACCTACAACTAACTACCAGGTATGTAATCGAAAATGCGGAATGATTAATTTCAACATTAGCGCCTTTGCAATAGTTCGGTTGAAAATCAATCATTCTTGACATTTCTTTCGACGACAGTGCTAAAATGTTTGTCCAGATTTCCGCTTTTTTCAAAGCCTTTACAAAATCACAGAGCTACACTATCAATACTACTCAACAATTTTTGGACTAC
This sequence comes from Fasciolopsis buskii, assembly GCA_008360955.1. Classification (NCBI taxonomy): domain Eukaryota; kingdom Metazoa; phylum Platyhelminthes; class Trematoda; order Plagiorchiida; family Fasciolidae; genus Fasciolopsis; species Fasciolopsis buskii. The sequence goes on along the minus strand of LUCM01005725.1, from coordinate 167,073 downwards.
CTTTGCCATTAATTTGTGTCACTTTCATTATAATTATTACCACTGGATACAAAAATATTGCCCGAATCGCTGCTTATAAGCGAAAATTATTTGTACCTTATAGGGATGTTTTTTACCAATTCAGTAATTCCGGCTAACAACAAATATTCTTTTCATTATATTAATCGTAGTACTATTGATGTTTTTATCAAGTTACTTCACGTTACAAACTTGCTTACGCGATCTACAGTAGCTAGGGGTCAACATGCTCTTTTTGATTTAATGCAACAAAATCATCCACTCTATGGTTGTTTCACAATGTATCCTTGACTATGATCTGGTCTAATTCGCCGCTAACTGTTTGAATAAAAGTCGTGGGCCTATCTTTGCTAGCAAAAAGGACTTTTGTTGACTTTGCATCAAACAAATGGTTCTTTTCTGGTTTTATCCCCAACTTAAGAATCACCAGGGGTTGTCTGAAATTTGCTAGTGGATTTTTTCTATGTAGATTTCTCTTTGGACCGTTAATTATTAGTAACTCCAAGCAATTGAGCCGTAGTATTTTACAAACTTTCTAAAAATTTAAACACGGTGATTTGATGACTGGAAATATAGCAAACAACACCCACGTTGCTCCTTCTAGAATTGTGGAATTTTCCACAGGCTATAAATCCAAAACGGCTTCACGTACTGTGAGACCAGATTACCGTGAACAGTGCTTACAAACTGAAATCGAAGACAGTTGTATCCGTTTAATCGGTCACAATTGGTTCAACTCTGTTCCCGACACCACTTATAACGAAACTGAAGAGTATGTACAGTTTTATTCGCGTCAAAATTGCTCTGCAAATTCAGCCCGATCACCAATCCTGGCCCACAAATACAGCATGATTGATGACGGTGACAAGGCAGTTGAAGTTGTGTTTGAATCTTGGACTTTATTGTGAATAAGATAACCCTGAGATAGTTCCTCAGTTGACTATTTTTCATCCGACTTACGAACCGGGTATTAACTGACTACAATCAAATCAACAATAAATTTTCTGACGACATCGTCGCTTTCGTTTTAAAGTGTCATCTTTTGGTCACTCAGACTTTTCACACAATCAACTTTTATATCCCTGGTACACTGTTACAGAGTTACTTGTATTGCTCGGTGAGACTAACACTTATAAAACGAGATTTCGCACATCGTATCAAGCATTTATTGATGAATAGGAAACGGTGATGCATTGGTCATTGGTGCGAGTTAGACAATTATCAGTGCAAATCACATGCAGATCGCTTTTGGTTTGTATTTTGAGGCTAGTTGATTAACGAATTTTCCTGCAATTTAGACCGGAATGCCAACCACCTGTGTAAATCTTGAAATTTTTCAAATCACTTGAATGACACCTGAAGGTGTGCACATTCAACTTCACTGGAAATACTAGGAGTCGCCTTGCAGTCATCTGGCTACTTTAGTGTCAATAACAGCGAAATGAGTCTTCTCGGATTAGTTGACAAGACGAACTTTTCCCTTCCACAATACATGGCGCGTCTGCAACATGGCGTAAATCCCTGAGTTTTCTACATATATTCATTTAAACGCCAGAAATCTGGTTTGTTTCTCGCAAATTAATTTATAGCACACTTTCTATTGACAACGTGTCCTCTTTTGAAATTCCCCCTTTGTAAACTGATCCAAAATTATTCAGACGATACAATTGTTCATTCGATTTCATGTGATATGCCGGCATGTGGTTCAACCGCGCCAACATAATATATAGTCTGAATGCGAAAAATCCAAATAATGCAAGAATGATCGCGTCTGGATTAATATTTCACATTTTGTAGTTCGATTAGTCATTTTGCTTGGGTGCACAAGATCCGCGTACATAAAGCAGGTTCACCAATTATACCCAGTTATCGGTGAAATAATTTAATATTCTTAGGAAGGTGCATTTTGTGCACTTTTGCAGACACATTTGTAATGTAATCACGGCTATTGACTGAAGTCATCCCGCATTCAAACTAAGCCGTACATAGTGCATTTCATCAAATTCCGTTCTGCGGTTCACTGTCATTGGTTGAATGCCGTTGCAGTAACAGCCGGTAGGCGAATTAGACACAGTCTGCTAACGTTCATTCTTCAGTTAATGGCAAAAGCCATTTGATCAAGACAAAGATAATTAACGATTCATACAAATGTATGGGTGACTGGCAATGGGTACTCAAAAATCTGACATAAAATTTGGAATGATTTTGCAAACAACAGTAGCGGGGACCGGACGTACACGGAATCAGGAGTGGCATCAAAACAGGCCGATAGGCGAGGGAGCTGTTCCGTTGCACCAAAAGCCTCGTGATACGGAGAGGATGTGAATTCTCAACAAAAGGCACATAATATCCCGAAAGAAAGGATTGCAAAGTTAGTCGTATCTGGTTTGTGGACGCAAATCAAAACGTATGCGAACTGTTTGAGGCAGGCACAGAATAGGAAAACACTATTTCTTCAAATGGAAAACGAATAGATTCCAAACAAAGTCAGGAGATTTCTGAAAACCTTTATATTGTGCAAAATTTTTGATGTACTCATTTAGAGTTTTGGCAAAGATATGTCTATTGGAAGCACTCTGCGCAGATAAAATTCATTCTGTTGAATGGTTGGGATTAAAGTATTTTACTCACTGCAACATCTTACTACAGAATGAGAGTAAGCCACCAAATGCACGATTTCTGTGTATCATGTTTCTAAAAATGAGTTCCGTTCAGATGTGTCTGTTGAAAAAAAACGGAACAACTGAAAGCAAACTGGATTCCATTGGAAACGGGAAAAAATCGATTTCATCACTCTTACCTTTGAGTCAAAAACGACCTCTGATGGTATTGTCTTACAAGGAGGCAAATATAAAACAATGAGTTTCGCAATTCACATCCGTACTTGGGCGTTGAATGACGCGAAATATAACACGTATCCGAATATTTGTGATTCCCCAACGAGAGTAAAACAATACAGTTTCGTGATTCCATAAAGTGAAAATGGACCGACTGACAGCAATTGTTCATCAACAAGAACGCTGCTTTCAATCAATTCAATTGAATAGTTCTTATCAAACTACTTGTAGATGTGTTGGCCAGGAAAGCGATTTTCTTTCACCTTGAGATTTTTGCCGTTGTCAGTCCTTCACCACCGAAAACAATGGCGCAGCCTACGCGTTCGGCAAAAATGGATAACGTGAACGCACAACTAGTTCTGAGTTTTTAATTTGAAACAGAAGAAAAAATAATTAAAAATTTATTGTTCTTGTTTCCATTAAATAATATTTGATCATAAAATCTAAAAGAGCAAAAGAAGCTGCACCAAACATTTGTGATTGAAAAAAAACGTACCCAGCTGCATCCCGTACGGCATTGTCTACGAACGAATACAGCGTTCGATTAACATTCAGTCAATCACAATAAAAGTCATTGTAAGAGAAACGGACCATTTGATGCTCGCCGTACATTATGCTCTAGTCCAATAACCTTTTGCTATCGGCCTGCAGTCTCGCGCTGTTTTAAACTGTCGCAGTTTGCAATAAAATAGGTACATTTTCGTTTAACCACACCCTGAAGCAGGGAACCACGAGTGGATTAGGTGACCAAGTGGTACAATTTGGCAGCCTGATGTGAATGCCGTCGAAACGGTTATGTTTGCTTTAGCTCAGTTAATTGGAGAAAATACATCCTGAGATCACTTGTTAACTTTGCTCCATCATAAATTTCACGAAAGGGGCATGTCCCATTGCCACTAGGCCCCACTTCACAAGGGTAGAGAAACCGGCACCCATGACCTTGAAACCTGGATTGACAGTCGATCACACAAAATCTCCAGACTGATAACGAGCCGGGTGACAATCAGCTGTCACCTGACGCCACAAGGACGAAATATTACTGACAGTTTTTGTTTGGCAAGACATTTGAGGGCTTTACCATGGGTCTTCGTTACCTCGCATGCTAATGTGCAAACAAGCACATGGGGATATCATTACCACATGCATTTTATGCAGTAGCGCTCAAAACTTCTGGAAGAGAGCTATTTTTCTTGTTTTATACAAAAAGCCAGTTTCGTTTTTGCAGTTTATCCAAGTGTTACTAACGACCAGATGCAACGCTACAATGATTCTCCCCAAAAGTGATCATATTATGAAGAAAGAGCTTTCACAGAAGTGTAAAAAAGGGAAAACCCGGTCGTTCATAGATGAAAAATTCCGAAAATACATGGACATTTGCGATCAGGAATCCAGTTTTGAGGTAAGTTAGTTACTGTACAACAAAATGAGAACTGATTATGCGTATAAAATTACAAAGATGCAGTAACCTCAAACCATGCCTTTAACAGCTCAGAATATCATCTCACTGAAGAAAAACACCAACGAAGAAACAGATAATGCTAACAAAATTGACCACTGACCTTAAAATGCACAATGGATTAAAATCCATCACCCAAATTGTTGGGGGAGGGAATCTCAGTGCGGTACGTTGTAAGAGTGATAATCAGATCTGGTCTTTTGACGACAAACATACATCAAGTCACTTCTAGTTTAAAAGTCGGTTAGCTGTCAATACAGAGAGCCCAGCGGGCATGAGGCACGCCTCTTCTACTGCACTCATGAGTAAGGCTTGTATTAGAAATAATTGAGGAAAAGTTCGTTGAGTTGAGTAATAGGCTCCAGGCCTATAGACTCCATTAATTGACTCCGGGTGACTGAACTGCTTCCGAATGGTCATATTTGGATGCGCTTTTCTTGTAAATAAACTCAGAACCGGAAAGCGTATTCAATGTTAGCAAATGAAGGACCAGGCTTGGTAATGACAAGTTAAAAACTAATGTGCAATTGGTTATTCGGGGTAAACGGAATATCCGAAATTTCGTACTCTCAACCGACTACGCTCTATTCTGGAGTTTCAGATTTTCACGTATTATTCTCAATATCCAGGAACGATTCACCGCTTCAAAGTCCTCAGAACGGAAGTACAAAAGACAAGAATAAAAATACCTCATTACCCTCGTCGTGTGCAAATGGCTTCCGACTTCCGGGTTATAAGATTAGTCCATGATGTGGTTCCAGAAGGAAAGTTTCGTTTTTTTTCGGTCCGATCAGTCATTTGACAATAGGGACGGATCATGGCTTCCAAAAAGTACTATCCGCCGATCCTGTTTATAATTAGATAAGAGATGCACAGGGTAAAGTCCTGAAGCAGGGAGGGAAACCAAGGCTTCATCCTAACTCAGAAAGAAGGAAAAGGTCTAGTTTCTCTGACATGTTCAGGGGGAATGGGGGTGTCACCTAAAATAAGGATCAAATAAGTGACACTGAGAGCGGAAAACGGGCTTCAACCACCGCATGAGTTCTGTCATGGCCGAACCAATGAAAACCATGTGATTGTGATAAATAAAAGGAAACGGAACTATCAACTGGCCAGAGGTCATTTGATCGTTCTCGGTTAATTAAATGGGCTGAAAGAGAACTAGAATCAAGATGACTTACTGAAGGCACTAGATTTAGCCACTGCCATTCACCGACTAAAAAATACGGACCATTGCTTTACTACCTAGTTCTAGTCAATGCCTTTCATTTGGGAGAACCTGTTTAATTTTCCATTTTTTGTCCAAACAGCCCGTACCTAAAGAAAATGCACAGTTTAAAACAGAAAGATATTTTAAAGCATTTTCTTTTCCAAAGGACATTCTCTCACACGTCTGTCGTGAGTTTTTGATATAACTTACAATAATTGGGAAAATGTTCCGGCCAGTAATACAATCTGTTATGATCTTTCCTTGCAACAAGCAAGTGTGACTGGTTTGAAAATGTAAGTGAAAATGTAGGATTGCGGTTGTACATGTGGGGACCAACTTATCTACATGTGTCCTTTTGCCTGTTCAACGTATGTCATATGAAGTGAAATTCGTTTTGAGAACCACAACGTTTTCGAGACCGGTGAATGTTAACATTGTATTGATGCAGATGTTCGAAAATTTTCGCGTATCTTGGTCATTCGGCTAGTTCTCGCAGCAATAAATTTTGCCCACAAACGGGAATGAAAGGTTTTGTTTAGTTTGTTAAACCCGTGTATTTCCTTACCGGGTAAATAATTCACACAAAAGCATATTAACCACGTGCAATTCTACCTTAGATACAACAGTGAAATAAAACTCCATGCACGGTGGAAATGATCAACGAACTGAGACCAAATCGCGAGTTCAACCATTTCTGGAACATCCATTGTCCCATAAAATGACACTTACTATCTTCTCACGGTTGACTTTTGACGAAAAGAACTTGTATGAATTATTACTAGGAAAATTGTCAATTTTTCGTATATGCTTCTGGTTGTGATTTTTCGCTAACATTTTGAGTGCAACTGTGACAAACTGCTGTTTATATTTATTTTGATTTTTTCCCCGTAAGTTTTGGTTTGACGCTGATAATGCGGCAAATCTTGGTCACTGTCCTTTGACAGAGACAACCGACGCTACTAGATGCATTGTTAGGTAAAGTACAGATATCAAACTCATTCCGGGTCGAACATGCTCATTTCATTAAACCAGAGTCTTCATCTATCGGAATCAGTCGAACAACTTTGAAAAAGAAAAACAGCCCAACTTGCACGAAATGGTTGCACTTTTTCTCGACGTTTTCTCACACACACGGGATTAGTCACTGAGGTCGTAGTGTGCAGATTCATGCGCTAACTGTCTTTCGGTCACTTTGTGATCATTACATTTCACATCGAATGTGAGCCGACTGTTGTCTGAATAGGCCAACTTGTACGGAGAATATGGATGAATTACAAAAACACGCTAAAATTGGAATGGTGAAGTGTGAGTTACTTAGAAGAATCAGATGTGTCATTTAGGTGCAATGACTGTTGAGATGAAGGATGGACATGTAGCCACATGACTGTCAAGGACTGGAAAATCGAAACACGATATTTGAAGATTAGGAAGAATAAGGGTCAATGTTCAATTCTAGCCAAAGCACTGTCGCGCAGTACTTTACAAGCGACGTCCAGTTTGTACTGAAGCGGTGCGATGTCAAGACGTTGTTTGAAAGCAAACATTCTAACCAATTTAATCTCGTATAACCTCTCGAGGCGATCATCTTTTTCCCCATTTGCTGTCACTATGACCGTAATCGCTATGTTTGGAACAAAGAGGCCCCAATCAGCTCGTTACCAGCACATAGGTCTGATGCTCTTACCTAAGCGCCCCTTGCAGCATTTGACACGCGAAGAGCGTGAAGTGTTCTGATTACCTAGGTGCTGGTTCCATCTGAAGTAAGAGTGACCTTCGCAAACCCATGCAAATATAGATATAGTTGTGCAATCAGCCGTGTATGTCACTTGACCTTTCATTTGCCAGGATCGTTGTTTCTACTCATGGAACTCGCATAGCGCACACTGAGTAGTCGCACAGTTTTTACGGCTTTGTGTTGGACTCTTTCATAACTCCGGTCGATAGACTAAATAAAACGATGAGTGGGCATTATGAAAATTTCATTATGAAGAAGCACTCTGCACGATTATAAATGTAACATCCTTCTAGATGCTGGAAGATAAATTCAGAGCTAAAACTTTTTCTCGTTTTCAAAATGCGGGAAGCTCGTAGCTATAGACATATGTTCGAAATACGTTATCGTACTTTCTGTCGCATAATTTCGGCCAGCCGCCATCAACGTCACGCGCATATGAGTCAGGTCACTTTAGAGTAAATTGATTTGGTCACATTGCCGGATGGTTTGTACCACCACGATCATGTCTATGCATTCAATCAACGCACGTTGCGTAGAAGACATTTAATTCATCAATCCTGGTACACCTAAATAAAATTCGGCCCTAACACGTAACAATGAATGATAACCAATGGTGAGTAGCAGAATAGAAAATGTATGGGACAATATCTGTACTCCCGTGCCGAAATAACAGAGGGCAGATTGATTCAAAAGCAAACTTAAGACGGACATTGCTAACCTTACTTAGCGATGTGTTGACAAAACTAGCCCCCTTGAAATTAATACCCAATAAATGTTAGGAATATCGAATCTAATCCCCCATCTAGATAGCACATGCCCCGTAGAGCAAGAACGGTTACAAGAATGACTAACCAGCAAAGATTTTACTACAAAAATGCAACATTTAGCACTGATATAAACTCACGAATTCCGCAGTGCAATTTTCTTTCGGAAGTTTATAGCTTACCTCAGTGAGGGAGCATTTTTCTCCCATGCCTTTCAACCGGCACTGGTAAAGACAAAGAGAGTTTGCGTAAATCAAGAATCCCCATCAGAATGCTCGTTCATATCTGGAAAGGTCAGCTTTTAAAACCAATGATGACACCAAGGGTAGCAACAATAAAAATTTTGACGTAATTGACATGCCCAAGACTTACCAATCCATCTGGTGGCGACATCGACCCCGTTTATCTCCATTTATCCACCGTAAGGTGTTTTTAATCTACTCATAACGGATAGACCGAAATTGTCTTTGATCCATGTCTCGCGGCACAACCAGTTTTTGCCTAGAACAGGTTAGTTAACTGGTTTTCAGATTAGTCGGGGAAAGTGTTCCGAATGATTTGACTGCACTTGATTTTAATGCACTATTTGGATACTTTCAAGTTTTTGACTTATATGATTAACTAATAAGTCCGTGTTTCCAGCGTATTTAAAAACCCACGTGTGTAGGTTTCAAATCAGGGTGATATCAACAGGCCATGCTTACTCAGCCCCTGTCGCCATAGCACTTATTAAACTTTTCTTAAGCGCTCCATTTTGGAAAACGCATCTCAAGACATGCGAACGATCGACTGCGTGTCGTCTAGTTGCTCAGATCGTCTGCAGTATGCAACTAAATAATTCCTTACCTTGTAAAACGTTTTCTTGCTCCCAGGAGTGTACAGGACAAAACATGTATTTCGTAATAATCTTATAAACCATGGGCAATTCTAGAACTATATACGTTGTTTGCTTCCAGAGTTTTTCTTGTCTCTCTGGAAGAGCTTTATTTGCTTCTTTTTGTTTTCACTTTAAAGTGGACTTACAATCTACCGGAGACCACCAGCTGCAATTTTTTTCTTTTATTGATACCGACAAAAATGTGAAGACCGTCGCCAGTCTTTGAAGAAATAAGAGAAAATCATGCATATTCCAAACCGTTCAGAACTGAATCCGTGTTCCATTAAGGCGTTAATCAAAACACATTACGCATCAAAAGAACTTGTCGTAATTCTAGGTCACTCACAGATTTCGTTTGCAAACTGCGTGTATGGGCATTTTGCCCGGAGCTCATAATTATTCGGTAACGTCCTAGTCCAAAAATTTATCCCAACTCGATTGTTTTGTATTGCATGGTAGACGTTTGCAATTTAACAAGTTTACATTTAAGTCAAAGTCATTTGGTCAGTTTGTACTCTTTACTGGGCATTTGGTGAGGAACTTGCGAGGAACAATTTATTCTGGGTCACAACTGTCACAAAATTATCAAATGCAATATGCAAATAATCGAGTACATTGTATGGGAGGTTGAACGAATATAAAGTAAAGGGCAGGCTTTTCCATTCACCCTAAGTGAAAATCCAAACCTAGATAGCATTGGTGCGTGCTGTTTAGATAATGTGTGAGCAAACATCCGGCGTAGTTTAATTTTCTTGTTTTCACCTGTCTGACATTACGTGCTACGAAACTTCGGTTAGTCATTTTTGGGCAACAATCATTTCAACCTTTCGTAATCTTAGTTATTGTTTTCGTTTGCAAATACTTACTTGGACAGGGGAATATAAATATTATACCTTACGTGAGTCAGTTCTCGGTTTTTGTGTTTTGCTCTACGGTGGAGATACGGGAACTTTGTGAGGCTGCGTGAAACCGTTTTTCAACTATATGTGTTTAAATAAATCAGTCGAACCAATTCGTTACCAGTCAATTCAGGTGGACTAATGACAGTTCACTCTGTATGTGCACAATTCAGTGACGAGATTCTCTTTAGTGCCATTTAGAAGAACAATTTCGGCTGCAATTTCGATTGTCCTAGATTTAATGCTCCCAGCTACTACTTCGTCATAGAAACGTGAACGTAATGAAGCGAAGCCGAGCAAAGCAACCAAGTACATAAGCACCCGGAATGTTTACGGTAATATTCAGAAAAGTTGAGCAACTATTTCATCAGTACTATGCACTGTTTGTTCAGGCTTTAGCTTCATTCCACGTTATGTTCCGGGACGTGTCTGATAAAGTGCATATATCTACAAACAAAATGCGCATATCGTGAAAACAGGAAGAGAATGATCGTGGACTGGAATAATTCGACGAGGTTTACTAGTTGCCCTGACGAGTACAGAAGACCAAATAGGGGTTACAGATGAAAAAGCTGACACAAAATGTGTACTTAAGTTCAGAAGCGATGTTAATATGCCACTTTACGGCATAGGAAGGAAAGCAATGTAAATTTCATCAAGTTATATAAATCCCACATCAAACGTAGTATCGATGCAGCGATAACAAAACAGATAGCTGTGATTGGCCAAATGTTGACAGAAAAAACGAACTGTTCCGATTTCGCTGTATTTATTTTTCTGTTGTATATTTTGTAATAATTTGATGGAAAACTGCAAGAGAAAGCAAAATATTAAGCAATACGCAGAAGCATGCACAATTCCAGCTCAAGTTTGACTGGAACATGGTCCAGTGATTGTCCACTGATCAACAAGAACACGTCCGTTTAGCGCAGTGAATTTTATCAAATTACCCATTGCAACTGACAGCATACAATCATTAGTGGAGGCCACATTCTTAACGTCGTGCGCCATAAACTCAGTTTGACCATAAATTGCGCATTCCCAACTTCATACCTTTGCATCCGGCCAGCAGACCGACGTCCCTTAAAACGCATGTCAGAAGACGATCTCAAATGACTGACCAAGCAGATGTTGCAAAATAACTGTACATTATCCTGATCTTGACCCGGCTTCACTGGTTGTAAGATGTTTGATCACAACCAAAAGCCTACTTAAATCAGTTCCTGTTTTGATTGTGTTTTTACGCAGCATTAACGGACAGAAGTTAGCTTTCCAAGAAGTTACGTTAATCAGAAGTACTCCAATTGTATGTGCCTGAAATCTATCAAGATCGACTGTACGTCCGTCGTTGAGACGACAGCAATTCATTGCTCTGTAGAGATTGATCTCTATGCCTGTTCGCTGAATTTCATAACTAAGTTTCATGTATTTTTCCGACGGTTTCGCGTAAGCGATTAAAAGAATATGTTGATAGTTTGCGGTTTTGGGTCTTTTCATATAATCTTCGGTTGAACAAATGACACATTTCAACAAGATTCCATCAGTTTGGCTAAAAACAACCTGACGCCCCTTTTACACTGCATGCAATGTGGACGAATTCAGGTGATGTGACAAACATCCTTGATACTCTTTATGCCGTGCGTTCCCACTGATTAAAGTAAAGGACAGCGGTTGAAGAGGACCTCTATTAATGAATCAGCAAAGACTACCGAGTCTTATCACCATAATTACGAGAAACCGAGCTCTCAGATCATTGTCCAGAGGAGTCTCACCACTAAATAATTAGCAAAATATTATGTTGTAAATGAATTTTCAAGAAAATGTTTCTATTTATCCCCATTTGTTTTTGTGTACCGCTATGTATTATTGTCTGCAATGACAGTCAGTCGTCCTTCGGAAATTCGTTCATAAATATTACCTGCAAACCCTCCCCCGGATACGCCCTCGGCCAGGCGGTTCCAAATAAGTTAAAGGAAGAGGAAATGCAGTCCTATATCACCAGAGTCACATACGTCATTCCTGATCAAGCTTCCACGATTAGATATCCATCCAACTGGATTTACTGCATCACTACAATTTTATTGCCAGCAATAAAGCATTACGTTATCTATTTTCATTGCTGGCTCACCAAATCCAGTATGTTGAAGGGTAAGAAATCAAAAAATTAACTCACTTATTCGATTCCGGTTGTTGAAAGAACAAATGATGACTGTTTCCTATACATCAACATAATTTTGGGTGAGTGTTCACGTTCGAATGTGGCTACTTGTCCTGAATGTCCAGCAAGAAAACTTTTCCATATAAAAGTTTGTCCAAAGTAGGTTCCATTAAGGAATTTCCATCTTACTGTAGCAATGTTTCAAATGAAGTAAAAAACAAAGACGAATGATCAGTGGTCTCCGGGTCTTCGGATTAGTTTCCCATAGACAGCCAAACTAGGATCAAAAATTAGTCACAAATGTACAAATAATAGGGATGCATATTCTTCGAGCATCTGGAATGTTCTGCATTACCCAAAAGGTATGGGAACTAAATGGTAAATCATTGGTTACGAGACTCTGAATCTTCCAACTGTCATGCAGACTGGATCTTCTAGACGAAGTCTCGACGTACAGTGTCCTCCTCCAATTCATGACAATCCTAATTCATCCCTCACTTTCGATTTGAGAAGTTCTGCAATGTCCAGGCTATGGAGGACACATGGATTCACGTGGATGGCTGCTGGCTTGGAGATGGGACAAGAAAATGATTCCATATCTCGGTAACTCTGCATAAATGGTGTTTTTTCTTTCTTCATCCTGCACTATTCATTTCCTTCTCCGCCATCTGTCGTGGTGGGAACAGAGGTGGGAACATGCACATATGAAGCAACTAGCAAGCAATTTTCTGGATCCAAGGAGAGACAACTGTCAGTCTTAGCGTTAACGCGATCAGCTTCTTGGTGAATGTGACAGTCAGATATTTGACTGCTGGTCACCGATGCACCTGCTGCCTCTTGCACGTCAAAAGAAAGTCTCGGGATAAAAAATCTCGAGAAGACAACATTACTCTAATGGATTCAAAAACAAAAGGTAATAAACATCGGAAACAATATTGGCCGAAGACTACTGCGAGTACAAGGTAGTACCAACAGCAGCTCAGTCAAAACCAATGTGATGGTTATCAGCTTCCTGGCTATTTCGTTTCCCATCAAGGGTCTCATTCTTAAGCTCTTGACTTGAATGACAACCATTCAACAAGGTTTTACAAAAGTTTGGCTTATCTACTGCCATGTCTCCGCTTTTGACCGCAAGCCCAAAATTGGCATTTTGAAATACATGATCTAGCTGACACATACTCAAGCAAACGTTGGCGGTCAGAGTTTGACGCAGAGGTATAAAATATGGACGTGCGTGTATGGCGTGTACAGACAAACTATTAGATACCCAGCCTAATAGTGCCTTCATTCTCATTGTTTCTGGGCTGGTACTAGACCAATCTCATAATTTTCAAGGTTCAAGCTGCATAACTCTGATGCATAAGTAGGGGCTCTAGACTGCGGACCATACTTGCATGCAAGTTGTCTGAGTGCTCAAGCGCGATCCGTTGCCATTACCTCGACAAAATTCTTAGATATGCCCAGCCATCCAGACTGGTTATTCATTTGGGACCAACTTCAATGTCGATAATCCAAAATCAGATCTATCACCAGTTGGGACCCCTTCGATTTATCAGGACGCATCAAATGTCCCATATCAAAATCATCCGAAGTGGGATCACAATTGAGTCGTCGCTAAACAGTGAATTCCATTGTGTGGATTAGGTCATGTTTACATTCTAGGACCAGATTCTTATCCCAGTGTTTCGATAGTCACGGACATACCGCAGCAGACCATGGTACCTCAGGAGAGCGCCATTGTGCGGTGTATCGACTCTGTGATATGGGGAGAAAATCATCACTGAAGGTTAAAAATTGTACCCTCCTAGAATGAAAATTCCTTCTTTAGTTGCCGAAGCAACCCTTATTGTCGTCGGTACAAAAAATAAACAACCTTAAAAGTTGATATATATATTTGCGCAAAACCATTTTGAGTTTTTGTGAGAATAAAGGCTCATTCAGGTAGATGTTCGGACAAACGTGGGTGTGGAACCAAGCGTTTCTTTGGGAACGTTCATGCGAACGGGACGGCAATAAAATAATAGAATTAAAGAAAATAAGCTATTTGACAATGATTTCGTGAGAACTCCCTCGGGCAAATATGTTCGTTGGAAAATCGTTTTCCATTTTATTTAAGCTTCAACGTGGTAGCACATGGGACAAGATCTTTTACACGTTTCAACAGCAACATTCCATATTGAACTTCTTTCGAAAACAAGGTTGGTCATGTTTATTATTTGATGGTTTTATTTTAAACTGGAGTGTGGTTTTCGGATGACTTCCCCCATCTCACCGTGTGGAAATCACAGGGACGCTCTAGCTGCACAAACGATTCCACTGGTAAAACACCGGTTTTGACAGATTTTTTGACGAACATGGTACAATGATATCCTGATCCACTTTGCCATTCGCTCGGAGCTGCCAACCATTGCATATTTGTTTCCCCGGATTCGGAAGAGGTCTTCAGAAGTCTGCTTGGGCCGAACCCTAACTGGGGCTCTAGGCTGAGATGAAACAACACTCCGACCCGGTTTTAAATTGCATATTTAATGATTAAATGGAAGCACCAGGAGTTGCAAACCCTTGGTCAAACAGTGATCGATTTATGTGTGATGGAAAAAGATAAGCAAATACACATCCCACGTCGAGCCACATCGGAACTTTTGGTCTAGCAAGTTGTTTGGAATTCTTCTTTCCTCATTCAGAGAGATGTTGCACAGTCCAAAAGTTGTTTGCTGTTATAGTTGCAATAACGAAGACAATTAAATAAAACTGAGGCCGAATTATCACCAAATGAGTTACTTGAAACGATGCCTTCAAAAATACAAACAACACTTATCATTTCTTTACACAAAGCCCAAATACTTAACTCATGAATGTGTGACACAACCAACACGAAGGCGGCAAGTTGCAGAGGAATACTCGTAGTCTATAATCAAAATAACCATAAATTATTGTCTTCCTTGCAATGTCATCCGGATAAATACACGCGGATTCTGTCATCCGAAGTCTCCTGTTTGGAAGGAGCGGTTTGGCTTTGCTTTATTATTTTCAGCTTTTATGTGTGAATGCATCGTCTGAATTAAATCTGGCCTAAAATGTAGAGTTATACCGCATTTGAGCTGCCCTTATCAGCTCCTTTTCAGGCGTGATTATGTTTCCTGCATGGTCAAGGCAAAATTGCTTTCACTATTCGGAGAAATACAATGTTAAACCAAGAGTTTAGGACCTTTAACTTCCTCCCCACATTTTCACGGTTTACTTTTAAGTATCTCGACCTAATTTTAACGTCCATAGCCGGTGCGGTTGTCTAGGAAACTTTCGGGTGCGAGCTTCGATTTGTTAGTCTACATTTCGGCAGTCTAACATTTTCACTTCGAGCTATTTAAGCATTTTCTTTGTTTCATCTAAAATCTGTTAATTGGAGGCAGATTACACCAACATTTGCTCAGTTATATTACCCTCATTGCCATATTCCTTAAGTTCTTCGAAATCGATCTGGTCCAAGGATTGCAACCTTTCTGCCTGTCAGGCGGATTTTTGTTTGTGGTTCGTATTTGAATCCTAGTCTAATGAAAATATCCAGAAAGACCTCACGGTACATTCGTCAGGACAGAGATCAATGCAAGAAGAAGGCCGATGATGTTGCAACCTACATCAAGGGCTGACCCAGGTCGCACGCCTACTAGGGACAATACAGTTTTAGGCAATAATTACCAATGATTCTGAAGCTTCAGTTGAACCTACACGCTCCTTTTTCTTCCGGTAATCAGTCTCTTATTTTAGTTACGTCTACTTTTTCTTCCCACCTTGTGGAGAAATGGCTAAAACAGGAAATGTGCCCCAACCGAACATTTTCCAGCTTCAGTGTTAATTGTCCGTGTTGCCTAGTTGGTTATCCTTTGAATGTTCCCTATCTGTGCTAAGCCTATTCAAAATAGCACCCAATGCAGTTCTGACTTTTGTTATCTCACTGAGAGTGCATTTTATAACAACTACAGGCTAACTTCGCTCATACTTGACTCTCATACTACTGGAAGAAACCACCGATCAACTTCCTGATCGAACACCTGTGAAACACTGCTCCATGTGAGTCATGCATGAGATAGAAAGCTGGAGCTGGCCGTCGCCGATCATATTATGGACTTTACTGACATTAAAACTACTCGGCATGGTATCAGGCCCCATGCAGACAACTCGTTCGATTGCTGATGTCCGTTCATTCATCTGTCCAATACTTTGCCATCCAGTCCAATCCATGTAACCTGAGAAGCAGAAAAGTTTTCTTCAAGGAAGGTACTCATTTTTTTGATCCTCAGGAAAATGCGTACACATTCGATCTGGGCGATCGAATCAGCGTGTTCAGCGTTTTCACAGTGGGACCAGTTCTTCTACAGAAGTTACGGCTACTCTTTTCAGCAAGTCCGTTTCCGGCCAATGTTTTATCAGCTCCCTATAAATCAGCGACGGTAGTTCATATTCGCAAACACATCGGCAAAACGGTTTGGTTTCACCGTCGTTATGCATTCTGCGATCAAGTTAAGTTAAACTGTTGTCTTTAGTTGTGTTTTTTCTTCGCTTTTTATCCATAAAGACCACTTTCAGTTTGCATGAAAGTCGACAGAGTGTACTCTGGATACAGTCGGTTCAATCTGGGATATTATTTTTAACAATTTAAATATATTTATATAATGTCGCTTTGAATTTTTTCTCTGCTTTCTACTCGGTTATCCATTCTGTCTTCCTCTGTGAGCTTGAATCGTTTGCATGTCCTCTTTCTAAACCTTGCTAATTGGATGGTTACTTTTCGAAAAGAAATCAACAAAAATGGGTAATAACTTATCAAGAACCTTGTTTGTATTGGATTGTTTTGGAGGGACTTTTGCGTACAATAAATTATGTCGCATTTCAGAGTAGAATAGGAAAATATATGCAACTAAAATAAAAACACACTCATTACCCCGTGAAAAATATAAAACTCACCGAGGAATATTCATAGTACATTACGATAGTTTGCTCAGGAATTCGACTAAAACACGGTCATGGTTTGTCAAAATGTGTGTGGAATGTGGAACAGTGAAGTTCCCATAGATATTGATTCTAGAGTGTTTGGAACGAAAGGCGGATCGTGCAGAAACATGAGGGCGGCACGTTGAAGGATCGTTGTGTAGTGGATGCGTGGAATCTGAAAGAATTGTGTTGGTGAATTTCTCTCATGTTGTGTTCATCACGTGGATTTTTGCACAATTCAATCAGTGGCGAGAAGGACACACGGCTAATAATTAATGGACCCTTGAGAAGAATTTTAAAGTCTTTTCTATTTAAACCTGAGAAAAAAACAGGAGAACAGAAAAGAAGGATTGTAAAAGCACACTGGTATACAAATCGGGAGATGGTGTTTTGTTTCACTTTGTAGTGTCGAAGCTTCCTGATTTGAAATGACAACCGTCGGAGAGTTTTTGCACAGGTAGAAATATGAGAAGTCCAGTTCAGATTTTTATCAATAGTAGCTCCCAGACATTTCATAGAATCAGCCCTGGTAAGGGTTTTTGATGGAAGACATTTCGGCAGGGTAGACTGGCCAAGAGGGCGAGAACAGTCATTCAAAACATTTAGATGTGCTGAGGTTCAAACCAGCTCGTAAAGAGAAATCGTGAATCGAAGAAAGATTGTTGGAAAAATTTTGAAAATTATCGTTGTTCCATCCACTGTGGATGAGTTAGAATTTGAACATCGACGATCACGTAGTATTTCTAGGATGTGACTGGGGAAACGTTTTCTAAAGCAACTCAGTGGTGAGACACAAGGCACTGGGTCACAGAGTTCAGTCGTTAGAAACCGAGCTAACTTCGATCATTTTAGTTCAAGTCGAATATGTATAGCCCTTGCCTCAAGATCAATACCCCTGCTATACGTCATTTATGAAGTCATTCAAGGCTTATATAGTAAGTCAGACTGGTCATCCGGTGACGCATGAAGAATGAAGTTGGATTAAGATGTTAGGATGTATTAGGTAACCCATTGAGGTGGTTCATTACTGGACAATATAATGCAATACTACAGTATAAACATTTGTCTTCAAATGGATTATGCCTGGAATTAATTCCTGTGGTTCATAATTTATTTTTTTCGTTCAGCCTCTCTAGATATTCAACGGTGTCGACCACAAGCAAAAAATTGGCCCTGTTGTATGTTTGCATACCTTTATTTTGTATTCCTATAGAAAACAGTTTGTTCTGGACGCAGTTGCATCATTGTGTTATTTTGATTCCAGGATCAGAAGAAGCTCACGATTCCTAATTTTCTCTTTCAACATGAGTTTGAGATCTTCTGCCCAATTTTATTTTCCTTATTGCTTGAAACGTTGTTATTCTATTCTGTAATCGGCACTCAGATTGACATTGTTGCCTCGTTCATATTTTTACGTAATTTCCAATTAACATTAACAAAACTAAGATATAGAACGCTGTCACACAAAACGCGATCTACTGACTAGGACAAAAATAACTGACTCTGGAATATTGATTGAACGAAAAAATGAAGGCCTGTGGCGTAACTCACGTTAAGCAGTCGTGTAAACAGTCGATCAATGGTGAATCATCAGACTATCTGACGCAATTCCTCTTTTCGACTTCGCCTAATTAAGCCCGCTTTTTGTACTTGTACGTTAATTACTTATACCCATTTGTAAAATCTAAGGATATAAATACACGAAGTCCGACCGGATTTCGTGATTTATTTTGTTGATTATCTATCTCATGTTTTAGCGCTCAACGCACGATTCATCAGTACCCATCACTCATTTGGTGTTTTCCCGCGAATTTTGTTATATTCCGCGAAGCAATTTGGAAAAATATTTCAGAATAGATTAATTGAAATGCGAATTTTAGGGGAGCTAAATAAATGCTAGCGGTAGTAATTTTCCGAGAGGGTTAGCCATCCATGCTTATTGGATTATTTGTCATAGAAACAAACACGGGGCACTGGAAGCAGAAATTCACATTTGCTTTTTCTCACCATGCGAAACGATTTGGCCGATGTCTTCTTCCGCATTCCTCAAGCATATTATTACAGAACTCGAAAGATTTGACCGCGTGCAAGTAATCTGGAATCTGGATAAATAGACCAGTGTGACTGACAGTCAGTGTGATTGTTAATGGCAACAACCTTCGAAGGTTCATGGTGTCAGTGAAAAAATTATGGAGCAGATGAGGCTTTCGAAAATTCCAAACAACCAGTCACATCCCCCACGATCTCTCTAACGAGCTCGAACTAGATGATCATATACTCCCATGAAAGAAGCTATGAACAGTAGAAAGCTAAAAATGAAATATGAAGTAAGCATGCGTGTAATTTGATTCGCTTTAATTTCAACTGCACTTCGTTGAGAAAAAAACAGACAACGAAGAGGGAAAGATCAGAAAAGAAAGAAATATTCGGGATCAATAAATAGTCGAGGAAACACAGATGGTTTCCGAAGAAGCAATTCAAAAATCATCAACATAAGCAGGAGAAAATATAGATGATTATTAGACAGCAACATAACAAACGATGCGTATTTCGTCCCGGGGTGTTTACATGATGTAGAGATAAAGATTTAATAATAATACACAAACAAACAAACACAAAAAAACGAGGAGTTGAGATCAAATGCTGAGTCAGACGCTTCGTAGTCAGTTTCGACTAACATATTATTGCGAGTTTCTCTCAAATAGTTTGCATTGGAAAAATGTCATGTGCAGAAAGAAAACTGAAACTCAAAGCTAATAACTGATCCCTGGTATTCCAGTAGGCGATGTGTCAGAAAATCTGTCTCCGATATGATTCTGGTGAGTTGGACGGAAACCGACATACTTGAAAACAACGTGAACAGCATGCATGCCGAGAAATGGGATGGGAGGGGCACAAGGAATAATTAAGTTCATTCAATTCACGAAATCCTCATTGGTCATTGCTTAGTGTGTATTGTGGGAGGGTGAAGCAAATGTCACTTGCTTCCAAATCTACTTTCCTCATTAGAGGCAGACTATAACACTTCAAAAGTAAGTCCAGCATAAACGTGAGTAAATTCCAATGGAAAACATAAACACGTTCACCTGTTGAACAAATTTGGGAAAGAAAAGATAAAATGTGTGCGATATTATCCATCTGCCGCATAATCTGTCGTCGGTTTGTTTCCATTCGATAGGCAAGCGTGGGAAATTATCAACACATTTCTGTTCTTCTTCATTTGACCAATTCTAAATGTCCGATTCAGCCGAGTTGAAAAACGCATAACTGGGACAGAGACACCTATTTCCTTGAACATCCTCTCCGATTTCAAAGCGGAAGAATGTGCGATGTGTAGCGGTCCGTGTCCGTCAATATGTACCAATGTTCAAATCGGTCTTAATCACGAATGCTTATCAATCTGACCAAGCATTTCCACAAAATTCTTCATCCGGTCAGTTGACCGACGTCTTGGTAGGAAGTCTGCATTCACTTCAATCCGAATATTCATTTGATATTTGAACAGAGCAGAGGTTGTACAGGAATTGCAGTTCCCTGTCGATGTTAATTCCGTAAATACTGCAGATGATGTTGTCTAGGTGATGCAAAATTAAATTAACTTGGTAGACCCATGAAATGTGTTTGGAGCCAACACCATCGCACATATACACGCATGTAATTCGTTCCATTCATTTGATGTGGAGATCCTATTAACGAGTTCATCTTCTCCAGCCATTGGAAAAGTATATACAGTTAGTATTTGTTCGTCAATTCATTCTCATCAGAGAGATGCGGAACAATGTGACCAGCTGATGAGCAAATAAAATACCGGCATTTCAAATCTTCACTGGGAAATCTTACGAAAACATAGGCAATTCGATTTTCGCACGTCCTGTGATTTTCCCCCATTTACCCAACGTGTGACGATGATGTCACATCCATGTCGGTTTCCGATCCGGTTCAAACCAATTCAGTTGTTATCATTGACCATACGTTATCGGATTGTGATCGAAGTAGGGCAAGTCGACAATTGTTAGCAGATGCAATCTGGTCTTCTCAAATCGTGCTCGCGTTCCAATTGCACAAACAGAAGAAGAAATACCACCTGTCTAATCACCTACCAACGGCCACGTGGCATACAGTCACAATCGGCTGGATAGAATCCGGACAGTCAAACCGAGTCAACCATATGTATGGACTAATACAAATCAGTCAACCAAAGTGGCCCGAGTCGCACAAACAAATCGATTCTAACCAATTCTGCTTTAATGCCAAATAAGGAGACGAACCAGTCTGGAGATGACATGAAAAACTGATGGAACAAATGACGATCACACCGTCGCATATGTGGATTCGTTAATGCGAGATAAGCAAAAGATATTTGCATTTATGAAACGAGATTTGTGCCAGTTCCATTTGATTGCATTTTGTTAGACGTAGAGAAAATCGATGACCGATGAATAAAAATGAAATCGACTAACGATCAACGATCTGACATCAACTTCACCAGCGGTTTAAAGTCGGCTATCCGACTATTCCCAATCGCTTCATAAGACAATGTCATGCACACGCACCATCTCGATCGAGCATTCGTTCCAGATAGACCTAACCAATCACGAAAGCGCTAACTCAGTTGCAATTCACCACGATTTCCTGATTCCCAGGATATTAACACTCATTGTCACTAGGGTTTCATTCCTCTACATCGTGGAGCTGGTTCCTCACCCGAACAGAGTTACCGATTGGAAGGATAAACAGACGATAAAGCGAATGCATTTCTCTCATGGTGTGGGCAATTAACTGCAGATTTGAAATGTGATTGTGTTGTTGGAACTAGATCAGAAGATCAGTGCGAGGTTCTGAAATTAGAAGCAAATGGAAACAATTCCAGCTTCACGGTACTGCGTTTAGCAAAGCTGTTGGTTCAAGGTTAATCCAGTGAAGAATTTTCACGAATACATTACCGAAACTGGCTGGGTTGCTAGTTCTCAGCCTTTCGCAACGGGAATTTCAATGTGGAGGTGACGATTATTACAATTGCAACGGAATAGCAATGGGATTGTCTCATGCAAATGTTGACATCGTGGCTCCTGATGAAGCCTCAACTCCTAGCTATTATCGATCTTTTCGCACACGGAATTGCTTCGTATGCGCTTTTTGTTTGGTAATAGATCTGTATTGTTTCAGTCCCCTGTCATTTTATACTGAGTCCAGTTTTTATTTTTCATTAATTCCTCCAAACTGCCTTAAACATTTTAGCAGCTCGAATCGAACAGTGGTTAACAGTACAACGTCGGTATCATGATAATGTTATATAATATTTAGTTCGATATAGCATAATACATGCCACTCAGTATAACATGTGAGGAAACGTCATACAGCATGTCCAGGATAAAGCACTGACACCAGTATTATCCTACATCAACTCCAATGAACACACTAATTGACTAGTGTGAATTCACTTGGGCTGCAAAGTAGTTAAGTGAAACAATTTATTTTTAATTAATTGGGAGAAGAATCACTAACTTCTGGTTATCCAAAAACACTGATTTAATCAACGGTTTACTTCATCGGTGACCAAGTTGCATCACTCAACCAAAAAGGGCGTGTCTGCTCATCCACAACGCATCAGCTCATGTCCTTTCAGTAATTATGCGCGAAATTCTCCGCCTGCGAATGAGAACGAAAATGCCGTCAGTTAAATACCGAAATGAGCCTCCTTATTAATGCTGCACTTATATTCCAATAGAGCTGACTGCATCGTGAAATGACTGACGTCTTTCAGACCCCGGACAAAACTAAACATCACGGTATATACTCCGTCAAAACTGCTACGAAAAACATTGTCTAACTCCTCCGAAAAAGAGAATTATTTGTTGAGTGTTGCCTTTGGCAATAGGCGATAAACAATCGGAAATGGTACGCATTTTCTCTGCGGGCTACCAGGCACGTTCTACATGTTCACTTTTGCGAATATTTTGCCACCAGCCTGTATTGTACTAACTAGAGAGGAATAAGTGACATAAATATGGCTATTTGTGAATGAAAAGCGGTAACGTTTGGGATTGAATTTCACCAGTTCGAATCTTTCCCAGGTCTGATGGCTTCCTCCTTCATAAGATTTAATGTGACAGCCAAAACCCTTCCTAGAAATAATATGTCCAACTGTTATGCTAATAAAGTGATGACATAATGAATGACAGTCGAAGACGTCAAACACCATGACTTTGATTTTTGTCGGGAACTTCGGGGCTTATGCATCCGCGTTTGATATCCTGAGCCGGGAGAGAAATGAAAAAAATGTCCACTTTCCTAGCTGTTCACCTGAGCACGTATCTATCCGAGTTGTGGTTGCTCGACACCACAAGTGGTCTTGTTCATTTCATATCAGGTAACTCTAACCACTTTAATAATCCTACTAGAAGTTGCATATGATTCTACAACTGACTATTGATTGGGATAAACGTAATAAAATGAAATTATCTTGAACTGGAAAGATTTCTTAGGCTGTTATTCATTGATTAATACTCGAACGCTGATTTTGGTTTCAGCCTATGAGCTACACTACAGATAATCATATTAAATAACTGTTTAATTTTCGTCTTTGGTCAGATAATCTAGTCACCGCACAAGATGCGTCCTTTAGAGACGGGTTTCTGTATTTAACCTAGGAGTAGCCTTAGCGATTTTCTCAAATATCGGAATCAAATCTGGAAAGAAAAAAAGGAAAAATGAATAAATGAATGAATGAATGAAAAAATGAATCGATGAATGAATACATGAGTGATTATGCGCAAATAATATCAGAGCTAATCGTCCGCCAGCAAGATTATCAGGGGCAATCGGACTTCTTCGGGGAAAAAAACGTTTTGTCCTTTAGGACCAACTACTGTGGAACTGCGTGGCGCCCATTCCTCCAAATCTGTCCGAATGACTGATGATGGAGTCTAAGAAAAAGTCACTTCTGTTCCGTTACTATTACATTAAATACGCAATCCGAGTGATTTGACTATCGTTCTACAAAACTTTAGATTGGCTGCTTAATACAGAAATTCCACGGTAACGAGGTCTTATTGAGTAATGATTGTGACTGCGACTTCAGTTTGACGAATCATATCAGTTACGGCTTTTTTTTCTTCTTTTTCCATTTATCGACCACAATAGTCGAAGGGGAATCTGATGAACCACGTCTAAATCGCGGTGAGTTTGAAGCGATTCTCTAATTGCACCTATTTTCTATTCTGGATCATTCATGGTCTAAAGCTTCTATCGCGTGGCTGACTGCATAGAAGAATCAATCTTTTGAGTCTCTGACCGTGATGATTCCCAAATGGAAGTACTGATGTCAGAACTGGCCCACAGCGAGTAACCAGCTTACATCCCCGGGATCTCCAAAGAACTTAAAAGTGATTAAACATTCCTTTCGGAAGCTTCGTATGGACTTCACGTCCAGCAAAACGCGAAAATTTCCAAGTGCAATACCTCAAGCAAGATGGCTAAAAACTTCTAAAAGACATGCAACGAGATATGTGCAAGTCATACTGCATCTTAGTACGTTTTATGTATAAATAATATTGAACCCAGTCATCTTTTAGTTTGAACTTGGGTCGGTGACGACTAAATATGCACGATAATTCAAACACCATATTCATTCCATCTTGCCTCGAATCATTCAAAAAAGCTAGGCATCAGTTAATTTTGTTGCCTTGAACGTCTCTAGTGCTCAACTAAGAAATTAAGTTACGTGCACCGATGATGTCATGTAAAATATGAATGAGACATTTGCAGTCCAAGTGCCATGTTCAGAGGTAAGATTCTCTTGAAAAGTAATAACGGGGAAAATGACTGACACAAATCTTCACATACTGTGGGTAACTAACAACGTTTTCATACGAGCAAATTGACTTCTTTTGTTGACAAGCTCAAAATAAGGGCCCAAAACAAAAAGTAATTGGAATGGTGTCCTCGATTTTCAAATGCTTTCGACTAAGTTCGTAACATTTTGAAAAATTCCTTATGTGAGAACATTGCCAAGCAGTGTTTTTCGGGCCGGAAACGATTGGCAGTAGTATGGGTGAATCCAATCTAGGGGCAGAGAGACTAACTTTTGGTATAATTTATTATAAACATCGAAGGTGGCCGTTTATCTATCCCATTTTCGAGCAATTATAGCATCTACTTTTTCCTCTTCCACAAAAATTCCACCCTCCCTTCAGAAGATGAGAAGTTCCACGGCGAACTTTTCACAACAAAAACCCTTATTCTGTAAAGAATTAATTATTATTTTAGGGGAGCTAACAAAACCAAACTTTGTAAATATAGTAAGCTCAGTTTAAAGATGAAAAACAGAAATGTATGAGCAGTAGGTAGCAAATCGGGATTCATAACGAACGAGGATGTCAATATTTGTATGGGACAATTCAATTCCTATTACGTTTCAATTGTAATAATTGTCACCTCCACATTAAAATTCCCGTTGCATAAGGCTGAGAACTAGCAACCCAGCCAGTTTCGGTAATGTATTCGTGAAAATTCTTCACTGGATTAACCTTGAACCAACAGCGTTGCTAAACACAATACCGTGATGCTGGAAGTGTTCCCATTCGCTTCTAATTTCAGGCCCTCGTACTGATCTTCTCATCATCACAACCACATTTCCAATCTGTGCGTTATTGCTTCCACCATGAGAAGAATGCAGTCCTATTATCGTTTGTTTGTGTTCCTTCAGGAATTTAGTATCTCCCTTATTGGCCCGTATTATTTGAGATCGCCGGAAATCGTCATCCCCTTCAAATAATGCTTCGTCTCACTTGCGGCAAAATCAGCTCGAGTCCGTATAGAGTGTTTCGGTCTGTCTTCAATCGGAGGCTCCCGTGTAAACACTTCATTCTGAAGACCTCTTTGACTGTCGATTATCGCCTGTTTGGTTTCGAATCCTTCGAACTGATCGCTCCTATTGATTTTTGCTCCAATTATTTTGCTCTGGCGAATTCGTCAATATTCTGAACACTTTTCTTCCTATTGCTATCTGTTGACAACATCAGAACACACTTCTCATTGGGACATTCCGTGGCTGGTGATTGACCCCTATTAATGTTTGTTTTCGGTAGGTGATATCGCGCGTGCATATTTCTATTCGACCTCAGAATATCACTGTGTCAGATGAGTTGTGACTACGCTCCTCGAAATTGTCATCAATTCTTTTTTCCACCAACCGCATACCTTGTTCCCCATCTTAAGTTCGCTTTGACCCCCTGATATTTTGCTCACGCTACAAACCCCCGTAACTTACATTTTCGAAAATGGTGTCTGAGTGCACATTGGATTCCCCAAATAAAGTAAAAGTTTACAATTTATCAGATCCCGTCGTAAAGTATGTCAACATTGTTTTTCAATGTAGCCCAGTTCAAGGTCACCCACTGTTTGCTCACGTTCGACCAGTTTACCTAGGAGACCATACTTGATGGGGAGAATTCTCTTTAGGTTAAGCCCGGAATCCATGAAGATGCGGCTTTTCATCTTTGGAGGAGCTTTGCTTGACAAACAAAGATCATTTCTTCGGGATATTCCTGTTATCAACGAATTGTCAGTCACTTCACATATATGTTGATGTGAATATTAGAACGGGCCTAGAGTAACAACTGCACGTCAATTAACGATGCACATGTGGACGGATCGAAGTTATCATTTCCAATCGGAAATTCTGCTCTGTTGGGTGTTAATATCCTGGGAATCAGGAAATCGTGGTGAATTGCAACTGAGTTAGCGCTTTCGTGATTGGTTAGGTCTATCTGGAACGAATGCTCGATCGAGATGGTGCGTGTGCATGACATTGTCTTATGAAGCGATTGGGAATAGTCGGATAGCCGACTTTAAACCGCTGGTGAAGTTGATGTCAGATCGTTGATCGTTAGTCGATTTCATTTTTATTCATCGGTCATCGATTTTCTCTACGTCTAACAAAATGCAATCAAATGGAACTGGCACAAATCTCGTTTCATAAATGCAAATATCTTTTGCTTATCTCGCATTAACGAATCCACATATGCGACGGTGTGATCGTCATTTGTTCCATCAGTTTTTCATGTCATCTCCAGACTGGTTCGTCTCCTTATTTGGCATTAAAGCAGAATTGGTTAGAATCGATTTGTTTGTGCGACTCGGGCCACTTTGGTTGACTGATTTGTATTAGTCCATACATATGGTTGACTCGGTTTGACTGTCCGGATTCTATCCAGCCGATTGTGACTGTATGCCACGTGGCCGTTGGTAGGTGATTAGACAGGTGGTATTTCTTCTTCTGTTTGTGCAATTGGAACGCGAGCACGATTTGAGAAGACCAGATTGCATCTGCTAACAATTGTCGACTTGCCCTACTTCGATCACAATCCGATAACGTATGGTCAATGATAACAACTGAATTGGTTTGAACCGGATCGGAAACCGACATGGATGTGACATCATCGTCACACGTTGGGTAAATGGGGGAAAATCACAGGACGTGCGAAAATCGAATTGCCTATGTTTTCGTAAGATTTCCCAGTGAAGATTTGAAATGCCGGTATTTTATTTGCTCATCAGCTGGTCACATTGTTCCGCATCTCTCTGATGAGAATGAATTGACGAACAAATACTAACTGTATATACTTTTCCAATGGCTGGAGAAGATGAACTCGTTAATAGGATCTCCACATCAAATGAATGGAACGAATTACATGCGTGTATATGTGCGATGGTGTTGGCTCCAAACACATTTCATGGGTCTACCAAGTTAATTTAATTTTGCATCACCTAGACAACATCATCTGCAGTATTTACGGAATTAACATCGACAGGGAACTGCAATTCCTGTACAACCTCTGCTCTGTTCAAATATCAAATGAATATTCGGATTGAAGTGAATGCAGACTTCCTACCAAGACGTCGGTCAACTGACCGGATGAAGAATTTTGTGGAAATGCTTGGTCAGATTGATAAGCATTCGTGATTAAGACCGATTTGAACATTGGTACATATTGACGGACACGGACCGCTACACATCGCACATTCTTCCGCTTTGAAATCGGAGAGGATGTTCAAGGGAATAGGTGTCTCTGTCCCAGTTATGCGTTTTTTTACTCGGCTGAATCGGACATTTAGAATCGGTCAAATGAAGAAGAACGGAAATGTGTTGATAATTTCCCACGCTTGCCTATCGAATGGAAACAAACCGACGACAGATTATGCGGCAGATGGATAATATCGCACACATTTATTTTATCTTTTCTTTCCCAAATTTGTTCAACAGGTGAACGTGTTTATGTTTTCCATTGGAATTCACTCACGTTTATGCTGGACTTACTTTTGAAGTGTTATAGTCTGCCTCTAATGAGGAAAGTAGATTTGGAAGCAAGTGACATTTGCTTCACCCTCCCACAATACACACTAAGCAATGACCAATGAGGATTTCATGAATTGAATGAACTTAATTATTCCTTGTGCCCCTCCCATCCCATTTCTCGGCATGCATGTTGTTCACGTTGTTTTCAAGTATGTCGGTGTCCGTCCAACTCACCAGAATCATGTCGGAGACAGATTTTCTTACACACATCGCCTATTGGAATACCAGGAATCAGTTATTAGCTTTGTGTTCTAGTTTTCTTTGTGCACACGGCATTTTCCCAAAGGAAACTGGTTTAAGTAAGTTAACATTACAACGAGCAATTCGCCGGGAGTGTGTAATCATTGTTTTATTTTGATGTGTATTGAAGGCTTGTGACGATTTAATAATATTTTATTTGTTGCATTCCATTCATTTGTAATTTTTGTTTAATTAGCCCTTTCCTTCTCATTATAAAGTTTTCGATTGTTGGATAATGCAGATTGTAATAAATTGTTTTCTTGTTTTTCTTCAATCCGGTGTTCATTGATTATTCTGATTGGTTTTTTATTGGGCAACAATTCAAAATATCCAACGCCCGCGAAATTCTGCAACGCGCGCTTTCCTATCGACACACATGACAACCCATCTCAGCGATTTACAGGCCATTCGTTTCATTGAACTGATGAAATGCCTCCCGTTTTGACAGAAATTCTAAGTACCATTGGCAGTTGCATGATATTCTGTACATCTGTGTCTTTACCACTGTATGTAGGTTACACACGCGAATCTCACCCGGTTTTCTAAAAGGGAATCGAAGAATCGGTCAAACGCACTGACTCGTATTTTATATTTGTTGTCCATAACGGTTCACTATACTAACTCTGAAATTTACTTTGGTGATTTCTAGCAAAACCACGAGACTAAAATGCTGTTACATGATAACAAGTGGTGATGCGATAGAAAATACATGAACAATTATTCCTTGTGCATAAATATCCCAGTGTACTAAGTTATTTTAACCTAATGTCACAAGCAATACTTTATTCCACCTACTCAAATGTTGTTTTGTTTTCAGCGCTCGACCGATTTATGCTTGCTCTTTTTTATCACTATTCAGAAATTTTCATAGTGTCATCAATTGCCCCAGTAACTGATAGAAGCTTATAGGTGTAACCCTCCGAATTTCTTAGGAGTCACATTGTTGAACTATTCAGTCAATTTGATTTGTTTTGAAATCAACATATTGTTGCTGTGTCATACTGTTCAACAGATTGAACAAGGTGTAAACATTTTCGAACCTATTGGCTTAGTATTAATCATTAGTTTCCTTCATCGTCAAAGGTTGTCTAAGACCTCACAGCGGCCTTGGTAGCGTTGGTTTTTCAAGGAAAGCAGAATAAATCTTAGCGCAAAGTATATGTAAGCATTGTGGCGTTCCCGAATAAACGCGGAGATTATCATTCATCGGCTTCCTGATTTTGTTTTAAATGACTCATTTGCACGAGCATTTCTCAACCACTCGTAAAGGATTCGAGAATCTACAATGAAAACGTGAAACAAAGCTTAGGATATTGACTTCGTTTGACATAATCTCCCTGTATAGGAGCACTAGCTTACTGCAATAATCACTTATCTGTGTCGTTTCCAACATAAATACTCTGGTGATGTGATCATAGCATTCAGAAGAACCTCAACGATGAGAAGTACCTGCGAACGGAAGAAATTTTAATGGATCTACCACAGCCCTATCCCGTATGATGTTTTTGTATCCAAGCCAAAACGCGCCGTATTTTCAACCATCATCATAGAAGTAGCACTTACATGATGTGGATATCAGGATGATATTTTATTTTTGAAAAGAAGATTTATCACGTCACTTCAACCAGACAAATGAATCAGCTAATTTTACTTGAGATAGAATGGAATCTCTTAGAAGTAAGCCAGAAAAAACGTGACCACATCCTCCTCAAGTTGATTACCGAAAAATCTCATTTGAATCGAATGTTACACGTAAATTGGTAGCTTCTTTCAACTGGAGCATAAAAAGCGGTCATTTCACTTCTGGCTAGCCCATGGAAAATTCGTTACTCGGACAAAATTAAGAACGAATTAGACGTGGTAGAACGAGTACTAATAGAGAATTTCTACTCGGCCAGATGTGTTCACAAAAATCTACTAAGGAATTCGCATAGACACCTGCCGTCCACCATAAAACCAGCAAATTTAAATTTGACAGTTCTTGAGTTATTCAGTTTTCCAGCTCCCAGAAAATGGTCGGAACAGGTCATGTATCCAGCAACTTGCCTGAAACCACACTTTGCTAAACGGTTTATAATTTCCGTAAACACTGAATATAAATCATCTCCCCAAGCAACATCCTTGATAACACAACCGGGACCCAGTGAAACTAGATAAGAGAGAACCTCAATTTGATGACGATTTGAGAAAATTAAGTGCCGTACGGGGACTGTGGGTAAATAGCGAACGGCTACCACCACATAACTAGGTGAACTGTGAATGCTGAAGCAAGGGTCAAGAAGGATTCAGATCACTTGCACATATTAAGTTACCAAAGAGCAACCAGATTCTCAAAAAGACTTGGGATGACAGCTGGAAGATGCTGTGGAAGAACACCGCTGAAGCCCTTCTTATCATTGTTCACAGTACACACAACAAGGGTGCCTTACATGGCATAGCAGCCATGATGAGAGGTGACACTGGACGGTGCATAACAATCACTTCGAATGCAATAGTCAGGACCATTAAAGAAGTGCAACAAACGGGTCTAGTGACCGTTAGTAAGGCCTGACACTACTATTCCTTTATTTAAAGAGACTAACTGACTAGCACATAAGAAACTCAACGCAGAAGGCAACGAATGCTGAAGGTGAATTAAACGGAAGAAGAGTAAAATCGGTAATGGACAATGGGAAGACTATTGGGTGTCGTAACCATTTATGCATCAGTACTGATATGACTATGAAAATAAATGCAATAAATGCTTCACAGTTGTGCATATGGAAGGGAAGTCAGAGGAAATGAAGATACTGATGAAATACCTGCTACGGATATTGAGGAGGCAGTAGCACCACTGAGCATCGATAATGGGAAGGTACGAAAACATTCGTGGGACGCTCAGCGCTAAATTCAGATTCCAGTATCAAAGAATTAGTGTCCTGCTTAGGAACCGCGCAAATAAGTGACAGGAGTCCTAGGACTGCCTGTTATCAATGCACGGCTAAAAGTGGCATATCACAAGAGGTCCAGGAACTTTCAGTTCGGATGATGGGGCCACCGGCCTGTTTGAAGGAGAGAGAGGGAGAATTCTTCGGATTATGCAACTTAATTCTTCATCAGGCTATAGATTCAACTGTATTTCGCCTATGGCATGTTGTACACAAACTTTCGGCTTCGTGGAGGAAATCCCGAAGTGATACCATATTCATGATCTCATGCAGTACGTAGAACGAAGGACAGGATTCCTTGATGCATATCAACCGTAAATCATACACCTATTAATAAATAGGGTACCATTAGGTAGGAGCACCCTCCATATCCTTCGTGTGACACTAATTGCGGACCGAATGCTTTGCACGTTAAATGTAATAATCTCATCAACCAGGAACACCCAAAATGCGGCAACGGGATCCAAGTCGCTCTAGATCCATCTGCTGATGATACGTGAACTGCTGTACAGACAAATGGCGATTTTACCCATTGTCGTTGCACAAGAATGAACGTTGCCTGCTGGATGGAGGCTTATGATAAGAAGAACGATAAGAGCTCGAAGTGGGTTATGAATTCACTGGTAGCATAAAGAGACTCAAACTGCCCGCATAACATTTGCTAGGGATAGGAACAAGTTTCAAGCGATGTGGTCAGGGTCTAAAGCGTAATGTAAGAGGAGACATGGTAGATACACCTTCAAATCAGAGTCGGTTTATATGTCAGGAAAACAAAAGTCAGGGTTACAAAGGGGTCAGTTTAGTCGATAATTTTGTGGCATTCAACTGCGAATTCGACTGTGATCGGTGAACTGAACTGCTAAAGGTAACTATTCTGTGCACCTCCTTAAGGAACTTCGAAAGAGCTTTGAACTTATGCTGGAGTTTAGTACTTCCAGATTGGACTAAGTAATTCAAAGTCGAGACAGCTCACTCCGGCGTTTTTGAATGCACCATTGTAATTTGCATATGCTTGCATACGCGTCTGAGCATCGCATTGCTTGGAAAATAAAAAGCTCAACGTTAAGGGCCGACAACACAACCTGATCGACGCTCTAGTTTTTCCGTCGTGATCCCGTTTAATCGGAACAACCCAGATTTAGCTGAATAGCGCTGAACTGATATCGCTTCTTAGACAAGGTCTGGTGCGTCCGTTAAATCGATTACTTAACTGGAAATGACCGGCGAACTCCGGATGCGGACCTATCCCGATACATTCTTGCTCCTCATTTTAGAACCTACTGCCAAATTAATTGCTATTCCCACCCGTACATTATCAAGATACCCCATATAATTTGCATTATCTGCAAGACATTGGAGGAGAACCAGGGACCCACATTTACGCAAACTCATTCTCTGAAAGATAAAGTTAGGGAAAAACGTGTTTGATACTTTGTCTTCGATGCTACAGTGGTTATCTTCGGTGAATGAACGCTGCCCCGAGAATCTGGCCATGCGGTACATCCTTGATAATCTGTCTCGATTTCTTGCTTACCAAATGTTCACTATGAACCCAGAGTAGATGTAGGTGAAATCCTTGGATTTGTCCGAAGACAAATTGGTTACGCATGGAGAATTGTCTTTCAGTTAAAATCTACATTACGATAAACACACGCACAGGGACAAATCACGTCTATTTGCCGGACGTGCGTTTCCATTCGAGTGGATGACAAGGCCAGGCTTTAGATTTTCATACGTTGTCTGTGCGATTGCACGCTGTCATTTATCTGCTGCATCTACGGAAGTTCTATACAACGCCACCGCGTATTACGGTAAGCGGTGGTTTTTCAAGTCAGAAGTGAATCCAACGAAAGACAATTGATTTTTCTCATTTGGTTATTAGGTGGTAGATTAGAGGGCTTATTGGGGAAAATATTTATATTATTCATTGAATAAATACAGATACTGATCACGCAATCGTCTCTTTCGCAAACATCCTTTATCGTTAATGGACCACTAAGTTTGATCATCTAAAAAGCAGACTTTTCAGTGGAAAACCGTTCAAACTAGGCGGGTTTGAGTACCCCGAGGGCTGATTAAGTAAACTTTACCCCCTATAAATGTCACAGTGACAAATTAGAAGGACTAGAGGTATTTCAGGTTAGTCCGTTCGGATTCTGGTGTAAACAGATGCATACGGATTCAGAGGCATGATATGAGTAGGTACGTTACTGGTTCTTGACTGCCTAATGGCCGACCGTACAATCTAGGTAAACAATAGTGAGTTATTGCAATCTGATTGATCTTGTACCACTTAGTCGGACTTTTGTTAAATTAATAACAAGCATGTTTGTCTGTTTTTTTATAGAAGAATGGCTGATTCGAACGTTCAGAGCTTCAATGAAGACATTAATTTTTTTCTATTTTGCTTGCGTCCATTGGACCGAGGATCGCTTTTACTTGCTTATTTTATTCAAATCATGACATGCCTTTCATGGGTCCTAACACGGATTAGATAACGACATCTTATCTGATCAAATCTGTTTTTTAGCTTCGCACTAACAAGATTTTGCTGCTGACGAGTAACTGTTCTGACAAATGCCAGTAGTCCGCGAGCAATTTTTATAAGACATCTTCACAACTCAAAAAGGACATGAAAATGAGAAAATATAGGTTGAAATTCCGAAGCTGTGCTGTTTAATTTCAGCAAGAATCAAGGTAAGTAGTTAAACTTGCTTGTGGCATGCCTAACACGGAAACTTACATCCGCGTTGACCGTGACCTGGCTTCACAGGATATCAGGCTTGGCTCAAACCAACATTCCGTAGCTAGTTGGTCAGCTTTGGCGTCCGTTGGCCGTTTCATTTTGTCATAATCAAGCTGACCCATGGTTGGTCCATCTTTCTGAAACTGAATGAATGATTTCACGAATTTACTTAACAATTTCGCATTTGAATTTGTTTTGCTCTTAAAACTAATTTTACGTGATATGCACTGTGTATTAGCACGATTGTGATTCATCCAGATGGACGATAAATGAAAAACCGAGTGACTCATTAACACAGAAAAGCCTATTTTATACCGAATGAAACGCATTCTAAACTTAAAGTCAATCTAAGTTCTTCATCAGACATTCTTGTTTGCACTCTGATGATCACAGGTAACTCGAAAATCAGGAGCCAAGATGCTTTGGTAGCAGGCAACAGACTCAGTTCGTCAGAATTCATGTCATGGCAGGTGCTAGACATTTTGGGATAAATTTTGCATATTAAGCATTAGTTTCCAGTTGTCACCATGGTTACAATGCCCCCATTCGAGTAAAACAGTGTACGCACAGTCTGACTTATTTTAAGCTAAAAACTTTGTTCTTCTTTTGTAATAATTATGTTTATTGTTTGTCTTCGAAAAGTGTGTATTTTTTTGCACTATCCATCATTCAATAATATTTTATCGATTATGGGCAACCGAATTCATTCAGCTAGTTTACTACAAAAGACAGGAGACACACGATATCAGATATGGGCAAAACTGTCCACTCAAACTAAAACACAGTTGGATTTTTTGGAAATATTGTGAATCAGTTTATCTTGATTAGGCCATCCATCGAGCATTTACTGTCACCAAACCAAGATCCTTTTTTTATTCGCAAAGTGTAAACGGCAGTGTAAAATGCGGCGTAAGAGTAGTCACATCAATCGTGTGTAGCTATCCGCTGTAGAATCCCAACCCTGGGACTGATAATGGTTAATCTGTGCATCACTGCTCTCAAAGGGTCTCGTACGCATTCATCCTCAAATGGACAACAAGTTATTGATTTGACTTGATGACTGTCTCCGGAACAACATCGTTCACGCATAAACCTCAGGTTATTCGATGGCCTTATACCTGATTTCGAGTTTTGCTCTCATCTGAGCACATCAGTGGTACATATCCACCATCACACCCAGGGCCTGAATAAAGATTTTCATCTGGGGTGTAGGGAATGGGTGGGTGAAGCACCGCTACGTCATCTAGTCCCCAGATTGACTGATCAGAATTTCCTTGTTCGTTTTGTTCAGACGTGGCTTTCAATTACAACCTGCATTAGCGGACAACTTCAAACACAAATTCGGCAAGTACACCAATGATATTATCTGGACGTGTCTAAAACATAAACCCAGTTGGAGGTGCATGCCTCATGGCCGCTGCGGGCCATTTTACGTGAGGAGCGATCGGTGTTGTATGCATCAAAATTACTACACATTTATGCATATGTATGAAGACCATAACTGGTCGTACGCTTTACACCAAGAAAGTCTGTTGCCGGGAAGCAGATATATTCCTTTTCCCCTCCTACCTGCGTCTTTAATTTATCAGAACATAGGCCTTGGTATGATTTATGTTCCTTAGATAGTTCTGACCAAATATTTGCACAAACGCAGTTTGTTGGTTTTAAAAACCAGAGATGTCACCTGTTCCGGTGCAATACGCACCACCCTACTTTTACAAAATATGCATCGTTGTTTGCCGCACAGGGATAAATATCACATGCACAACAAACTTAAACTGTTGATCTAACCAGTGCCCATAAGTTTCCTCAGCATAGCGAACCAGCCAACACCCGCATTAGCACTACATCACAAACTGAATTACAATGTTTTCGCAGTGTGATGCATTTTGTAAATATCTTAAATAACCAAAGGTCAAGTACTTTACCGACTAAACGAAGGGAAGAAAAGTGAGGTACGCGAACATGCAAAATAGTCATTTTTTAAGAGTAAAGTATGCAAAAAACCAGATTAACACAACGACGGACTCAATCGGCAAAATGCCAGTGGGTACTGTGACTGGGCTCACTCCATTGTACGTCTCAGCCCAGGCCAGTCAGTACTGATTGACTGCACAAATGCATACATAAAAGGTCTAGGATGTATGCCTGATTTTCCATTTGAGTACTGTACTCCAAAAGACGGTGGCCGTACCCGGTAGTAAGACAAAATCAGGTTGCACTTCAGCAACGTCTTTCCATTAGCTGACTCATGTTTTTCCGCTGAAGAATTGCTTCTCTGGTGGGAGAAATGGCGGATCGGCAATGAACTGCTTAGCAGAAGGCATTACTACGTTACTGTTATGAAGCTTGATTACTTTGTTTGTTTACTAATTGCAAGTTGCGTCTATTCCGCAGTCAGAAACTTCTAGTTCCCTCAATGAGATTGGAGCACTACAGGCAGAAATCGTTGGTGATTGATTGGGTGAATGCTTCCTGTGTCGCACAAATGCGACGTCAAGAATCACAGGAATCGTTACCACATTTAAACTGTAAAAACAGAATTGTATTGATGTTCTTGATTTCAGTGTCTTAGTGTAAGAATGGTCATTTTAGCAACCAGTTTGCAAATGTTGCATTGGGTAGTAGTGTTGTTACCGAATCAACGTTCCAGAGATCCAAATGGTTGCTTCTGTGCTCATAGCACGTACCCGGCACTCCAAGGATCCTTACATTTTCACAATTCCCGGCTGATTTTCTTACTACAGCTTCATGGCTGACTGGCAAAAACGTTTGTGTACCTACTGTTTGAATTACTAAGCGAACTCATTGGCCTCACACACACTGCCAGTGGACCAAAAGGAATGATAATTTAACTGTAAACATTATTCACTAAAGAACATATCAATCGCAAAACATGCCCCTAGATAAATACCATTGCGATCATGTCCGTCTAAAAAGTGCTCTGGTGCGTTCAGTTTCCTTCGAAATTCATTTTGAGATACGTCTTGATAAACCGAACTGCGATTGTTTCGTGGAATGCGTGAATGGTCAGCAAAGCAAGTCACCGTAAGGACAAAACAATTTCTGGTTTTGTCCGATCTGAATACAAAGTCATCAAGCGAAGGAACGGTGTTCGGAAACCATAGCACGATTAGCCAAAGCACATGCACTGCAATCAACGATCAAGCACTTAGTTGTCTTACAATTTCACGCTCTTGTTCGAAGAAGGAATACAAAAGAACTATACTTGCCGTCAACTGGTCAGATTCGTATAAAACCTCTTTGCCTCCAACCAGGTTAACATTGTATTTTGCTGTTCAAATGAGA
The DNA here is from genome assembly GCA_008360955.1 of Fasciolopsis buskii. Classification (NCBI taxonomy): domain Eukaryota; kingdom Metazoa; phylum Platyhelminthes; class Trematoda; order Plagiorchiida; family Fasciolidae; genus Fasciolopsis; species Fasciolopsis buskii. The sequence continues at coordinate 129,549 of LUCM01005725.1, read as the reverse complement.
GAAAAAGAGGAAGACGAAAGGGGACTTCCCGGTTTCCCTTAACTGTATTTTTTGTCATGTTTCTTTGATACCTATCGTATTACCTGAACTTAGTCAACCAATCTGGTTTGTGGCTTGGTTATGCTTATAGACAATAGACTCAGCAACAACATTTTGGACAGTAGACATGTGTGTCGACGTGCACAACGACAAAATGCCATTGGGCACCCCGTAGCTGCCTGTGGCTATCCTTTTTAAATATCCGAGACAAGTACACCGAATAAATAAAAGCAGGATGTCTTCTGCTGTTTTTTCTGATAGTCAAATTATTCATATGTGCGGCCGTGTTGAAAGAACCGACACTGTGTGCTACTCGGCAGTTGATGCTCACAAGCGGCTGAATTGCAAACACCGACCCGGTTTTGCGTAAACACCGTTTGTTCAGGAAGTCAGAAATGAAGCTAATCCGGAGCAAAATTGCACATGCGTTTAGATTTTATTATAAAACATGGTCTGCGGTAAAATGAGTACTCATCTGAGTCAAAAGACAATGCAAAGAGAATGCGCTTGGGAAACACCCAAGTAAGATCACGCTTCTTGGCTTTGTTTTTGGAGACAGGAAGAGTATTTCGGGAGTTTACTCCCCGGGGATGACTGAAATAAAGAAGCTCAAGATCTAGGGATAAAGAGAAGGTGAAGGTTGACTGGCCTCCTTGATATGAAAAAAATGAGAAAGTCTCCTGAAACGGAGTGTTTAAAAACTTTCTAAATAACGGCAACAAAACTAATAGGGATAGAAAAGTGATATGGGTGCGATAGCTCGACGATGGATAAGCAACTGCTGGTGGGCTGTCTTTGATCAACGGAAAAGCCAATCAAGAAGAGGAATAGCAACAGAAAAAGCTTTGTTCCATGCATGATTTCAGTATTTAAGTGTCTGCCGGATATGACCTTTATACAAATAAGCAGGCAGGCATCTAGTGCTAAACAGACCACCGACTTTGCTTACTGGAAGAGAGGTTAGCGTTAGCAAAAAAATGGAAACCCAAAGGGAGAAAACGTTACAGATGATCCAAAAAAGGAAAGTGATTCATATGAACTAAGATAAGTTAAATAAAACCCAATTATTAGGAATAAAGGGGATATTTCAGTGAAATCGAAATTAATTTACTAATGGAGGCCTTGAAATGCGCACTACTTGGGGAACCCCGCGTAGAACTCTCTCCTAGATGGGCATTAAGTGAAACACGGAACTTTTATGGTCTTTGTCGGTTGCTTTGGCTTGGTATGCAATGGAGTAATAAAAAGAGCAATGGGCAGTGATATCATGGGAAAATAATGAAGTGGGTTGGTTGTCAGTGTACACAATTAGTGGAAAATAGAAGACAAAGGTGGTCGCAAGTGTAGACCCTTGGGGATTTTCAACTTTTAATAGGAGTGGCTGAGGCAGAACCCATCGCCGAGGGTGGATATAGTTCACTTGCGGGGCAAACATGAAAACCAGGATGTGGCACCCGCATGGAATCCGACCAAACATGCTTTCAGCAGTGGGCCTTCAAACTGAATCCGGTCGAAGATCCGGAAGATGTCTGGCAAGACCAGCTGAGTTTCTGCATGGTTACCGAGTGCGGCTGATCAGAACTTAAATGATAGCTAGTAGATCGTTCGTAAAACGACGCGAGTGGAATGCAAGTTTGGGGTTACTCAGCAAGCTTTTACATCCAGGAAACGGACGCACGTGGTCGGAGAAAAGGATCTAAAAACCTTCAAAAGTATGGAAGTATGGGTAATAGGCCAACAGTTGTTGAGGTTATCGGGGTCTCAATACCTTGGGATATGAAAAATAGTTCTACTCTTATGTGGAAAGGGGGAGTACTTTGATTATACAAAGAAAGCGAAAAAAACGGCGAAATACGGAGACCAAATCTAGTGCATACATTTTCAAAATGATAAACTGAATACTCGCCCGGACCGAGAGGTTTGAGGACATTCAGATTGAAATGAAACTGACAAGTATTTCCTGTGGTTGTGACCTTAGAGGAAGACAAAAATTGACGTAACAGAAAGACTGGAATCTGAGGCAAACTGGGTAGCAAAACTCTGCGTTATCGAGCGAGTGGCAGGCCAGAGAGCAGAGGTGATTGCAAAATGAATTTGGAAGGTCAAGAGTTACTGAACGTCACATTTACAAGCAACCAGAATAATGGAGTCTCGGTGGCGGATGCGACTAATCTGCCAGCCTTGTGGAATACGTAGCATTCGCCAGCTTTTTGCTTAGTAAGAAAGTATTTGCTTCTAGCAGGTACGAATAAGAGTCGATGTTCTTCGGTCAGATGAATGTTTTCCCTGGTGACAAGCAGGGTTTTCAAGGAAATATCGTGTGGTTAAACTAATGTGCTAGAGTTTTGTTGGGTTTGGTGAAGTGTAGACTATAGAGATACATATTGTGGAAAAAAGTCGCAGCAGAATATGAAAGGAACGCAGAAATGTCAAACAAAAGCAACAATCGTTCCGTGGATGAGAGGTCAGAAAGTCACGGAAGATATCCGCGGGTTGTAGAGCTAAAGGCCAGGTCTGCATTTGTGTTTAGGGACGAGCAGAGAATCAGAAATGCAATGAAACGATCGTTTGGTGAGCCCAAAGAATAAATGAAAGTAATTTCTGAGCATAATGTGGAAGAGAATCTAACAATGTGATCATTAGATTGTGTATCTGCATCAAGATGATCAGTGATGAGAGGAGGAAGGTAGATTGATTGCTAACGGTTGTTGATCACATTTCCTGAACGCCTGCAAGAAGTCTGCACGAAAGTGTTTTATCTTCACCACTTGCGCCACAATGAACTAAAAGTTTCCGCCTATCATGATCGTTGTGAATTAACCATATAGCCGACACAAGCATCCTGTCGACTGGGAAGCGAACCGTGAGTCCGGGATCCAAAAGTCTCATTCCTTTTTCTCAATTTCCTTTTATCCAAATGCTTGCATTTCACTTTTTGTTAGCGGTCGACCATAATTCTCAACGGTAAACTCCCTCATGCCTTGTTTTTTCTCGCTAAACGCATCAAGAGTTTCCTCCCTCAGGCCAGACAATGGCAGCAACGCAAATATTTGAACTGCCCATAACTAAACCGGTTACGATCGTTTACCTATTCCGACCAATCTATTTCTTTGTGACTTAATTACTTCCCCAATTTTTTTCATTTGGTCTGTTTGCTGCAGCCTTGATCTCACGCTGCTACAACAATCACCTGATAAGTGATTCCAAATTGGTCTGATCGTAAAGTGAATTGCTTAGCTAATTGGATAGCACTGAAAACCGTAACTGGGACCAATTGACCCAACTGTTCATAGTAAATGTCATTTTCGTGTACCGAGTATCTCCTGTTTGACTCAAACAATTGAACATGTCCTATCGATCCGATGAAGCAACCGCATAAATCGACTTTTTATTGAGCATTTGGTTACTAGTAATCATAATTTGCAACGTTTAGTCAACCATCGTGCACAATAATTCACGTTACCCGTGCAGGTGACCAAGTTCCTAGTATTTCCATAAACCCCAGCGAAACATACCTGGTGTGAAACCGGCCTCAGCCTGAAATCAGCAAAAGGAGATACCGGACTGTAAACGATTGGGTTTTTCATAATGGTATTGTTGAAATGCGATTGTGTTAATAAATTAGAGCAAGATTCGGTCAAATGGCATTTGCGCAGCTTCGTTTACAGTGAAAGGTCTTAAAGGATGGAGTGGTAGCTGATCTGGTTTTCGTTTGCTCTCGTTTGGGGTTAACCTTCAAATACTTTAGCACGGATCCGAATAAGTGTCTCAAGTTCCGAGCCGACTATTCCCTTTGAATGCCTCTTGAAATGCGCCCCACTGACCTTGAGTCTTGAAGAGCTGCCCCTTATGAAGTCTCGCACACTGCCTTCTTGTGGTCGATGTGGTCATAAATGAAGGACCAGCACTCTTCAAATGGTTGACTGACCTGTGGTAAGCAGTCTAGGAGAGGTGGCCAAATACTGGCCCCAAGCTAACCACGGGGACGCCTAAAGCATTAGGCTACAGACGATGACATGGAGGTGAAGGGCAGAGAAGTTATTGCATGCATTGAAACGTAGGCATTGTTTCCTTCTCTTTCCTTTTTCTCAATGATTCCTTTATACCTTTTCCACGGTTTCGGCGGCATGTAATCTGTACTCGGATTTTTGCTGCTAATTAACGGAACTCTGTTTATAATTTTTCGCAACTTTATCGAGAAGATTGCTTACTTGTGTGCTCACTAGTTTAGAAATCACTTTTTGCACTGATAGACTGGCGTTCTGAATATTATCCTTGTAATTACTGAACATTGTGAGCGACAACCGCACTGAACGACTCTAGACGGCCTTTACATCGATTTAAAGCTCTTTAAAAGTCTTCTCATTCTCTTGCAGAAAATTTCCACTCGTCCGTACATTGATGAAAGTAAAACTGCAAACAATTGGCAAAGACTAACCCTTACTCTTGGTCTAATCCTTTCTCGGATTATCGTGCGAAATAATGCTGTGTGCAATTCCATCTTTCCCAGACTAGAGGATAATTGTTTTTTGTACGTTCGCATCAGTAGTCCAGTGTTTGTGAATGTGCGCCATACACGGATTGCGTAGTGATAATCAGGCCTTCTAGAAGACTTATTTGCATAACTCTTCCAACATATGCGTTAAAAGTTTCACCACCACCTGAATTGGCGTTGTGAATCTGCGGAACAGTTGGGAACAATCGTTTCTCTCAGAACTTTTCAAAACCTGACTGGAACGTACATGAGCAGTCTACTTGTCATTTAGTTTACCAAGAATTTTCCTGCATTTGACCAGCGATTGCAAGCGGGAAGACAAATTGAAATTTAAAATCGTTCGAAAGAATACGAATTCCGGTTCCTGGTTAAAAACCTGAACATGCGTACGTCTACCTACTCCAGTGAACTGGCATGCTCCAAGGACGGTTTTGTTCAACAGTAACAACGCCGGGATCTCATTCCGGTGATATGCCCTGCGTCACTTTTGGGGAATGACCCAATTGCTAGAGACGGTGTTGGTAACCGTCACCTAATGGTCATCAACTCACTCCGGTAAATTAGTATGCGACATTTTAGCTATCGAATACGTTAATGTAGTGTGCCCACTGATAGTCTGGAGTAGATTGGCCAATTTGATATCTACTGTGAAAGGTTCTTTGTGAAAACGTTTAGTGATAACGATGATATTAACGTTTCTCAATAACGGGATGTTATCAAAAAAGGTTCGCGATATGTCAGCGTATTCCTTACCGCAGACTGACTTCTTGAAGGCGGTGCTTGCTCATGCCCAAAACTATATCGCTTATAATAACTTACTTTGCTCACATACAACAGCAATGCTCGTCAGAATTGTACATTTTTTGAAATCGGATCTTGTTTTTTAGCTTAAAATCGAGTAGAGTTTGCAAACAAGGGGAAGGGAACGGGATGAATATGTCGTGAGTGCGAAGCCATCCGAAGCCATCCATTCGCACTCAACACTACCCGAACTGGATTGTCTACGTGGATATTATATCAATCACACTACCTTAGCTGCAATCCAGTTAAGCACTTTTGACAAAAAACAAGTAATAAAAATTGGTCACATTAGGAGGTGTGTTTCTCGAAGATTTGCTAAATTTGCGAATTAGTCTGAATTTTGGACAGTAGCACAAGTCATTTGTTAATCAGCAATGGCTAGTGAATCTTCGATGATGCGCACTCAAAACTAGAACCGGAAATCAACTAGAGATAAAATAACCTACTCATCTCACCTTTAGATCTCCGACTCCTAAAAAGCTGCGTCTAACCTGCGACTTCTAGCCATGAAAGGGCCGAGGTGCCCCAAATGGCTCTCGATAGTTCCGTTATTAAAGGCAATACACTGAATGCTACAATTCTTTGGAACTGGATTTCACCATATTCACAGATCATACTTCACAGTGAAACCGATTCGAAATTTGCTGACTTACTAATGGTAAGAAATAGGAGGTAGACAAAGCCATAAATAGTGGATTTGGGGATTAGCTTTCTGAAGGGTACACATGTGCGTCACATGACATAAAATGTTGAAGCTACCCTGTGGCAGACACCTAGACAAGCCAGCTGTTCAGAAACTGAAAAGTAACTTAACTACGACGAAAAGAACTGATCAGCATGTGAACCATCTGTCAACTAATTTCCCATTCTCATTCAAACCTTATGCGTTCATTGAATCCAAGCATTATATGATGGCAATGCAAGGAAGTCAAAAGTGCCAAGTCCAGCATAGTTGCAAATTGTCCGTGATATTATAGATTATATCCAAACCACGGAGCAATGGAAATTCGGCATTCAGCGCACCTCCAATTTAACAAACAGATTGATCATCAGGAGACAATGACCAGTAAAAGAAATGGTAATGAGAATATATTGAAGATCTGTTGATTCTCAGAGCTATTTTGAAGACTAAGAGGTACAAGCAGCCTAGTTGGTTCCTGATCAACCGGTGTGATACAGGCGGTAGATGACTGCCTCTGCCAACGGGATGGTAACCGCGCCTGACTTAACGGAACCGTATGTTATCCTATTGCACTAGGTTTCAGGGTCGTGGTTATCGATTCTCAGCTCTTGTGTATTTGGCCCTAGAGGCTACGTGTCATGCTTCTTCATTATACTGTTGCGTCAAATTTGTTATAAAAAGATCATGTACAGACATACCAAGACTGACACAAGAGCGCATATGGTATAGTGGCATATCCTCAGTCCAGCCAAGACCAGAATCAAGTGGGGCCGATCGTCAAGACTTACCCCGTCGAGTCACCGGTGTGCCGGCGGATTCCGACGTGCCTATCCATGAATACAGTGCGATCCGCATGCATGGGGTTCAACTAATACGATCAGACGGTGCTCCCTAATGCCCTCACTCAATAGTTGCTACTCGCCGCACCTGGTTAACTGCAGCTAACGACTTTAGGCCTGCGCTGTAGACAATTAAAACACAACAGAGATATAAAAAATAATGGCAAAATCAATTATCTTTGCCGTATTCCTCCAAAAAGAAGTACCCACTGAAAGCAAAGAAATTTGACTCAAACTTTACAATTCGAATACCGTTAATTGGATAAATATCTTCTGAATAAGAAAGGCGTCTTAGTTTATTTGGTTAAATGCATTTTCGCTTGTGTCGGTAATGTTTACCAAAGATAATTACGGTATTTTTTCCGCGGGTTGTTTTTTCCTTTTCTCAAAACAAAACCCACCATCTGGCAAAAAATGGTGTCTCCCGCAACGGTTGCATCACAGTCTTTGTCCACAGTGGACCATTCTGGCTCTATGAGCCCATGCAGGAGATGTACGTTGTCCGAGGTCAAAAAATTTCAGTCGGATTAGTACCGACGGCAATCCTTTATCTTGTTTGCTATTTCTATTATGTTAGCTCTGTCGGCTACAAGATGCTTTGGAATAAAAGAGTTAGAAGGAGATTACGCTGGACTTGAAAAACATTAAAATTCAAAATAAAATGGGTAAGTCAGTGTGTTGTATGATGATAAAGATCACCAATAATCTGATAATTTCAGGTACCCACTTTTAATAACCGTTTTTGATACATTAGTAGTGTTCACGTATCTTGATAAATCGAACGGTGCATTTTCAGCTGAAACTTGATCTCTTCTTGTGTACTAAAAACACAACAATGGATTTTCATGAAATAATTCACCATGTGATATCACCGCTCAACTCACCATAAAGAAACCATCGAAGCACTGTACAGTTGTTTCATCCTCGTTAAGAATCATCAGCATCATCCAACGCGCCCGAACTGGAATGCGAACCCGGGACGAACGATTCTCAGTCGAACGCTTTAGTCATTACGGTAACAAGTACCAAGTTATCAAGCTCTGTAGGTCATATCCAAAGCCTTCGTCGTAATTAGGCTACCTGCAGAGAAGTCATCTATCAGTAGGGCTCGATCGCTGTGAGCTAGCGGACAGTCCCTGTGCAAATCAGTGACGGATAGGTGCAACATCATGTGGTGTAGTTCAACAAACCGTTCAGAGCCTGCCCGGTAGCGTAATGGCTAAGGCGTTCGACTGAGAATCGTTCGTCCCGGGTTCGCGTCCCAGTTCGGGCGCGTTGGATATGTACTGCTGATGATTCTTGACGAGGATGAAACAACTGTACAGTGCTTCGATGGTTTCTTTATAGTGAGTTGAGCGGTGATATCACATGGTGAATTATTTCATGAAAACATTCGATCTCCTACTACTAACATGCACAACAATGGATTGGTGGAAATTTCTTAACGTTTTCTAACAGCGCCAGGCTGCGATTTCTTGTTATATTCAGTTGAAGACACCAGTGCGATTAGGATGAAGTCGTGGTATAGCGTTTAACACTACGGAGGTCTGGCGGGTCAAATTCTCTCGCCATCAGTCAACTTCCCCGTTTGACAGCTTACTATTGAAGGCAACCCTGCTAGTGAAAATGCTGTACATTATTGTTTCATTTATAAGGGGAGCATGGAACAGAAGATAAAGACATAAAAGTTTCGTACATTCAACAGTAGCCATGTTATTATGAATGCAAGGTGCGCAGGTGAAAACCTATGTAATTTGTTTAGCACACATTTAAGTAATGGGAAGAAGTTTCACACAGCAGACTTTAATGCTCTAATTCGAGAAACACCGCAATAAGTACCGCTAAACCAATTGGACATAAGGTAGACTATCACAAGCTTACGAATTGTAACGTGTATCCATCATGTCGTCCCATCGGTTTGGTCATGTAGTACTTTGTGCTTTCTATTGCTCTTCCTGGGCTTCGATCGACGCTGATTTTTCGATTCTGTACCATTCAGGTCCGTCGAAAAACCCTTCGAATAGAGCTATCCCAGTCCATATTACAGGTGCTACTCATTAGAAGTCAAGGCCAAGTTTTGCGCACGACAAATAAAGAACGGGCATCAGTCATTCTTTACTGACGTGTTTTTGTTCTCTTTTGCATATCTAACATCAATAGTAAATATGCAAAGCAAGATGAAGCAATTACCAACGCGCACAAACGTTTCTTGAAACTAAAAATGACACTAGGTATTTACCAGTAGACACTGCAGTGCCAGTCGCTTAATTTGCTTGGGTAATATGCGTGCCCAAGCCAGTAGGATAGCATACGTTTTTGCCAAGCTAAGGATGGTTCGGTGTGTATCAGATCTAATCAGTTGGTCAGTCAATTCCAAGCCAATATGACTGGAGTTTTCGAAACTTTGTTTTCTGCAGCTCCTCTAGGCAACTCATTTTAAGGATGAGAATTTATCTAATTAAACATTTTGTTCCGCCTATTTTCTGAGGCCGGCTTTCATACACGTCCTGAATAGTTTTGCCGGTTTCAGTCTTTCCTACTAGGATGAGGGATTCAAAGCAAAAATCGGTTGATTTTGATAACCGGATATAGATTTTGACTTCATTCTGAGAGCTAATCTGCAAAAAGTTTGCCAAGGACGAACAAACATTTCTCACTGATGTTACCAGTAAATCGAGTCGCACGATAAATATAATTTCTATACTTTATTAAACAGCTTGTACGCCAAAAACTGTCCGAACTATTCAATTTTACACGTGAAAGTATTTTGGAAATCTTCAAACGATCTATACCAAGCTTCTGTTCACTCGCTCATACTTGGACTCACTGTGTACCTTACATAAATTGTAAACTTATCAACTGGATGTGAACGGTGCCGTTTTCTTTCTGTGCTAATATGGTTAATTTGCATTTGCACCTTCCATTCTTCTCTGTGTGACCATCGCCCAGTGCAATCATGGCTTTTTCCTTTGAACACAGTATATTTTATGATGGAATTGGTATGAGTTGGGCGGTTTGAAACTATGGTCGGTCGGAAGTAAACAGGACTAGCGTAGGGCAAGATCTACGGCATGGTCATAATTTACCCTTACTGACGATTAACGACAATACAATGGGTAATCAATCAGAACTTAACCAAAACGAACATAATGACTAGTTAAAAGACCATCTATGTGGTCTATAATTGCTCACATTTGGTGTGTTTATCGCGGTTGCCTAGTGACGTAAAACTTGGGAGTGTTTGGAATTGGCCTTGAGGAAAATTATAGGAAGACGGATATGTGATAGTTCATCAGCTTAAGTTTATCGTAGCATATTTAATCAGGATTTACTGCTAAGATTCTCAAGCTACTATCACATTAGTTATCCTGTCCAACTTTGCATACAATTTCATGTTCCCTAGCACTCGTACTAAACGAAAACTTACTTGACATTTACTCGAATGCAGAAGTGGTGACTTGCCGTTCATTTAGCAACTCATTTGATGCCCTTTATGCAAGTGGTCAAATTGGTAGTGAGGAGATTCCACTAGCACTGTTTGAATGTTCTTGACCAGAAAGGCTTAGCCACTTTCTGCATTATTTGTCAGTGAAAACGCTAAAAGGAGCAAACATCTTTGTCACCTAAATCAAATCATACATCCAATAGTGTTCATGGTTTATGTTGAATACATAAAACGGACAATTAATGATGACTGATTGTTCACGGTTAGAAGAAACCTACTTCCAACTTATGCATTGCTGTACCTTCCAGAGTCTAGGATGCCATATGGTGTCTTTGAATTGCATCTTGCATCTCTTGGTTATAATAATCAGTATCGTCATCAAATGAATACTGTTTCGTTCGAAGAATATGGCTAAATCAATCGTTTATTCGAAATATGATTGCTTGGTAGAACGCAGTTTGTAATGTCATTCATTTACGGCAGACTCTTATGGGTCAGTAGACTGCTTGCATTACATAATATGCACAACACAAGCCATTTCTACTATTGGCACTATTTATATCTAGAATTGCAATGACTAACCTGTACAAACTGATACCAGGAGGTGATTCAGGTTCATTCATAGTCATCATACGCAGTAATATGAATAACCAGATTGTACTGAACCGAGTCGCATTATACCAAACTGGAAGCATTTTTTGTTGCCGTGCATAATTATACGACATGTTAACTGCATGGTCACAGTGAACCAGGTTTAAGTGAAATGAAGTCATGGTTTCATAAACAGTCCACGTGAATGTGTTGGATACAAATCTGTGACAAGTAAGGAATATCAATGCGCTTGATAAACAGATAGCCCGCGCAAGCACTACCTGGCCAGTCTTGCCCAAAGGTGCTTTGTGAATTCCGTCACTGTCTGGTTGACAGCGGTAAAGTTTTACCTTCTGGAACGCCGTTACAGGTTTATCGATTCAAAATTGTAAAAAGGCGAAGTTTCGCCACAAGCAGACTATCACAGACAGTAGCAATGCATTTAGCCAACAACTCTCGTTACGCCGTTTTTTAACATTATCTGTAGTTGTACATCTTTGCTTGGATAACCTCTAATGCAAAAATATTTGGTTGGTACCCTTTCAATGCATCCTTTTTATTGTATTTTGTTGGCTGAATGTGACTTTCAGAAGTACGTAGTCCGAAAATGTTATTTTACGTCTACTAGCAACAGATCACGTTTGCTTTCTGTTGCGATATGCTCGCCCAACAGATAAAAGCCCTCATCCGACGTTTGTATTGCGATCCATTCTGGATTGCTTATGATACAGCTATGCGATTTTTTTCATGTCCTTGACTTACTTAACCCAGTCAATTGCAGTTGGTTTATCTAGATGAGTTGGAAAAAAGCATTTTATTCTCATCATCGCATCAATTCTAAGCTCATTTATCTTGTTTGGGATGCATCAATAATTTATTACTATTTACAAAAGATAGAACTGGAATTGATTTTGCTAGACCTTCTGATGAGATACAATTTCGGTGCAACCCCGTCTAGTGTAGACTGTCTCCCCCTGTCCTCCCAAGTGGGAGTGAAACACAGATGATAACCAATCAAGTTCTTTCTATTGTTGAATGTATCCATATCAGGTGATCTACTGGTGCAATGAAGTTGTACTTTCGTGACTTTATGAAATTTGGATGGATGGTATAGCAGCTTAAATGTTTTTGAATCGATAAAAGTAAGCATCGCTCCAAATAAATGAATACCTAATAAAGGGAGCACACAACGGTGAGAAACGCAATTGCCGATGGTAGATAAGTCGCTTTGGTTTCTGAATGGAATCAGTAATTCCTAAATTCTAAAGCTTTATATTTTCGGGACAAAGTGTTCCGTTACGTTAGTATCATGAATTATCCAAGGTCAAATTAATACGCCCGTCTTCCTGTTGGCTCTTCGGTTGATCGACGTTAGTAGCTGTTGTTAATAGAATTAATAAAATTTGTTTTCACACAGAAAGTTGGCACTAGAGTTGACACCGTGAACATTTGACAATATTTAGATGGGCAACATTTGAAAGAACCTCATAGTACCTCACAGTACCAGTTGCGCAAATGGTGATTCATTAGCTGCAGCCATTCAGTGCAAGTGATTACCACGAGTGACGTAATCCGGTCGTGCTTAGGTCCTCCAATATCGTTGGCTAATCACCACTCGACCGGGTTAGTTCACAGCCTCACTGGTTCAGATTTTTGCTCATAAGAATGCACGCAACGGAGACCAGAAAAAACCCCTTAGTTATTCTTCTTGGTAAAATGTTGAACTGAAAATCGGCACACATTCCGCACTGTAACGAGACAAACAGAAGCGGTCATCACTCGTCTCGTGGTTCTACTAAATGCTAATTCTGCTCCCGGAAAATGTGCGGTACATTTATCATGTTTTGTGGGACAACGATTGGTTGAAGGCTAAATCTAATTGCAGCCGGATGTTTTCTATTGTATATCATGGAGTGATATCCTGGGTCCAAATTCTCCCATTCTTGGAAACTTATTTCTAGAAGCAAACAATCTATACAATCACCTTTCCGAGAAATCGTGGAAACTTCCGTTAGATTTTCAGTAAGACGACAAAAGAAATACATGAAAACGTGAAACACAAACGGAGACGAAGAGAGATTTATAGACCGCGAGTGATTTGAAATCCCACTCAAGCTCACCCATGCAAACTGGCTCAGCTACAACCGTTCGGAAGTGATAATACTGATTGGATGATTTATTCATTTATTGACTAAGCTGACCTTGCATTCACAGTTCTGGTAGAATTTCTTACGGTTATCTGAACACTAAGATTGTTTACTGGGTTATTTATTGTCCATTATCCACTCCTATCACTTTTGCGGATGCACACTAGAAAGTTCGGACTGGAAGTAGTAAGTTTAGAAGGATGATTTGATCTGATGAATTTATGAAAATAAGCCGCATTAAGGAGCAGACTTCTTGGTTTTCGAACTATGACTGATTGCTCTTTGTGCGAATAAAAACTTTGATGTACAGATCACGAGCCAAAAGGTATGGTATAATTGTAGAAAGCCTACAGCCAGAATAGCATTAAGCTACATTACATTAAAGCTCGTATTGTTTCGTAGCTAGTGCCCAATATCCGGTAGAATAAAATTAAAAATAAATGAACTGTTGATTTTACTTATTTAATTTTATCTCAAATGATTGATTTGTAAAATCTGAGAAGGGCATGCTTTTGTAAGCAAATAATTCTAATCGCAGTTTTGCGAATCGATAATAAATCAAGTGCGTGGCAGTTGAGTCAAAAATGCTGAGTGCTGTTTCGTGACTATGCATAGTGATATCGTCATTACTTTTTTGTAAAATGTCGTCTCTTATTCACATATCAGTGCTTCGCCATCTTTTTTGTTGGCATAACTCTTAGGTGTACGTTAGTAAAACCACTAGTTTCCCACCACGTTTTCTGAAGTATACTGTCTTAGTAGTTCATACACAGTCCCAAATCGTTCCCGAGTTTTCGTCACAAAAGAGTCGACTACACTCAGGCAATTAGGATAAGGACATACTGAACGTGGAAAACCTGTTTAGATTCATTTATTACAGTTCACAGTTTCAGGGTGCTCACGCAAATTAGCTTAGACTACCTCATCAATACTGACATCAGGAAGTTAACCAACAAATAAATTTGTCCTTCTACGCCGACATTATAAGAACTCGGTTGAAAAATGTGTGTTCATTTCCTTCCCAATACAAAGCGCCGAGCGAAAGTTCCAGCGCACTAGGTGTACCCCAGCTTACTGGGAAGTAATTCACGTTAATCAGGGAAACAACTCCGTCACGTTTAGTAATTCAACTTATTTCGGTCTTTTAACTATTATTATAAACGTAGTTGCAAACTGAATTGAAAGTAACTAAAAACAATGGCAAAAAAAGAGAGAATGGTGATGTTTTACTGCCCATCAAATGAGAGGCAGAAGGGCTAATATCAGGATATATCTGTACATATATATGTGTGTGTTTACAAATAATTGTACGCATAACTTAACTAATAGAATTTGTGAAATTAAACAGCACGCCACCCCTGCATAGATCCACAATTTAGAGGATCATTTGAAACTTGAAAATGGTCGTTATGGCTAAATGGAACATGAATCATCATGTTTGCTTGCTTTTAACCAGCGACCAAGCCAAAATATATATATAGTATATCAGAGTAAAATGTTAGTCGTTTGTGCTTCAGATTAGTGGGGTGAGGACAGCGACAGAATGGTATGCAACAGATAGAGTTCAATAATCCGTTCAGTGAAGATAATTTGAACCAATCAAAATCCTGCAAATGACGTGTGTAGAGAGCTAGAAAATCTAAAGTCACGTGGCACTACTGCGGCACATCCCATTCTGGGACAATTTTTTCTTCTAAACCAAAATTCCAGACGCTAGTTGCTGAGTGGCTTTTCTTCCGCTTATTTTAGCCAGCCCCAACTTTGTGATCTTATCATGATTACCAACACAGTAGATGCTTTTCGGACTTACTGCAAATGTGATTGTCTAGTTCGGCTAACACTACTGTAATATGTCCGGCATTTGCCATAACATTCCTTTTATGTCTAAGGGCAACTTGTCAGCAGCTTAATTAAAGCAGCCGAGAAGCTGGAACCCACCTTACTGATTCCGTTGGTTAAAACTTATCTATTCGTCCTATGCAATGACCTCCTGATGTATTAGTGGGCCGAGTGCCAGACCGATTTCTTCCCTTCCTGAAATTTTGTTTTTTTTAATACTGAAGTAACACATCATCGTAATGATTCCCATCTGTTGAAATTACCTTTTAACCTAAATCATGAATTGTTGAAGCATCAGACAATATAAACATTGCTTATATTTAGGCTTTTCCAACCCATTATTTTGAGATCACATATGACTTGGATCTATCGATGGTGAAAGGTTCGTATTGCACGAACCCTTAAGCAACGATGAATTGTACAAGATCACTGTCGAAACGAGACTTCCTCCCTAATTTAGTCATTTCAACACCGCTTCATGCACAAATGCCACAGGAAAATAATCATAGTGAAGGGACTCATATGCATATTTGCATTTTACCATTATTTGTGCATCTATGATAGCACAGTTCTTCTGCAAATGTCCAGTAATGCAGTTCTTTGAACATTTTCCATTCCGTGGCTCAGTTTACTTGTGCTCTTTTTGTGATTTACACTTTATCGTCGGACCGAACTTCTGCATCAGCTCAGTAAGACTGAATATTACTTCTACACCAGATGGACGTGTCCGCCGTCCTCTCAACTGTCATGTGTATACATTGAAGGCAAATGTGCGCACCAAATGTTTGACGAAAAACTGCTAGTCACGTGCATCACGAGGATTTTGTCGAAGACGAACTTTTATTTGATCAACGATATTCCATTTCCCCACATTTTCTAAGTAAAATAAGACCCGTAACAGAGAGAGACAACAAGTTTGCATTCTGTAAATCCGATCATTTCCACCAGACGCGTAGATTAAAGGATGTCAAATTTTTGGAATCTTCAGTAAATTTTCGTACATTGATAATTATTATAATTGGATGATGAGAAAACATCTGTTTTTTCCTTCAATGCATCGTCCGCCTTTTGTTTTTTTTTGTCTTTTGTCATTTATCTTTTACTTCCTTTGTTGATGAAACAACGATGTACATCATTTTTCGGGATGGGGGCCGCGGCCAACAGAGGGCTGCTAAGTGGGGAAATTGAACGGCGGTGGGAGGATTCGAACCTGTGACCTTCACGTCCAAACGCCACGACCTCATCCGCTTGGCCACCGCCTGCCGCAATGTAGAGAAGCAAAGGTCACTAATTCCATTACCCTAGCAGCTGGTCGATTTAGCATTCAACAGCGTTTAATGGCTATGATTCTTTTCTGAAACAGCGTAAACTACTAGTTTAATAATTAAAAATGTGGGCAAATAGCTATCACTGTGACCACATACGCGCACACCATTGCGACAAAACGGCAGCCCTTCTGTGAAATCGGTCCACCCGGGTAAATATGAGATTGATTTGTCTTGCATCTAAATAGCAGAACATGGTAAAATCTATCGGCTGTTTTCCTAGCCCGATGCATCTTAATCAAATCTGACCCTATGCGATGACTGTACTTCTAAAGATTGAGTGGATCTCATTCCTCAAAGGCCCATTCCACGTAGATCGGGGAATCGACAATTGCAGATAGCCTGACCGCGTAAACACTTTCTGGTTTCTCAGTCTCAAACCTTCTCATTGGGGATTCCATTTTAATCTCTTCATTTTGGAATGGGTTTCAGATTTTAGGGGAAGTTTGGTGCATCTATTTATTGTGCAACATGAAACACAATGTTTCATTCCCGTAGAAAACCTAATTAAGTATCTTTGCATTATGGTTTCAAGACAACCGGCCTAGAATGAAAAGCTCACTGACAAAATTGCTTGCCTTTGAATTGAAACGGACAAACCTCCTGACCGAATGGATCACGGTGTACTTGTGTAATCAAAGTTTGACTATATATTATAAAGTTGAAAAACTACACAGAAGGAGAAATGTTTCAAATGCAAGGATACCACTGACTGGGGCACTGACTGATATCAACTACTGTCGTCAAAAGTTGCTACGAGTGATCTCGTGGACCCCAACCGGGTAGTCTACTTAACCTACACGAGTTAACTGACTATCTAAAGCTTTCATACAAGTCTTCAGTTTTCTTCTTTTCTTGATCCATACCCCTCTTTTTTTCCGGTATTGAAAACATATTTTTGACAACTAGAAATCTCATTAGATAAGTCATTGGCATTAGATTTCACAGAATGTTTCAGATAATTTAGCTACCAAGATGAACGGTCTCAGATGCAAATCCGACGAGTTTTGTTAGGTCACAGAGGCACATATAACATGCGATTAAAGGCAAAGGTTACTCATTTTTAATGTGACAGGTCGTTCGCGCTGTTCTCGGCTACTATTCATGGTGTCTTCACGAATCGTAAGCATTATCTGTCAATAGAATCGTAAAAGAAGCCAATTGCTCTACGTATGGTGCTATTGCTTTTCGTCTTCCGCATTTTAAGCGTATTTGGGGTTTTGGAAGTTCAGCTTTCATGCTATCAGGTTAACAGTGTCGTGTGTTACGTGCATCGTTCTGTGCAGGCAGACCGTCAGATCTCTGTGCAGTTATCATTCCATCATTGTAGACTGCTGACCAGTCAGAGTGGAATAACTAACTATTGTAAAATTTGACACGAAAAGGAAACGTTTATTTCAGCGGTAATACTGGATTCCGGGGAAAAATGGAGAGAAAAACCATTTTGGTTGACTGGAATCTCCGGTCCGTGAAGCACTTGGGGTGTTTATTGAGCATGTATGTCTCCGGTCAATTTTATAATTTAACCGTCGGTGCTAATGTTGTGTTCACTCAATCTCTCTTGTAAAACACGCTTGATATCCGATAGACTTGAATGTACTGAACACTAAATTGCATTTTTCAAGTGTTTCATCCTGGCCTACCGTACGTACCCTATGAAACATAAATCTAATATGTCCAGTCTTCCCTGAAAATTTTCGCTCAGTACATTAGGAAAACACAAGTTGGCGAACAAGCTCATCTTCAGTGATTCGTATTCATGCCATATGGGCTCTGAAAAACAATTTGTGGTTGCGCTTCAAATCTCCTGGTCCACTCTGTCCCAATGTAAACCTTAGACAACAAAACAATTAACACATCACGTTCTTGTGTATTCAGATTATGTATGCAACACCACAAATCTCTCCTCCACCCATGTTTTTATCTGACTAGTCCAGTCCTTCCAAAAGATAACAAGTCCAATATTCTATCATATGGGGAAAAGCTCGTGTTCTCTTGAATGAATTAGATCCGGAGTCATCCTATTTCAGTAAGAAAACACGTGCTGCTTTTGTTAATCCCGTCTCTTCTGGGTAGCTGATTTGGACGTATTTGGTGCATTTGAATGAATGAAAACTATTGCACCGATCATGAACAAGATATACTCCAAAGAGCATCGATAAGCTGTTACTTTTGGCCTGGAGGTTTCCTTTTTTAATCCAGATGAGAGATGAAAAGTTCGATAAAATCGGTCGCGAAGGCCTACCTTTGACAGTTCCACCAGTCTATCAGTAAGTTCATCCACGAATATCAAATACAGCATTTTAAGCCAGGGATATTGAGGATTCCCATAGATAGGAAGAAAAATAGAAAGATCGATGTGTACTGATTCGGCTAGGGAAATATTCTTTCTCTACGTGTATAACATCCGACCGGATGTTAACGAACGATGGGGTGCGAATTCATTTTGTCACGAGGGCCACCGGGTTTTCCATTTTATCCCAGACAGGAACGCTTCAAAGCATTTTGTCCTTAATTGAATTCAATCGTGAAGGTAAACTAGTTTAACTGGTTGTTCACGTCGACATTTATTAGGTAATCTAAGTTTTGAGCGAATAAAGTTTGGCTTGACAGTGCGGGTTTTGGTGCAGATAGGTTACACCCAGCAAGCAAAAGATGCCTCTAATGTAAGCTATGAATTGCACGTTCCAGTAAACTGTTGTTTCCTGGAAAATAGGTCGATTCTTTGGAATCTTCTAGACTGTTCGAATTGCATTCTTGTTTTATCCCCATTGTTATGAGAAGTAACCAGCTAGTAAACTGTTTTCTATGCCCGCGGTTCCTTTAATTTCGCCGTATTTTCTTATGTCTTCTATCCTATTTTGTCATTCTGAGCATTCGTTTGGCAACGGCTCGTGTTTATGAGTGTGCTTGCATCTCACAAGTTAGTAATGCCGGATGCTTTTTAATCAAAGATTTTGAAGAACCCTGTTCAATCGTCAATCCCTTTGTATATTCAAGCTACTTATTTTTCGTACCTTCAATTACAGGATCAGTATTATTCTCGATTACATATAAATCACGAGCTGGGCATCACTGATCTTAGGACTCGATACTGATTACACGAATCAATGATTTTCAGACCTATATTTTATTTGCAACAATATTCTTTTTAAATCTCTGAAAATATTAGTATACTCATACACCGTCCCATGTTTCCCATGAATGAATCATGTGTTCCGTCGAGAAATTCACCTTTATTCGGATGCATACAAGTGGCAGTCGAACTGAACAGACCCCAACTATTTACCTACGGTTCAGTGAAAGAATAACACATATTTTCCCGGACAACATATATGATGGGAATAAACCAGCGACGCTACAAACTAATGCTTTTAACGGGGATCAGGGAATGCTCATAAAATAAGGTGACCGATGTAACTAAAAAATCGAATTAAAATGAGTTCATTTCCCCCTTGGAAAACTATTTTTGAAAATAAATGATTTGTTGAGTTATGTGTCGTTGGTATCAATGACATTCTAGTCCGTAAATGTTGGCAAACCGTTAGTAGTGAACTGTACAAACAACTTCGAAATCTACGGTAGATTACTTGCAGAGTATCTGCCTCATTAACCGAAATTCGCCGGTTCGATTTCGCCTCGCGGTGTCAGATTTTGGACGAGTCGTCTGCCGGTGGACTTTCTACTACCTATAAGATCCCGCTAGCCATAAATCCAGGAAAATATTCTTATCTTCCTCAGCCACTGCATACCATATTGTTCTTAAGACTAACAATAAAAATGTCACAGAAGACGGGCTTTCTGTCAAATAAATAAATTGGTACTCATATAGCAAATTTCCATCTTTATCAGAGCCGGCCAAATAACCACAGAATCGCGGCCATTTTTGCTATAGTGATCCAACTTTCTTCTTCCACACACCACGCCCGGCGATTGTCATGACTGAATCTGGCACGTGCTAAATAGCCATTAGATTAACCATGCCAAATTTTGCTTAAGTGAAAGCAAAATGTTTTCTTTGAATAAGGAAACATTTGTTATAATCATCTGCTAGATTATTGTACATTCTTGATGCTTTGCTTAAAATGATAGAAAACGTTTTGTCGAACCTTACCGGGGGAAAAACCTTTGTCTTCACACGCAGCGTTTTGATCCTAAGGCAGATCTACATCTATCTTATTTACTGCAAATACCTAGTGGGAAACAATGGAGAACGGCTGTTGATCCAATTATGTCCAAGCTACAGCTAAAATCTAAATAGAGGCGAGTATTTGTAGTAAGTTCCCTGAAACAGTTACGTATGCACACTTCACACGAAATGAACCAAAACTAGGCCGTTTCGTTTGCCATTAAATGAGCAGTTGTATTCGGCGCGTGCGGATTGCACAATCAACCGGCGTGCACGCGTCTGGTTCCGTCTTCTTATGCTGATATGCCAGTGACCTGTGCACACGGGTATCTGCTATTGTCACTTAAGCTTTCTTTAGTCGTTTAAAAGTACTTCTTAAATGTTCGGTGAAGAAACAACAATGATATCAATCCACAGAGAGCCGTGTGTTAGAAGGTAATGCATGAGATGCCTGTCAGTCACTAAGCCATGACCATGATCGGCATATCCGTCACAAATCGCGTCGGCGGCTCGTTTGAATCACATCACGTTTTGAGCTGGTCGGCTAATAATTACTGAATATTTTTTGAATCGAGCGGACCCAAATTTCATGACCTTGCTCTACGAACAGCCGGCCAAGGAATGCTTTGGCACGGAAGTCCATGGATCTCATATAGTTATTCCATCTAACGTTTGTAATCTCTCCAGATTAGTGCCTCCTCATCAAAACAGCTTGCTGATTGGGAAAGGCCTCCGTACAGTGCGTAACAACAGTAAATGCTTTTTGGTATTGTTGTTGCGACGAAGCTAAACAGTAATTCAATCTGAATATGTAGTTTGTCCACCGCGAATTTTTAATTGTCCGTTCATAAAAAAATGGTTGTTGCTTGATTCGGCCAACCTTTCGTTCATTGTGCGACTGTCAGCAAATATGCACTCATATTCCCTGACTCGTGCTTCTACTGTACAAAGTTAAACGCCTAAGAATCCTGAAAGCGCATTACCAGACGTTATGCTGGCTAGCATCAAAATGATGATACCAACGAACACGTTTATTTTTTAATTCTCATTTTCTGGGCAGTTTAGTGATCCGACCATGATGAGTACGTATATTGTTGAAGTAGGATAGACATTATCAAAGTAAACACTAGATATCGTCGAAAAAAGATCAAAATATTCACTTCCTGCGGTGAGGAACAGTCCACAAAACACCACACAGAAGACGGCTTAGCTACTTTTGTCTTACCAGAAATGTCATTGATCAAATTTGTAGGACCGAAAAAGTGTATAAGACGGCTATTCTTGTTTCCGCCCCCTATTCGATTCTACCCCCGGTTCCCGCTGGCTCGGGAGACAATAAAACATTCGTTCATCAGTTGAAATCCGCGCATAGTGGTTTCCCATAATCAAAATTTCTTGACTGTTTCTTTCGCTGACTGTTTTGGTTCGTTGACTTTCTAGTGCACCGTTTTAGCCCACTGCAGAAGTGTTGTCATGGACACTTCAAATCAACATACGCTACCCCACAATAACGCTTTGCTGAGGTCCATATACTCTCAAGTCACGGTTTCACTAAATCACGTAAGCTAACCTATCACTTCCGACAGTATGGTAATCACCCAGAATGCTTTGTTGTCCATCTTATTTCTATTTCCTCCTAGTGGACTGCTATCGCACTACCTGGAGGCATTCAGTACCTTGCAGGGAATAGACAGTTCAACACATACGTCTTATGCATGGTGTAAGTGTCCCACCCGGGAACAGCGGTTATTCTGTATCCGTTCTCAGAACCCTTAATTATACGAACCACTTTGATTAATCAACCTCATTTAAGTTGTTACATAATTTTCACAAATGTAACGGATACCGAGAAGCTTTCTAGAATTGACCGTAAAAGGGGAAATGAC
Source organism: Fasciolopsis buskii (assembly GCA_008360955.1). Lineage (NCBI taxonomy): Eukaryota > Metazoa > Platyhelminthes > Trematoda > Plagiorchiida > Fasciolidae > Fasciolopsis > Fasciolopsis buskii. Next base: position 107,331 of record LUCM01005725.1, on the reverse strand, counting down.
TGAAATGAATGCCAAACTGCACAAGCCATAAAACATCACAGCCGCCCACGAATCTCTTAAAACTGTGAGAAGACTCATTTCGACCACTGAAGAAAACGCGGAAGTGCGAAGAAATGTTATCTGTGTGGTCGAATTCGACAAACGTTACATCGGAAAACCTAGGAGAAAACGCCATACAAATGCATGAACACAAACATGCCATAAGAATACATTATCCTCCTTTACCAATATCGATTCTCAAAGATGATACCGATTCTCGAAGGACAAACATTCTATCTGGACATAATTTGCATTGTGGACTGAACGAATACAAGAAACTTAAGAGTTTCTGGAAGCTTGGAACTCGTCGACCAATTCCCTCAGCAGGCATATTAAACTAGACCAAATATAAAATACATTAAAGCACAAAATGTAATGAGATCGACAGGTGTTAGATTTTTGGAGTTTGAAAGAAACGAAGGCGTTTCAAGGTCGCATTATATGACACCATGCCAAGTTAAAGGACGTCTTCTAACTACATTACTAGATTTAGTAACATTGCCAAGATTACTAACTTTGATAAAATTGATGACGTTCTTAGAATTAGTGAATTTCCTATTTCAAGGTCGAAGCCGCAGCAGCCTGCAAGTCTGATTTACTCTAGGGTTAAGGTCAATTCTGGAGCGGCGTCACTGGAATCACAACCGAGCACAGACGTCATCGCTTACGCACGGATAATGTCACCTCGGCTGGTGATGAAGCGTTTGTGATCTAAACGTCAAGCTCAGAGCTCACAAAATTCTGAGAAACAAATGAACTCACGTCTTTACCTCTGACCTTCATTCAACGATGAAACGTTTTTACTGGTCTGTTTGAAATTACAAATGACACTAGTAAATATTTCCTCCTTACTCAAGATCAGAGCATAACCCTCTTTGTTTTCTATTCATGTTTTAAAGTTAGCTTCCATTTGAATCACGTATTCCTATGTCAAGGCAGCCGGACAAGATCATACAAATATTCGAGAGTTTATTCTTGATCACGAACTAAATGATACGGAACTCCCGATGTGAACAACGACGAATGCCGGATACGTGATTCTAGACGAATTCTCCTCGAAGAACAAGGCCAAATGGTAGTACAAGTGGACGCCGCGGTGCACTCACAGTTGACCGCATAAAAAATGCGCGGACGCAGCTGTTTATGTGTTCACACAAGGTGAAACAAAGCACCATCTCCCGATTTGCATACCAATATGTTTTCCCAATCATTCTTTACTGTTCTCCAGTTATATATCTAGAATTACTTAAAAAGACTTTAATATTCTTCGCCCGGGGGCTGTCAGTTGTCAGCCATGCCCTTCGCACCACCAACTGACTTGTCACCTAATCTATGTGATCAACACTTATCAGCATGTGAGAAATTTGCTCACAAAATTCTTTCTGACCCCACGCATCCTCTAAACAACGATCTTGAAAAGTGTCGCTCTCATATATCTACATGATTCACTTTTCTTTCCATACCCTCCAGAATCAATTTCTATGGGAACTCCACTATCCCATATTTTGCACAAATTTTGACAAACCATGACCGGGTTTTAGACGAATTCCTGAGCAACCTGTCATAGTCTTACGGTTATTCCTGGACGAGTCCTTTTATACTGTTTCTGCCAGGCGATGATTGTATTTTTATTACAATTATTTGTTTTTTCCTCTATTTTTTTAACCCTTACATTGTCTGACTAAAATGCAACATTATTGGTTGTACGCGAAAGTCTATGCAATACAATACAATGTGCAAGTGAGTATTTATGTGTATGCCTCTATGTAAGTACGTACTTTTGTGTTTCATATATTGATATGCATGTTATCAATTAGCAGTGTTTTAATGTGTCCCGATGTCAAAAATTTTCTGAATGGATCCAAGGCCGTTTTCACTGAGTGCACTTGTCAGCATTAATTTTGTAAATGGACAAAAAATTTGCAAGTACACTGTAACTGAAGCCATTTCGAGAAAGAAAAAGTTGTGCTGGTGTCGTCTAACAAGATTCGCCTTTGGGTTATTGGTTAAACGAATTCTTTGCATGGCTAAGGGAATGGTTTTAGCAACCTCTCTCCAAATATTCCTCCATCAGGTTTGGCCAGAGAAAAATAGCCAGCGATCACAGCTAGCTTGAGTGCGTTAATCAATATTTCAATTTATTTACCATTTATTTAGTGAGGTCAATGGAGTCAGACTGACACAGCTTCGAGCACAGCTATCGCCTAAGAAGTTCACCTGAGATGCGGAAGAAACGAGTCACAGTTGGCGAACCGAAGTAACAACACAAGTTGTCCTTCTCAGTTCACTAGGCGAAAGCTAGGCAACGATAAACGCGCATCTTTTTTGCACCTTGCTTGTGTTTGTCCTGGACCAATGAAGCATCAGTTACCCTGATTCGTAACTACTCACAATGACCGTGGTTAATTGTCCCATTCTTGACCAAATAGCTGGCCAATTAGCATTTACATATACTTTCGGCCATAATCGCATACGTCTTTGTCATCTTTCTGAACGATTCATCATTAATTAGCCGTATTACCTCGAAGGTTTCTGGGCTGTGGATTATTTCCCATTTACGAAGTTTGTGTCGCTCAGTTATGCACGATGAAATGGGGAGTATTTGCTATCGAAATGAGTGCTATTGGTAAACAGCTTATGTTCTAGTGAACACACGTAAGCTGTGAACTCGAGTCACTCCAGCCCGGTAATAAGATCAGATTTTACGGAATGACAGGTAAACAGACAAGAAAAAAGAGACAAGGAAAAAGTATGCAAATTTATGCTGAACGCGATGATTATTGACGTTGTGGTCAGTAAACACAATACAGTGGTATGTAGGCAAAGTGGTAGTACATCGCATGCAATTTGGGTTCTCCTAATTGAGTTGAACAAATTTGACGAATATCCGTTTTCGCCGCTCGTTTATGAGCTACCCGTGTTACCTAGCTGTTCTGAAAACCAACAAAATTGCGGTAGCGGCAAACCTATTACTTTGTCTTGTAGTGAGGTGAATACCTGCGTTCATATCACGGCTGATTGTGAACAAGCATCCCGTTTTACAATATCGAATATATTTTTCTAGAAATCAATTGCCTATCCGTTTGCTCTGCCCTCCGACATAACAGTACAGAAGTAGTAAGCAATAGGCAGTATAGAATAAAACTTGTCATTATCATGCACACGAAAAATAAATCGGTATTCCAAACGTTAGATTCTGTAATTCATCATTGATTAGTGCCACGAAGAACGACGAACCACCAAACGATTCTTAAATGGGCTTATCATACACTCACATTCCTAATGATTTAAACAGGATTCCATCCGTATGCGGAACGTAATTTTGATAACAGCTGCAAATCAACAATTTCAAACCCCAGGTTTCAGCTCATACATGACATTCTGGTTTTCACAAGCATCTAAGTCTCCAGTGAGTTTATTTTTTACAAGTAAACTCGGTCATACACCAAACCAAATGCAATCACTTGGTTAAAAATGAAATCTCGCAAGGAGTTGATTTTACACTTGGAAATTTAGTAGGCAGTCGATAGGATAATCTCGTGACTTTTGGTACATGATGATCACGGTCTCGACCTCCCTAAACGCCGGTCAACTTCCCCACTTAGAAACATTCGGATGGCCCCTGATGTGTTCTTGACAATGAAATATTGTCTATTACTCTATTATTAAAAAGATTAACAGATAGAAGCAAAGATTAAATATAAAAGAAATGCTAAGCTTTGTAGCGAAATTAAACCACTTCTTTTCTCTCGTCAAGTCTGATCATCCCGTAGGTCACAGAATGTCATTTCTCAATTGAAATAATCCACAAGTTGATATAACGCATCTGAGTAAAGACCCGGACAAGCCGTTATCAGTCCTTGTCAACCTCAATGAATTTTTGGCGCTTTGAAGCTTTGAAGTGCAGCTGAATTCTCCGAGGCATACTTGGTCCTATATTGAAACCCACTTTTGCATTAGACGCACACGGTGGAGTAACTAAATCTGTTGTTTGGGAAGTAACACACCTAGTGATTAGACTCCGGATAAAGGAATGTCCCGCATACAGAATTTTCAGTTGGATTGCAAGAACCTGTCATCCCTGCGTTGCTTGAGTGATATCAAGCTTACAATCAGAGTTTAATTTTATCGCACTGCACTTCCATCCATTATTCTGTATGGCCCATATTTAAAAAGTCTGCGAATTGAACATAATAAAGACTATCAATATTTGAACCCCAATATCCAGGTAGTACAAAACAGTGCAAGGTGACAACTTTTGTTGAGGATATAAGAATTGGAAGTGGAAATGAATGTGACTAGATTTAGAAGGTTTGGCCATGTTTTTTCGGGAATATATGCAGATTGGCTCCTTCATTTGTTTCAATAATGATCTAGTTGGTAAATCACTGACAAAACAAATCGTTCAACTAACTCAGTACGGTTGAGTTAAAGTCGACGGTTGAATTTTGGGCGATCCATTTGGAAATGTTGATTGCCTAAAATAAATTGCTGTGGGGCCTTATTCAGTCGTTTATTTTGATTCGGAGTATTTTTTTGAATCTGGTAAATATTTGGCCGATTATCCGCAGTTTTATCTACTTCTCTCTTTTTCCATTTTTTCTTCGTCTTCTAGATTTGGTGTTATGTAACGCTGCACTCGAAATCAAAGAACATCATTGTGCGGTAAGTGGCTGTCACTAGTGAAGTTGAAACTGAATGCAACATGTATCTTCAACTGCCGGAATGTAAATTGCCAACGGTTCGTAATTTCCTCTTCAAGACTTTTTTCCGTTTAGTAACGACTCAAATTACGTTAGATCTGCTCAAGCAATACTGTTAAAAAATATTCTAACGTGAATAAATTAGTCAAGAATGTGCATCCGTTAAATAGCATTTCATGCGGCATTCCGTATCAGAGTGGTTCCTTGGGTTCCGTGTCTGAACTGGGAATCTTTCGACTCTAAACCTTCATGAAAATGAAGTGATTCCAGACGATAAACCCATTAACGTTGACTAACCCTTTTTACAATTTGGCTAAGTGAGGAAATTGATCCCGTGCGCTCCAGCACAAGATGCACTGGTTAGCCAGGGTAACATCTACACTCGTGCTAGATATACCATTGATCTGCGAGAAAGACATAACGAGTAATTTGCCTGTGAAGCTTTCATCGTTGTATGTGATACCTCGGCAACGTCCTCAGAACAATCAGAAGCGCACAACACTGCAGGTGCCAACAACGGCTTCAGAATTCACCTCACTCGAACGTACCATACAGCTAAGTTTGAACGAGCGTGTGTATATGTTGGACTACACTCCCGCGTTGTCCTTCACAATTTACTTGGCTTCCAAAGCCCCATATTTCCAATCGGCAGATATGGAGATCGACTGATAAATTCACGGACCACGTTCGTTAAGAATCCGAAATTTAGAGCTTCAACAAATTATAGTCGGGTACAGTCCCACAGCTTTCCGTTAAGTCATCCAGACACTGAAGTAACATATTTTTTCATTGTCACTTCAGAGTTAAGTTTGTTTAAATATTTTTCATTGTGATTTAAGCTCACCCAGGTTCATAAAAACACGTTTTCATTACCTTGCAACACACCAAGTACAAGGTATCCGGGGGATATTGGATAAACTTAGTAAAAAAACTAATAATGACAAGATACTTAGACAACAATAATATTAGTTTTTGTGTTGTCATTAGACCAGTGGGTTTGTGACAAGTAAGTCGATTTTATAAATGTCATGTGATTAAGTACGTAACCAGACAGCCAAGAATCAGTGCTATTCCATCCTGCTTCCGGGTGTACTGATGAGAATATTTCGGCTGGCCAGCGATTGTTTCTGAATTAAACAAGATAAAATATTTTAGGTTACTTGCTAGTTCTACCAGACCAACATAGTTGGACTGATAGGCAACGGTTATAACGATCCAGTACTGCTCGATTTCTGTCTGCCGTTTTCCGCTTGCTTTTTTCTTGCAAATGATTTGTTCATCTACCGTCATTTAAGGTAGTACACCTTGGTGGTATTCTTACGGTTTGACATCGGTTGTGTTCCCTCAAGGTGCCAACGAATCGGTCCTGTGTGAAATAAACTACTCATTTGGTCTTTCGCCTGTAAAAGATGAAAAGACTACTTGGGTAACTGATGTCTCATTAGCCAACCAAGCTGTCGGCAAAACTAATGTATGCAGGTGAACTAATAAGTAACGTAAGAAGCAATTAAGTCTTAGAAAATCTAAGTGGGTTTTGCGATCAGGTATTTTAATGACTTCTGTAGTCCTCCAGTCAGCCACTAAACATGCAGTTTTAAACGCATAATGAATATTCCTGCTAATTAGTTTGGACCGTCGGTGTATTTGAATAAAAGCTTGAGTAGAGTTAACTTTTGCATCCGGAATATGGATCGAAATTAACTTTGATCTAATTTCTTTGTAGATAACAATGAATTCGTCACCCTGTCAGAAATTGTCCAATTGGGATTTGATTATCATCCAGCTTATCTAGAGTCAATTAAAATTTTAGTTCATTCACTAACTTAGTTGGTGATACAATCAAAAGTAAAGAAGTTTTCCAGTGATTAGAAACTATTAAAAAACGCTGCACAATTGGATTGATCACATGGCGTACAAATACCAACTAGAGCAATCCTCGTTCAAATGTGACCAATGGCACAAATTTCGGTCGAGTTTACTGATTCTCAGGTCTTATTCTATTCCCTGTCACTGAGTTAAAAACATGTTGTCCCTTCTTGTTTCTTACTATTCAGCTGTATATCATCAAGCACGGACAGCACGAAGTTCACAGTCTGGATTCTAAGTGTGTAACAGCGAGTACTGTCGAACAGATTTACTGGGCATTGGCTAGCGAGTTTTCCTCATACTTTGTTTTCTGGAGATTAGGATTCTTGTGGCCCTTTTGTGGCCCATCTGCAGAATCGCTAACACCAAAAATCTTACAAAACAGCATTGAATCGCACCGTATCTGACTACTACAGGTTTTTCGCAACCCAATATCCTCCACAGCTTTGCTTGGGATAACGAATTCTTGCACAAGTGATCGCAGTCAGAACTAAATTAAAATCATCCATCTATCACCTAATTTTGTCATAGGAAGTGATTCGTTGAGTTAACTGATATACATCCAAGTTCATTGTCGATTTCCCTTGGAAAAGACCTGAAGTTCTTATTCAGGTCGTCAACAGCCTGTTGTAAGATTCTTGTCTGGAATCCACCCCGTCACTAGAAATAACAACAGCCTGAATGGCCTGATGTTCTGCATTATATAGCCAGATGGATACGCAATGCTGGTCACTTATTACAAACTTAGAATAGCTGTGTAAAAATAACCTCGTATCTAATGGTGAGTCCGGAATTTTGTCAAAACATTTCACGGGTATATTTTCTTTGCCTCTAGTTTCCTGCTTCATCAAGTTATTTAGATAGTTTGCGGCGAATTCATCATCCTCGGAGTGTCTCAAGAGAATTCATACATCATAGAAGTCAAAAGGTGCACCCCGTTGCCCTCAGACAATGCAACACCGATGTAGAAAGTTCATGATATCTTACTGTACTAACTTAATTATCATTATCACCTGGAGGCTACATCGGGCAGTCAAACAGGTATAGCGTTTCATCCTCAATCGTTCAATTACCATTTGTTTCCAATTTGGAGCGATAGGTGTGCGCATCAGGGACGTTTTATAAGAGAGATGAAATGAAGTTACGGCAACTTTTCCATGCCTTTCAACCGGAAACGTGGCTTTAATATCGTCTGATTTCTCACTCCTAACAATGCGACTACCATTTCTGCTACCTTCACCGTCACTTCTAGTATTCTTGCTAGTGCACTTACTGTAATCTGTGCTAATAATTCGAATTTTATTTACGGCAGTGAAGAGCGATCCCATACTCGAGAATTTGCCTGAACTTTCTTAATTATCACGCGTAGTTAACCTAAATTGACCCAGTAAACGTTTGGTACGAGCCTCGGTGTGGACCCTTAAGGTTCATCAAGCATCTAACAATGGTGATCAAGGAACACCTTGACACTTGAGAGTGAAATTACAAGGTATTGTTTGTGCTGTGGTTATTGAATTGCACATGATTCGCCCGTGCTTGTTAGAGCAGAGCATTTACTGCACCACCAGGCAGTCGACCTCGCCAAGTTCCACAGCTTTAGCCTAAAGAGGATCATCAGATGATTACAATCTAAACAGAATCCAGCGTTTAAACATCTTATTCACTCGTATATTGAATCAACCGCATCATTTTAGGCCTAAGAATTTCGATTCCGATGTTCCGAATTCTCGGCAGCCATGGTATGATCCAAAACACAAAAATCAATTTCGTAAAACCAAAAGCTGATTGTAAATATTTTATCTCTTATCTTTTATCTTTTACGTCCTTCATCAATGAAACAACAGTGTACATCAATTTTCAGGGGGCCGCGGCAAGCATAGGACTGTCAAGTGGGGAAGTTGACTGGGGATGGGAGGATTCGAACCCGCGACCTTCACATCCAAACGCCACAACCTTATCTGCTTGATCACCGCCGGAATAAGCAAGATCGTTAACCACAAAATATTGGATACATAAAATTCTTCTCGAGACTTGACAGATATTAAAAGGTGGTTTTAAAAGATTTTCCATTTATGCGAGCATATGAAACAATGCAGGTGGATACCGGCCGTCCATCGGAAACAGAGTTCATCAGGGAGACAGCGTTTCCTGAAAGTCATAAGTCAGCCAGAGCACAGGGCCTGTCGCTGTCATTCTTCAAGTGAGATGGCCAAGTTTCAACATCCGAGTTAAGATCCTTGCCGGGTCGTTCGTAACAGGAAAGGAGATGTCTAAGGACTGGTGTGAATCGATCGTCGTACCGATCTGCAAGAAGGGCGATAGGTCCGTATAAGATAACCACAGAGGAATTAGTTTAGTAAGCAATACTTCAATCTGCCCGTGGGCATTTTCCTCCGCCGAACATCTGGTGTTTGCCAGGGATGCGTGCGTGCGCAGCGAGCCGGTTTCCCGCTGAGACGATTAAACATTTACTTTCCGAAAAACACGATGACATGAGCAAATCTTCCTTCAGTCCTTGATTTTTATCTTTCTTTATTTGAAGGTTGCGTTCGACTAAGCTGATTATGCAAGTCTTTGGCACTGTTTTTCATTGAGCGATGATCCGGAGAAATGTAATTCAGTTTTTCAATCCATATTTGCGAATAGCCTACATCGAAGCGCAATTCAGGCAAACATTCACACAAGTGTATTGTGGATATGCTGTTAACCAGAACCGTCTTTTTTATCTTTATTTTCCACTTCTTACTGAGATGATAAATTAGCTGCCTATAATCTCACCTGAAACTTTCAGCATTGGTATTTTACCAGGCAGTTAGTTTTTTATGTTTCTGAAAATGTCTACAAACTTTAGATGCGGAATGATGATCCAAGTAAGTGTCAGGTTCTTCTCGTTCTTCTGGACGATAGCGCGGATATGGTTGGAATGTCTTCAACAACTCTAAAGCGTGAAATGTTGGTGCAGGACTGGACTGACTCGAAGTCAAGTGATGTTCATGCCGGGTGCTGATTGGCTGAGCAAGATGGATCTAGTTTTTTGAGTTGTTGTATTGCACTTGGTGGTCGTATATCGGATGAACTGCCTTCTATTGGGTAGAAGGTTCGGCTGGCATTTACCAAGTAAAGACATCTGTTTCGTCGTCGTGTGGTCAGGTTATCGATCGAAGGTCGAATATACACAGCAGTAATGAGGTTGTTTCTGCTGTGCGGCTGTGAAGCTTAGTCGTTCAGAAAAAGCATCCTAGGACTTTCGGTGTTTGAACACTGTAGTACTGACAGAATATGGCGGGAAAATTCTTTTCAGTAAGTCAGAAGTTAAACCAAGGATACTGAGCCTTAGGATTCAACCGTTGGGAATGATGCCAGATGTTGATTAGATTAAAGGGTATGCACATGTTTTGCGCATGACCACAGAAAGCCGCCTTCGTCGGCTGCAGTTTCCGGGAGAGAGAACGGTTGGAGAAGAAACTGCAACCATCAGTTGATATCATGTCAAGCAAACCTTAACGAGTTGACCGATAAGTATATCTTAGGTTAAAATATTGGGATGTGACCCAGGAGATTGCGTAATTCGATAGTTGTAAGCAGCAAGTGATGAGGCTAGACCCGGCAGTCAGCAGCCATTTTGAATTTGGAACCTTTGTTCTTCGCAATCGTTCAACTAATATCCGTGGAGTTCGGTTTGCACTGTTTTTAGGTGTATTCTTCTTTTTAGGTGGACTGTGCTCTGAGGCAGTAATCGAAACTGAGCATTTTGGTGCACGATGAATAGTCGCAGAACCTGGAAATAAAAATGAGTTATACCCATACTAAGTACTAATATCGATGGCTACAATTCATTTCGTATTTTACACCGATTTTTTTTTATCAATATCAGAAGTTGAAGGTATAACGACGTTTTACGCAGACAATTTCTATGCGAAGAAAAGGGATAACAATTTGACGCCTGCCGGAAACACCATCCCACCTTCAGTAGTACCGGTTCTCAACCGAGTTTGATGTGCATCGAAGTGGCGAAGAACCTTTGCTAGTCATTAAGTGTTAACGTCGCGGTGCTCCCGTATGATGTTTGCATCGGTGAACGTAACTCGCCAATATGCTGGTCACTTCAGGCAGTTTTCCAAAAAGATATTCTTGACGAGGCGACTCGGTTTAACGAAAAGGTCGGTAAATTCTTCTGCTTCAAAAACTTTATTTCCTGATATCAAAGTGTTCTTTATTAGTGGAAGCCGTCTACTTGTAACCCGGTGTTCGTATTCTATCTTGCACAGTTTGTTTGCCTTGAGTAGCAGTTTGTTTATTCAGCAAACAGAAAAAGTGCCTTGTTGCTGACAGGCAATGGAAGCACTCATACTGCTGTTTGCAACAAAATGAAGGCAGTGTCCCGGAGAATATGAATGCATTTAATTGTGATCCTCAATACCAAATCTGCTGCGAAACTGTGACGGATAAGATTATGACCGCATGTTACCATTGTATAGTTAAAATAAAAGCATTAGCTAGCAGTGAGATGATTCTTGTAAACTAAAATTGTTTCAGGAAAAAAGTTACTATGGATATCGTAACATTTTGGAAAGGGCATTCGAGTGAATGCAATAGCACTGCTCCGCAGTATTCCGTCGACATTTCGGAGCATGTTTAACTGCAATTGATATCAAAAATTGATAACAGATGTTCATGTGTTCCATTTGTTTACGAAACGTTTGTTTTGCCTCATGTGAGTTCTCATATCCTGATCAAAAAATGCAACCGGTTACCAAAAACATAATCAGAGTGGGACATGAAAGTAGTTCAAACTCATTATGGAGTACGGAGATCTGTCCAGACGTTCCAGACTTTTTTGATGTATGTAAAGTATTTCGTATACGAAGGGATTAATGCGGCTTCGCAGCGACTGACGCGAATCAATTGCACATGCCAGGGAATTTTCTTGTCCTGTCATTCCCGGCACCTATGCACTCCTCTAGTAGGTTTTCACCGACATTTTATTTCAACCAATAGGTGCGTGAGCGACTTGCGCGGTGACTAGGTAGAAAGTTTCTTTCGATTGAAAGAGGACACATGGTCAAAGTGAGCTTGAAAACCTATTTTTAATTAGTGATTCTTAAACTATTTTATCTTTTACTTTTTGTTACTTACTTCCTTTTCTAACGGGAAAACAGTATGCTTTTTTCGGGAGAGGGAACCCTTGCCGAAGGAATGCTACCTTTTGGGAAACTTGTCCAGTGGCAGGAGGATTCACACTCAAGATCAAGATAGTACGATGCTAACCGCTTGAGTATCGCCGCTCGACGATACCTCCTGATTCTCTCACGTCTTCATTTTACCGATCAGTCAGGGTTCCGACAATATTCCTGATCAACAGTTATGTAAATCATCTCTAAGTTTTTGGGGATGCCAGCAAAATACCTCGACGTGTTTTAATCTATTTTACTTAGTCCAAGAGCTACTTAAGCCCAATCTCCATAAATGTAAATGTTATCTTCGGGTAGAAGTTACAGTGGGAGTGCATTGGCCGTTTCGTTATCCGTATATTTAGTAACCATAATTTTCCCATTTACCGTGGCAAGTTGACTACATGAAATGGGGTTAAAATTGTCCAATGAGACTCTCAAATTTGAACTGACGGCACATGAAAACGAAGATCTTTCTGTATTCTAATAATATTCCGCATTATTTTTCTTCTAAGAATTGCCAATTTCTTTTTTTGGCAAAACAGAAGTTCTAAGGAAAATTGTGCAACAACATGCTTGCTAATGAAAATTGCCGACCGTGAGCGGTGACTTGCGTTTTACACGTGCAGTCTCACGATAAGGAACATCAAACTCCTGAATTTTGATACACTGTTCTTTTCGTCATCACAGAAATGGTCACACAGAAGTTGTTAGTCACTTTCAATTACTCCTCTACAACGCAGCTCTAGTTTGTTTGATGTTTGTACATAACCACCTACAGTTCCCGTCAGTCAAATGAATGGGACGAATACTTGGGAGAACAATGTAAGACTATGACATTACATTTCCTGTCATCATTTCACAGGTGGAATGCTAAATGAAATCCAAATCTAGCAAAATTGAATGAAGTCTGTCTGTCCCGGTGAAACGTAGTCCGGCGCTTTCACGCCGCAACCCAGGCAATACTGACGAAGGATGAAAAAATCGGAAAGACGCTACCAAATAGGTTAGTACGTGTGGAAATAATTATGCCCTATTAAGTAGACGAGATGGGATATTTTATCTTGATTACCAAACTTTTGGTAGAACATTTTTTGCCTGAATGCGTTTTTGATGGCCAAGTCTTTCTGGCTGGTGAAACTGTTGATGAATAGTGTCAGCAATATCAGTTTGTTCACTGGCATAACGGTGACACGAAAAGTTGCATTTCCATGCGAAATATGAAATTTTCACCAGCATTTGAAGCGAGTTAGTTTGAGTATGTTTTCATAAGAGGACAAAGATGCTTACAAATATATTTTGCACCGAAAACTTAGCTTTTCTCTGATCAATTACTACCTTACCTGTCGTAAGTAGTGATGTAAATTTAACGTCCTTCTTAATATGGGTGGCACCTCGCGAAGCCCCTTCTTGTAAATCAATCATTATGGCATCAACCAGAATTGCAATAAGATCTTGAAATTCATAATCTTCGAAGCTTTGCTCTGCAACCATTGCACCTGTATCTATGATGAGATTAAGGAGCACCTAGAACTTATCACTTCTTAGAACCATTAATTCAATTAGATATTGATCGTAAACTTGTCTTGAGAAACGTTGCGGCATTCACTGCCAACGTTCTGTTGGTAAAAGTCCTATTTAACTTTCAGAATTGGACTGCAACATACCTCCAAAAGTCAGCTAACGGGTCGTTGGCACTGAAAGAAATCAAACCTGAAGTCTTTACGAATGTCCCAAACTACAAATCTTTCGTCTTTGAAACTTCAATTCTCTCTTTAGTGAGACAATATTGTACATCGTTTTCTCAAAGGAAATCGTTGCCAGCCGCAAAGGTTGCTAAATATGAAACCAAGCTGGCATCAAGAGGAATGAAATCTTCAAAGGTCAGGTTTAGACTTCGTGATTTTGGTCACCTGACCTCCAAATACCAGTTGCTGTGCTGTTTCAGACTACTGAATTCAACGAAAGCAAAGTTTTGCTCTTGCGACACCGCCTGATTCTTTGTTAGACGTTTATCTCGCAAACGGTCTCTACCATTTCCGAGTCAAAAACCAATTAAGACTGTGCTATTCGTGAGTGTCACATTGAAGCGGATGTGAGCTTCTGGCACAAAACAAAACTTGCAAGTGCTGGTCTTTTTTTTCTTTTACCTTTTACTTCCTTAATTGATGAAACGACAATGGACATTAATTTTCAGGAAGGGGGCCGCGGCTAGCAGAGGGCCACCAAGTGGGGCAGTCATCTGGAGGGGGGAGGATTCGAACCTGCGTCGTTAACGTCCAGAAACTACGACCTTATCCGGTCTGCTGCTGTACAAAAGATTCCTATGCATATCATGAAATTTGAACTATTATAGGCTGACGGAAAGTCTTCTTTGTGTTTTGGTGAGTAGAAACTAACACTAAACAAAAGTTTGAGAGAAATGTGGTAGAATATTTAAGATTGCCGTACGTCCTGTCTAACGCACTGACGAAAAATCCCAAGCTGTTAGAATCTTCGAATAAAGAACAGTCGTCAAAAAGATGCATCGTTTAAATCAACCTCATGTCATCATCAGTGTGACAAAACATCCTTCGGGACATATTGTGCGCTTCTGGCCGTTCTGTCTAAGGTATTTAACAGCATACCTCGTTGAAACTGGGCCAAAGTTCTATTTCATCCGTCTAATTCTATCGAACGTTATGTTTCCTTTCTTGGGTGTATTTTGACAAATTTCCAAATCGTTATATTGCAGCCGGTTCACTCATCTTATTATCCTGCAGCCTCTAAAATTTTGCTGGTATGTTAGAAAGTACCTCAAATATATCGGTAGGAAATCTTTGAACATTAAAGTTCGAAAACCGTCCAGCACAACAGGACTGAGCCGAAACGTCATCGAGAGTGGGTGGTTTTAAAAACAAACGACGCTAGCTGGTGACATCAGTTGGTCAATTCGTTTTTAGTCTTCTAAGTCACAAAATAGAACCTAGAGCCCAAGACACTTGCTAACCACTACTCTCACCAACTGGTGAATGAAAAAAGGTTTTCAACCAAGGGTTTTTAAGAAGCAAAAGATAAGATTTTAATAAATTGGATTTACATACGTGCAAACTTAGTTATCTTCCGCAATAATCTATGGCACTTTTCCTGTAAGCGACCAAAACTGATGTAAGCGCCACTGGAATGCTCATTTTTGTCTTGTAGTTCGGTAAACCGCAATCCAATCTTGTTATGTGGTCCCGGTGAATGAAAAGTAGAGTTTCTATTATTCAAACATGAGTCTTTTGTGGAAATCTAAGCGGAAGGTATTTTATGAACACCTCGGGCTTTCTTCGTGGCAATAAAGATGTTACAATAATTGTATTTATGTTTGTCAATGTGCAAGTAGTGACAAACACCCAGTACGAAGTTGGGCTAAAAATCTGTTCGACTCGTGTGCTCACAGATTGAGCAAAGAATTGTCAGACAATATTTTGTCGGCAAATCGCCTCAAGAAATGAACGTCAAATTAATTGTCATTGAAGACTGGTCACCCTCACCATAAATAATAATAATATGTCGACTACCCACAGGCAGACGGTTGGACTGAGAGTCATGAAATTTAAGCAGTTACTGAAGAAACATCCAATGTTTGATGCCCACTATTTTCAACCGGGCAATGATGAACACACTCAATAGAACAATGTGCAATTACTATCCATTTGTGGATGAAATTGCCGCGTGCCAGCGAGAGTTGGCTGAACGCGAGCACATTTAGCAGGAAACTAATCCAGCTGTCCTGTCTTCGTCTTAGCTTCAGTGTTTTCGCAGCGCAGTTTTCTTTTCATTGGACCAAATATCGGACATTGGGAAAACTATCTCACTCCGATAAAAAAATCGCGGATTTTTTTTACTGACCAATAAATTTCCTTAGATTCATCCTCACTGATAACCTTTGCTAATCTGTGAACTTTATGAACCATCTGATCGTATCATCGGATCCAAGAAATCAGAAATGGTGGGTCTGAACATTGACTGAGCAAGTTTTTTCAAAAATCCATGCTGAATCTAACAAATAAACAATTTATATTTCTGATGTATCATATATTCGGTACAAGGCACACTCATCTGGATGAGTTACACATACGTCCTTAAAACGTCCATGGAATTTTACCTGGTGCTTCATGCAGTCAGTTTGCCAGAGGGGATATCGATTTTGGGAGCATAATTCCCCTGTTTCATAGATTGGTAGCATCTGATCAACATCCAACCATCAAAGAGCATTGATGTGATTCACACATGAGGTGAGGACCCATTCGCATTGCTGTATTATTCACAAAAATGAAACCTTGAAAATTTATGAAGTGCATACTTTACTGTTTATCTGCTTGCAACTTTACTTCCACCTTTAATCCGGTCATTTTCCAATTGGCCGACAAAACTAGATGATTTGTACGTTTGCATTTTCCCTACTGGAACCCATTTTGGCTTGCTCAGAAAGATAGAATGCAACTAGGGTCGAAACTCCATGTCGAGTTTCTTTATTCAATACGAGTAAACACGCGATCATCAATTGACTTCTGGCCTTAGAATGTACCCGAATAAAGAAGAATTCGTTCCGTCCATGAGTAGGTTTGTTCTTCACGGATGGGGACAAGTTGATGTACATGTAAACTTCTTATCCAAATTCCTCTACTTGAAGGCTCGCAATCTAGTGACTTTCGCCCATTGCTTACATGACCAGGATGACGTAGAAAGTAGCAAATAGACAGGAGTTACGATGAATTCTTTGTCTTCTGTACAGAAGAGGTTGCAAAGACTATACGCCGACAAAATTCAGGCCGGAATCATTTGGGAAATTCTGTTGCTATTCTGGCTTCAACAGGAAGAGTAGTAACCATGCTTGAAGATAAGGTCCAACACCGATTTTTGCTCGATTCTGTAACGTTATTCATTTTGACTTTAATCCCTCTCGTAGTCAATGCTCGTATCAAATCTCGTGATTTTTTGATTCCGTTTTTACGTCGCGGACAGCTACTGAAATGCGTAATTCTAGATTTTAGGGGAAAGATTTCTGAAGCAAGATAAATCTAAGCATACACGTTTGTGAATTAAATAATAAATTGCAATGTTTGACACAAAGAGTGAAAAGTGTTGTATAATCCGATGCTAGTAGAATAGAATGTGTTCTCGTGTCGCATGAGATCTACCTTATCTTTTACTCAAGTCCACATGACATTTCCGATTTTGAGGTTGAATTTAGACTTGAATGGAGCAGAATCCAACCAAACCCTAACAGTACAGCTACGAAGCGTGAAAGAGACAAAACAGGTTTGAGAGAACGTATAGCAATAAGATTTGACGAGAAGTAAAAGGTACTTGGTTTGCAGGCGTTCGAATGAGCGAAGTTGTTAATGATCACAGGATTCGAGCTTTAACGGGAATCACTTTGCTACAAATCGGCTAACTTATCTCCACCCCGGTAGTTTTGATTAAAAATCTTTCATAAACCTTGGATTATTTCAACAGTATGCGAGCAATTAGCTCAGCTAATTATCGTTGAAAATTCACATAATCTGGACCCTAACAATTGTTTTTTCCTGCTTTGTTGTAACACACTAATGGATTCTAACGAAAGCAAATGTAGGAAAGCTGAAAAACTAAGCCTATGTGAACTTCCTTGGGAAGAATTTTGCAAGCTAATTTGATTTTGTCCAGAATGATATTTCTTCAACGACTATGATAAGGTGATGTCTGAACAGGATTCAACCTTCTCGTTTCTTTGTTGTAAAAAAGAATCTTTTGCCCTCGTCGAGAACCCCGCCTTTGATTAAAAAGAGCCATCAAAATCGATGAACTTTTTAAACAATGCAATTACGTGCCATCAATTACCATATTTTCATTAATTTATCTATGGCATATTCTCCCAATAAAACTAGGCCCTTCAAGCAGGACTTTATAAAACAGACTAACAAAAGTAATTAGTTTTGAATAAATTCATCACATTTTAACGGGTTATGATCGGTGGTACGCCTATGAATCCTGGCTGATAAACCGGTACATTATTTAGTGGGACTTTCAAATCAGGCCGTGTTAATTTGTGATGTTGTGGAATAGCTAATAACAAGTCAAGACAATGTTTAGTTCGAACAAATGAAACGTATGATGAATACCTAAGAGGAATGCAAGCGTAAATCAAGGGCATTTTGGTAAAATAAATGGACTGATAAAATAATGACGAATGAGAGCAAAATTTCCCACGTACCACAACTGGTGGTGAGCTCCAGTATCACTTGCCAGCAGTTCGCGATTCGCGCGTACCTGCGCAAGACAAGGAATAAAAACTTCATCATACTTTATGGTACTAGAATGAAGAAATTTGAAGATATTTGGCCTCGACAGTATCATTTAAAGAAAATAGATAGTGTTGTTTGGCACGTTGTTTAAAGATAAATCACATATATCATAATGTGTTTGAACAAGAAAATCCGCAGTTGTATCTCTGTTAGTACCAGTATAACATTCGAACACTTTGAGAAACATTACGATAAGGAAGATGTCCGTCTCCTGCGAGCAAGGAAAAACAACTGAGCAGCAGTAGAGCTGCTGAGTGAGAATCCATGACATAACCAACTGAAGAACAGGTTTATGAAATACTTGAGCTTTTTCAGTCTTAATGGTAGCAGAGATAGTCTGCGGAACATAGATTTAGTGTGACTTTCCGGCAGACCGGTTTCAAGGTGACAGATGGAAGAATGTTTTCGGATGTGTACGTTATTCGTATCTACCGATGGTAGGTAAGTGAAGACATGAAAACCTGGAATTACATGGAATCATAAAGAGGACATGGACAAATTTACGAACATTCGGTGTTAACGAAGAAAACCAATCGTCGAGTTCCTCTAGATTAGCTGAGGAGGAAATGAAACTTTCCACCTTTGAAAATACAGCGTGCTTTCAGTCAATGAAATTCGGGGAAATTAGAAGTTTGTTGAAGGTGGAAAAATAGGAATGAAAACCGAAAAGTCAATCTGAAAATATCTGAAAAAACCGGGAGGAGTTGGGACCAAATTCTAAACTAGTCCCGTAGAGAATCGAATACATTTTAACCACAGCCGATTTTGTGGAAAATTTAGAGAAACTATAGTTTTAGAGGGGACCAAAAATGATTGCATAATCATGATTACTTTTGGTAACACTTTTTAGTTCCAAATGGGTTTAAATTTTTGGCATTTCCACGAAAACCTTTGAGTTGTTAACAATATCACTTTTGTAGTTGGAAAATATTTTGGCAAAACTGTGATATTTATGCAGCCACATTCCATGTTTCCTTCTTTAATAGAGTCACATGTAACAAGTTAAGACTAATCAAAAATATGGTGGTAGAAATGGAGAAAAACATTATGCTGGCTGGAATTTGGTTTTGCGGAACCCTTGTATACCAGGTAAGTGTTTACAGATTGCAGTAAGCTTTTATGCTCAACCTCAGTAGACCTACTTTTGGTACTGATTGATGTAACAGTACATCAAAATCACAGACAATTGAGAACAACGGTAGTTTATGTGGCGTTGAATTTTCCCAGTTCATTGTATTCTATATGACCTCTTTTCACTTTGATTCGTGGCACACGTCTGAGTTCACCAGAAACTCACTGTTCACACAACCGCGAAATAGTAAGCCGGTGAGAAGAAATTCAACTCCGGCATTCTCATTAGACTGCGGGAAATGATGGTGGAATCCTATTTCAATAGGTTCGTGCATTCAGATCCATCCAATTCCTGGGATTAACCGGCAAGTTATGTGAACGTCTCAAGCCGCGTACAAAGACTGAGATTTTACTACTGATATCACTATTTTTATCCCTCCTTCTTAACATATGTGGAGTAAAAAGAATTGAATGCTTCCTTGGAATTGCGAATATGTAAAAGGCCCTGCCAAAATTACCCTGGTGGAACTTACCAGACCCATTGCTGAATCAAATATTAACAACAAGACGGCCCGTAAATAAAGAGTTGCGATGAAATGCCTAGATGCGAGTCTTCAAATCTCAGCTATTTAATGTTGGTTATAAATTCCAATGAAGCAATCATGGGTGACGGATCCAAATCAGCTAACATTCTTTTCATGTCTAAGCGGAATTAATCAGGGTGAACTCAAATGAGGCCCGTAGAAGTCATCACAAGTCATCTGCTTTTTAGTGATTCGGTGATTTCTTCAATCCCAGTGAAACAGAAATAATTTAATCAGTGAGTGAGACATGAAATTATCTATTTATGTTGGTTAGTTGCTTCGATCACACCTACCCCGAGTTGCAATCAATTGCTTGCAAATAGATGGACGTAAGACTGCTTAGAACACAAAAATGATCATTAGATTTTTAATGACATGCCTGAAGCGCGAGAGTAGTGGAAGAGCCGTGTCCCTTGACGGCGGACCTGCTCTCAAAAGGCTGAAACTTGGAGTGTCATGGAACCATGTCAGGTCTCAACAGGCCACATGTAATAACCAGCCGGGCCACAATTAGTTACTGTCCCCTACGATAGCTAATGGCGGATCTGGGTTCCAAACTTATAATGTTTTTCGTTGATGGATCCTTTTATCTTGTATTTTTACGTACTTCATTATAGAAATATCAATGTACTTCATTTTTCAGGAAGGAAGCCGCAACCAACAGAAGGCTGCCAAATCGGGACTTTGACTTGCTGTGGGAGGATTCGAACCCACAACCTTCACGTCTAAATGCCACGACCTTAACCGCTTGGTCACCGCCCTAGTCACCTAACCGCAGGCCCAAAGAAGAAAGCGTTCATTCTGCTTGGCCCCACTTTTGCTGTAAGATAAGGCCGTTCTCAAGTCCAAGTGCTCATGCTGTGACTAACATAAAAAGACTGTGACTGTCAGCACCGATTTTCCGGGGTTACCATAATACATTTAAATGTGTTGATGGGAAGAACTACTCCATTTTGTAGCTACGCACGATATCATTGTAAAGTGTCCAGCTGAATAACTATTCTTTTCAAGCGCTGGTAATCCAAGTGCCCCATTGGCTCAGAATGCTCAATTACACAATCAGCAGTTGGTATTCTGAAGGGTCCGTTCTCAACTATTTTTCTTCTTCTCTGTGTATCTTCAACCATGCCAAGATTTTCTGATTCTTTGTTTATTTAATTTGCAAGCCACCTAGAGTTTGGTGTTCTCTAGTTCGAAAAAATTGTAACCTTGACCGAGTGCTCACTGAGCCATGGTCCAACACACCGAACTTTGTCCACGTACCTCTTTTCCTTTAGAAAGTAAAAGATGCAGAAATAGTGTTAGAATTTAATCCTTATTTGCGCATGAATCACAAACATTTACCTTCTCCCTCTCCTCTAAAGTTACTTGAAATCATCTTTACGTTTTCTGAGTGCATTGAACACATAAGAGATCGTTTGCAATCATTGGAAGGTTAGTGTATATTCGAAATTCATTTCAACACTTTCTGCCAGCTAGAATTGTATACATTCATTTGTTCACTCTGAAGGTAACGAAGATTCCTCCCCCATTTTCCGATTCCTCAATATCTGTGAGAGCGTTCCGTCTAAACTGGACCGTACGGTTGCTTAGATCTTTATTTGATCTTGTTATTGTGTGAATAAATGATAGATAAGTGTTTACTTTTCTTGGTAAGTAGGACATTTATCGGAACTTAACTGTTTCCCCTTACGCTTGTCAAGACCACTAGCATTTCAAATGTTTTTGATACGAGGATCCTCACTGGGCAGTAGTTCAAGGACGATGTCTTCATTAACGCCCCGGAAGCATTCATTTGCGGGGCAAGTAGCTACAATCTTTCGATACCTGTCGGAACAAACACATAATCAAGCCCCTGAACTTCCTGCTGATATTGATTATATCCAAGCCTCTCCATGGAATTCTTCCAGTACCCTATCCACTGAAACTACTGATTAGCATGTCTCACTTGGCTTCGTTATTTGTGGAGTTTCATTTGTTTACTGTCCAATTTCAACTGGGCTCTCTGCGGTAACCTAACTGATGAAATATGTGATTAGGCTGGGTTACAATCCCGCACATCAGAGTTTACGAATATTGTACTCGGAAGTAGAGCCTACCGACATCAGTCAATAGGGCCGTGAGGAAGGTTTTGAAGTCCGGATTTGACCGTGTTGGTGAACAACTTCGATCTCTTGCTGCTAACTACAACGAGCCATTCGGGGCCGTGTGTTTCTACCTCAATCCAATACATGAATAATGGCTCTCATTTTAGTCACACTTTATGCAAAGCAATAAAGCACTTGACAGTCACAAATCACCCAAGTTCCAGCTGTTAGTCAATTCATGACAAAGTGGAAATCTTATTGTCTAATGAAGCATGATCTAGATGTACGGTGCCATTGTTTTATTTGCTTGCGACGAACAAACCGGGAATTAAAAAGTAAATATCACCTAGCAGTTACCAGCACTGACCCGACTGAGCGCCATACTTTGCTTTCTCCTTCTGATGCATTAAGCATACATTCACAAATTGCTCTGACTGTTCGCAGTAAAATAAGGAGGCGAAAATGAGCAACTGGTTATTTGTCTGTCATTCTATCCCTGTCCACAATAACACACAAGCATTCACGGAGAGAAATGTGTGTGTGTGTTTGACGATACTGTATCTTCTCCAGTCATAAGACAACCCCATAAAAAGTTACTCCAATGAATAAATTACGTAAAGGCTGACATTTATAGCCTCCGATGGCGACGTGAATGAGTGAACAAAAAAGCGGCAATAATTAGGAATTAATAAATGAATTGATTTTGAAAATTCCATAGTTTCTTGACTTCTGAGCTGCAATTTTCGTCAACATTAGGTTTAACCTTTGGTAGGACACTTTTTTGAAAATCGAGTCAGATAACCACCTTTTGTTTTCCAACTACATTGTAATAGAAAATAATAAAACAATTGACTAGATGACCAATCCTCGGTAATTCAAAGTTGACTGTGCATGAACATGTCGCTTTGTTTTAGAACTTACGAATGAAATGTGACAGTGAATTTTACTTTAGTCCCAGTTTTGAGATCAGGCTGTGATTATCCCAAATCCGTGCTAGCATTTCATCAGGGAGAAATTTGACTGGAAATCTAATAACATACCCAGTGCCGATTTGTTGCATATTTGACCACACTGTACAATCAACGGATTTGAAAGTGTCCTCGTTTTACAAGTGGATACCTGTGACTGTAAATGGTTTTGTATATTTGCGGAAGGGAAATCTAATTCTTTCGAACGAGGCTGTTCATTTCACAGTCATTATTATTCAAGTGTCACTACTATGCTCATAATTAGAGCACATTTATTGAACTAAATTTTGTATTGATGTGCCGGATAGAGAAAAACTTATTAATTACTAGGATACATTTTTAAAATCCTTATTCGTGATTACAATCTTCGACTTTTATCCCGACTAAGGTGAGCAATCAAACTTGGTTGATTACCAAAAGATATTTGCATCAAGCGCAGAACAGTGGAAATACAACTAAAATTTGATAAGCTTTCCTAAGAATGGCTGGAAACGCGACAATCATTTGCGAGCGGCAAACTCGAACGTTATCAGAGAGCCTTTCCTGACTTAGTTGAACCCTGATATGAGGATTTTTAGACTGGTATCCCTTTTGTGTCAGTGCAATCATTACTGGAAATCACGTATTCTGCCAAACAATTTAAGTTCATCTTACTTGCTTCTGCAACGTCGCCGTTTGTACTACTCCCTATTCGCATTCTCTTTAGCAACGTATTGACTGTAAAGCATCCTTATTGGACTGCAAGTGGTGCAAATGCACCGATACCCGATCGAACACCTGGCGACTAACTGCTCACTACAGATTGTCCAAACCAAAAAGCAGTGAAACCAGGTCTACCATGCAGGACAGCATGTTGGAAGCTGTCGACGGTTGTTAGCATTTACTGACATGCATACACCTAAACAATGCAAATAGTAGACCTAAATCTTCAATGGTTTTAGCAGAACTGATAACCAAAGATTCATGCTTGCAGTCTAGGGCTAGATAGTGACGTCCTGCTGACGGACAAATAGCACTGACTATTTCGTCTTGAGTCATCACAACCAAAATCCTGGGTATTGCACAGTGACCTCGGTTCTATTTTCTGCTTGCCCGCGAATTTTGAATCGGTGAGCCTAATTTGGTGCTGTTGATTTTTAGCTACCAGTTCACTGACGGCTGATTTATCCGTTCTGCTGGAAACCCATGGATAGATGGATATAGTCCTGGAATCTTGATGAACAATACTTTGAACTCATTTCCATTGTGCATGTACGACGGCCATAAGTGTCACAAAACTACGGGGTTTTTTTCGTCTCTGAAAATCTTTTTGACGCATTTATATAGTCAGTTCTGGTACAGCTGTTCTGCGACCAATTTGTGTTCATTGGACAACAAAACTTGCAGCCCAAAATAAGTGCACAAAATATATATGAGTTAATCGTCAGCGTATGCACACTGGTTGAAACGTTGTTGAATTCCAGCGTCTAGCAATGAAACCGTGTTACTAGCATTATGACAAGCACAATATATGTTGTAGCCGTTGTGCACTTCGAAACACCGTAATTTTCAATCTGCAGGCTACAGTCAGGCAAACTCCTAGAATGATTCGTTAGTATTAGTTACATAACATGGGGCCCTTAACAATTACGTGGTCTTCGCCCTCATCTTTCCGCCCTCTTTTTCTCCGGTCTCGTCTTGTTTTACTCAGCCTTCATTCTTACTCGAGTCAGTATTTTGTGGTTCTTCCCTGTTCATTTCACTCACCAGTGACAGACGAGTGTCATTCGAGCGGAACAGATTTTCTTGACAGCAAACAGAAACATCATTTGGGATGACAGACGGTGCTTAACTGTTTTGTTTTCACCCTCTTTCTGGGTTTTCAAATATTGAAGCTAAATATCGGGAAACACAATGAAGATTCTCTCTACACAGGGAACACTCAACTAGTGAAAGAGATTCTTGTTTCTAAGTGGAAGAAGAAATGTCTACACTGTCCGAGAAAAAATGTATGATTTCAACTCCAACTTTAAGGTCACGTATTACCTTTAATCCTACATGGTTTCATCTGATTCATTGGAATACTACAAACTCGGTGCAAACATTTCTCACCATAATCGCCGTAACATTCCACGACGTTTTTACTTCTTTCTTATTCCCAAACTTTATTGACTTGCAATGCTATGTTTTCATCCCTTTGCAGCGGAGTATTCCTGTTCGAGTACTCGACATTGCAGTTGTTTTTGATCTTAAGCAGCCAACCGATCAGCGTCATGGATTCTGGATCGGTATTTCGCAAACTCGAAGCGCCTCACCATCGGCCACATTTGTCGAATTGTCTTAACCTAGCAATAGTCTTACTAATAGCTATTGTGCTTACCATAAACGACGAAATTACCGGAAGTATTCAAACACAAGATAAAAATGCACGCATTCGCAAGTGCTTTTGTGATTTTGTTTTATCACAAGCGGGTTTCGGTGAGCTGTGCTTGTGAATAAACAGTTGTTCAACACAGGATTAATGGAATAGTTTTCAGAATTCGCCACCAAGAAAAACGTTCTGTTTCTATTACAGCTTGACGCATGAATGACGAACATGTTAAAGTCTGAGTTTGCTGCGAACAAATGCCGATATATTTCAAGTTCCAGGTCCTGCATTATGGGACATATCCTATGATAAATCAATCAGAAGAAAAGAAGTTTTATTAATTTTATTACTACCTGAATGCGAACTGTTTACTGCAATCGGTTTTCAAGTATTCTCGCTTTCTTACATGTGACTGTCTGAATATTTTGCAAGTTTTCTGATTTTTTCCAACCCTTCACTTCATTGATCACCTCACGAAAACGGCTAAGCAAATCATGAACAATTACCGATTGGATTTTGATTCTACTTGCTCTACTATCCAAAGCTTGCTGGAAAGAAAATAAGTTCTCTTATAAGACCGGCCTACTTTAAATGAATAAGAGCATTGTTTTCCATGTTCTTGCAGACCCGATAAAGCAGAAAATTCCCCCAAATAAATGTGCCCACCTTGCATTGGGCAAATTTGTGAAAACCTCTTTCTCCCGTGCAGTCCGTTCGTGGCAATCGATGTGATCATTCATTCGTCACATTTGAAACTCTCACTGTTTTGACCTGAAAGAATTCGTAAGAACTTGCTGTTGGCAAACTGTAATCGACTTTAATGGGATCGGTGTAATTAACGGGACTGTTGGCATTTTTCCCCCAAAAAACGATGGAATTTACATGTGCCGCTTTCGACCTTTAGAAGTACAAAGACGAAAGATTAAAGTGGCATTAGTCTGGCAGGAGAATGCAATTGCTTGTTTTAAATGTCACAAAATTTAGTAAGGTTTAAACGGGCCTACACGACTGTCGTCGGAAACTCCCAGGCTTTTCGGGTACTCTGCGGAACTAGCCACAATAAGCGTCATGTGATTTTGCAGCTTGATAGCAAGGCTGACTTATTTCTTCTGATCAAACAAACACGATTTCTTCTGCGAGACATATTTCAAACAATGGCTTATTTACTTTAAATCTAAAAGCTGTCGGTGACAGAACTTATAGATTACAGTCGAGAAGAGCCAAGAGCACCGGTTGCCATGGAATCAGTCAACGTTTAGAGCATATTTGAATGGACGTGTATTAAAACAGTCTTAGGTTTTGAGCCGTCGTTTCTGTCTGGGATTTGCAAAAGTATATTGAAGCAAGCCAAATATTTGGTGTTTATGAATAGGGTAGCCCATGCAGAAAATGTCACAATTCTATGTACAGTACAGCAGATGACGTGAGAAATTATATCAGCAGTCATGTAATCCGTCTAAATTTAATTGCGACAAAAGTATAGTGACCCGAAGGATTTCTATTCAAATTGAACTGCAACGACCGACACAATCGGTCGTTGCTCACTTGGTCTTGTTTTGTAAAGCGGTTTTTAATGGAAGCATAGGATGGGAACTGGTCTTCTCAGATAGAGACTAGTTTGACAATTTTGGCTTCTTTGGCCTTAAAGCAGTGAGTTCTGAAAATAGTTTAATGTGGTCAGCCATATTAGATGATTAGTCTGGAACTACTTTTTAGTAGGATCATTCCGAGTGTCACAACTTACATCCGATCAGAAGCTATGTTATTTCCTAAACCACGATGGACAATATTGAGCATGGAGACTTGTAAGTGCTTTCAAATTCATTAAATATACGGGGCAAAAGGTGATCAGAGCAGCATTCTGAATCGCTACTAGCTCTGCCTTAACCATGAGATGGTCAGAAATCTCTCGGGTGTCGTGTACGTCGAGGTTATTAAGCGAAACGATCGTTGCGCCCGCTCAGAAACTTTGCTTTATCTATATAGAAACTCAGTCTTGGTAATACCCGCGATTAGCTAACAATTTTGTTTTGGCACTGTGGTGTACTGTATTTTATTATATTGCATTCTATTGCATCCCATTTCATCGTGTTGCGTGATAGACGTCTGTAAGTTATTTAAGTTACATTTCAGTCGAAACAAGCTTTATAGCGGCTTCGATGACCATGAGCTACATGGCAACGTACATGAAACAGCTGGGCGAATCCGAGCGAAAGTTTTCTTCGATTACCGAAATCTAGGTGACATGGAGGGTTTGTGTGAATAATCCCATTTGACAGTGCTAGAGACAAGTAAATCGTAGCACAAACAATCGAGGAGCTACCGGCCAGTAGCAATCACAAAGCGATGCCGCACTTGAGCGTTTCACACCACTTTAAATACGAAAATCGAAATTATTGGTCTTTGAAATGAAGGTATCACGAACACAGTGGGTACAAATACGTGCTTCGGAGAAGACTACTTTGTTCCTGCATGACGACAAGTTCGCATGCAGAATAAGTGTGATCGGTAAGTAGGGTGCACAATGACCATAACCCCCCGGGAAACCGATTGTGCAAGAGGATGCGCTGCAATGTGATACCAAATGGAGGACAATGCTTTATCCACGAGCCATCAGTATATAACTCTTCGTTTGGAAATACGACACATTGAGACGCTCATACGAAAACAGTTGAGTGACCCATTGTGGGAATCGAGGCAAAATCTACGCCTGAGAGCACGGCCGAAAGTTAGTGTATTGTGACACGAGGATGCATTATTGAAAATGGTTAGCGTGCACCGACTGAACCATGTTTTTATTATTTTTCTCGGTTTACATGAATCTGCCTCCTTTCTCACCAGCGGCCTTCCGTTCCATTCCGGAAAGCCCCAACAGTTCTCTCGAGAAGAAACTGTTCGCAATCTTTCACAAAGACTCGGTCCTATAAATGATACCTGAACATTTTGAAGACTCTTAAGCTTGTCACGCTAGGTCACTTTTTCAAGCATATGGTATTTTTCACTAGCTTGCCTATAAACTTTTAGAGAGGAAACGCTGAAATGGGTTCACAATTTTGCATTCCAATTTTTGTCAACAAAGAACTCTACAGTCAGTGAAATACAATTTGCGCCAGTCGGTGGTTTGCTTTCATCTTGACTCAACATGTCGTTCAAAATCTGTACGTCTTTTGGTATCCCTCACAATTGTGGATAATAATTACCACATATTTTAATGAATATATTCAAAAATAAGAGATTCAAATGAGAGTCTGTCGTGTATTTTGTATAAAAACTAATGTCCATTTGCTTTGCTTTTCTTCACTGACGTGATTGATCGGTTTTTGGGTCAAAGTGCAGATGACGTAGATGTGTGTTGCAACCCACCAACATGCTGTGTATTTAGTCCTATAAAATATCGTAAAAGTTTCAGAATTTGGTTGCTTTTCCTGTAGCTCTTCCAAGTGATACTGAATTTATCCTCATCTTGTTTTTCCTACTGCTTTTCCTATCGACCGAGGCATGCTTCTTAAAACTCTGCCAACCATCAGTGATTCGCTTAATTAACTTGGAATTCTCGGCTCTTTGACTTTAGCTGACTGTCTCATAGTATTAATAAGCTGTTCAACTTACAGCTTCCCTTGTCACTTTTATTCGTTTGTTCTTCGCTACCTTCTCGTGGTCTGCTGAGTGAAAATTTTAATGTTAGGTAGTGATTTTCTTGCTGTTAGTTCTGTCTCTTCCATCTCGTTTTTGACTTGACAGACACTGAATTTCCCCTACACATAGGAGCCTATGCAAAATTTGCCTGAAAACTTTTCTTGGATTCCTCCGCCCCAAGGACGGCATGCCATTCTGTGTACTATAGGGCAAAAACGCAGTCTGTACAAACACTCTCTATCTCCTTATTTCTGTCGCGCATTGATAAACGAAAGCCTAAAAACCGCCAACCTATGGGCCCACATTCTCTGACACTTGTTGGATTAAAATCTACATATCTCCCCACTATAGTTGATGTTTTGTCAGGGAATGTAAAATATTTGTATCTGGACTTCATTGAAATTCTACAACATAAAATAATAACAGTCTTGTAAACAAAATCTTCATACTCGAATGCATAAAGGTTATTTTTACGAGGAGGGACTGTGGCTTGTTTGGACCAGTAAGCAGGAACAAGTATTTACTGGACTAAAAAGATCAAACTGTAATTAAATAAACCGACCTGGAAGTTAAACAAAATTTATATGCATAGAGAATGAACAGTTCACTGGCCTGAAAGAAAACCTCGCTAGGTGTAAGGCAAACGGAAACCACACGTGTAATTTAACGTGAATAATCCGCTGAGGTCCAGTGCCGTCCAGGTGGAATAATAGCATGTCTTCCTTTGACTATTAATTCAGCCTATCCCATAGCTTTATCAGCGCTTACTTCGTTCTACACTTGTGGTTGATTCCGCATTTCACCTCTATTCGATTCTCGGCCCCAATAGGTACAAAATCTAGCGCGATTCAGATTTTTTTCATTTTATCCCTTTTCAACTGTTTGTTCACGATACGACTCTTAGATTACTTAGACCACGTGATACTTTACAGTTCAGGTGGCTATTTCAGTCCAACGAATGCACAAGGTCCAACAACTGCTGATGATTAACGCAAACTCGATTAAATTCAGAAGATTTCGAAGTCTATTTGTTTCCAATATTCGTAATTCAAAATGAGATGTCGGAATGACTGCTATCTTCATTGTGAAACCCTGCGGGCATTTGAGGATTGAGTCGCTTGCACTTGCGCCCGACAGGGTAGCCTGAGTTACCCGGAGAATGACGTACACACACGCATAGACGCAAACACACACGAACAAAGAGTGCACCTGCTTAGGTGGCCGGAGAACTTTTGAATAATACAAACATAGCTTGTCATTTATTTTGTCCATAATTCCACTAGTCGCAAAAGCCGTGTTAGACAACCAGTCTATTCATGATTGCGTTCTCCAGTCGACTGGACTTATCCGATGAGAAATATTAACTCATGCATATCGGATACAACTCATTATGTTTTCTTCTCTCTCGCTTGACACGAATTGATTTTGAGGAATGTGATATGTCTGATTTCGGAGAACGTCTGGTGTCTGGAAAGCCTCAGAAGAATAAATGCAAATGGGATTCGCGGTTCTATTTCAACGATCTGTTAGTCTTAACTCGAAGCGATGAACACTTCTTCTGATGGGCAAAGGTCCACCGGCCCAATTCCGTCTCACAGTCTTGACATTAAACGTACAAACCTCAGGCGAATTTTCAGTGTCAGTTCATTAAAGATCATCAAGGTAGCATTTCCACTTTGGTCCATATGAGACCGGTCAAATTTTAATAGCAATTAAGTAGTGCATCTTTTATGATTTAGCATTTAGTTGGTTCATTGAAATTGATTAGACCTCGATCTTCGCCATCAAGCAACAAAATAAGTTGTTGGCCTTGCCTTTCATTTCTTTTTTATCGATGCTGAGACAGTTTAAACAATTTTCAGGAAGTGGGGTCTCGCAAAATTGAAAAAAATGGACACCTACGAATATCATTTTGGAACATCAAGAGGTTGATTTCGTTAACACTTCGGACTGTTTACGACTTAATGTTTTTCATTTCTCTCCAGTTCTGTATAAATTGGAAAAGTTTTATATTTTGCATAAATCTGTGCACAGACCGTGAGACATCAAAACCATGGGGAAGGACGAGAACACTGAGTTGGAAATGGGAGAGAAAATTAGACAAATTACAGGGTTCACCACTGCTAGTTTTTCAATTCTCAATCCCAAGTTGTTAGCAAACCACCAGGGGTCTTGATCACCATGGGTTTTGCTTCTATCACTTTGGCCAAACCGGAATAGATGGTTGACTTAGGGACCCCACCCCGAACATTCGACCACTCGGACAATGTGTCATACGAACATCAAGGGACCGGTGACTGTTTAATTAGCTGAAAAATCATTCAGCTGAGTTTAAACATCTTCGGTCTCCAGCACACCCCTCCTTCACAGATTCCGGTAAGCGTACAGTCTTATGCTTTGCATACCATCTTGGTTCGTGAGGAATCATGGTTTGGTCATCGTCACTAGATGGCCCACCAAAGATCTCTACGTGGAGAGCCTCGGGAGATAGCGTTTGTCCTTGTGCTTTAGTGAAAGCACCTCTGCCACGTGAAGACAATCCGTATCACTTCCTTAACTAAGGCTGTTTGGCAGGCAGGTCCTAGGGGATGACCGCATGCACACAGTTGTTTTTTATCACGCAGCGTCAAAGGCAACATAACTATTCCTTGATAATTACCAGTGAGCACATTGAGAAAACACAAGTTGGCGAACAAGCTCGTTTTCAGTGATTCGTACTCATGCCATTACATCACTATATATATATATCTTGACAAAATATTTTCACTATAGGAAGGATTGGATTAGTCGTCAATACAATCGCTCTACTTATACAAGCGTTATGTGGATGACATCTTCTGTGTACTCAACCCCTCGACTAAAACTAAACAACTGTTGAATGTGTTCAACTCGGCTCACGCAAATTTGAAATTCACAACAGAGATGGAGCTAAACAGTGAAATAGCTTTCTTAGATGTACGACTAAGTCGTCGAGAAGACGGCTCAATTCGGCGATCAGTACACCGGAGAGCCACATGGAATGGGCAATACATCAACTTCCACAGCTTTGTACCTCTTAATGTGAAGAGGAACTTAATTAGATGTCTGATTGCCAGGACAAAAAGAATATACACAGAAGATACTCTTGAAGCTGGACTGCAGACGGTCAGAAGAGTATTCACTGAAAATGGTTTCCCAATTAGATTAATCGACAAGATGTCGGAGACAGAACAGGAAGTTCCTAGGAGGGCCACGGTGGAGAGAAAGCCGGTATACATATCTCTGCCATTCAAAGGTGACACGCTAGCAGAAATAGCACGACGAAGACTGACTAGTGCTATCAATAAGACATTCCACGCAGCCAAGCTTCTTATCCTGTTCAAATCCCGCCCCGTAGTGTCATTGTGGTTGAAAGACAAAGTCCCTGATTCCGCAGCCTCGTTTTGTATCTATTCATTCACATGTTCCTGTGGGACAATGTACATCGGCCGCACGACCAGGCGCTTGTCTGAACGCATCCGTGAGCACCACCCGGCATGGAACAATTAAGTCACTTAATAGCGCAGTGGTTTCACATCTAGCATAGACTAACCACACCGTGAATGTGACGCAAGCTTTCCGGACCCTGTATAAGGTCAGAGGTCAACAATCTAGGTTGGCAAAGTGTTGCCTCTTGAGCACTGCGGAAGCTGTTGCAATCCGTCTTCACGATCCTCCACTTTGTTCTCAAAAACAATTTGTGGTTGCGCTTCAACTCCCTTGGCCCACCCCCCGTCCCAATACAAACCCTAGACAACAAAACAATTAACACCACAAATCCCTTCCCCACCCATATTTGTAAATGACTAATCCAATCCTTCCTATAGTGAAAATATTTTGTCAAGATATATATATATAGTGATGTAATGGCATGAGTACGAATCACTGAAAACGAGCTTGTTCGCCAACTTGTGTTTTCGCAACATAACTAATTAACTAGTCAGACCAGATGACCATTCATCTAGGGTTCGAGTCCCATTCAAGGCAAGATTGGTAACTTCTAATAAAACTTAAGGACTTTTTCTTCGCAGCCAAATCATATGATGATTATGTGGTCTGCCGACCTCTCCTATGGAATAGATTCAGTCATGTGTACTGAATGGTAAAGCGTCGTCGTCAATGGTCATAGCTTAGCAAGTTCATAGTCGTACAGCTCAATTATATTTACAGCTCAAAGTTGCTGAATATGGTCTTATTTGAGTGAAACTCATTCGCTCATAGCAATCTTCCTTTCGACTGGAAATCACATCAAAATTAATTCCACCGAGAATGAATCTCGTCCGTGCGCACTATGTTTTAGACGGTCGAACTGAAGAAAAATGAGCGCTTAGGAATGTAAAATTTTATCACTTTGACTCAAAGGGGCTGTAACTATGCGCCACCGAATTCCTGCCATCATAAGTGGCATTTGACGAGAATACACCTGAAAAACATGTCATGAATTACATGAAAATTCCAAAGCCGCACGTGAATACATGGTACACTTCTTAAAAATCACAGGAAAAAAACACGAGGAAGAAAATGTTTCCCCAAAACTAAGCAAAGGAAATCGGTCTTCTTACGTCACGCGACAAACTCTGTCAGTTACTTCGCGGATGTCAGTGGAGTAGATTCGTAGTATTTAGACGTGAAGCTCGTTGGTTCATGAATTTGTCAACTTCTAATCACTTCCTCGTTTAGCAAGCATTGCATAGCCAAATGCAGCATGCAGAAATATTGATTGTGTTTTCGGCTACATGTACAATTAAGGAAGAAAACTGTCAATTACTAATATTGATATCATTACAAAGTGAAATCTTCTATAGGGTTGGTACAGTCGACAACAAAAGCGATTTAATGAAGCGAAGCTTTGCTAATGCAGTTCACGTGGTTGGCAAACGAAAATGCGGTTCATTAGGGTCACCGTTGCCGAGCAGATTGATATAAAGTCAGATGATTCGAAAAAAATGTCTAAAATTGTGCACTTTTGCTGCTTTCAGTGATCATCTTGGCGTCAGTGGAACAGCGCAACGTACAATGTGATCTATCTTTATGACGAGGAGTTCACTAGTTATGAAATGACACCATTTAGAATTGGTACTGGCGTACGCGTCCAAAGAACTCAGATGGACACTCGAAAGTCATTGAGATTAACTCTCAAAAGAAAGGTGGACAACCAATGGAGCAAAGTGAATATGAATTCAACAGGGCATTTAGTATTCGGGTTGCGAAACCAGCAAATTTAATTGTAAATTCACAGCATGCCAGCTAAAAACGTTCAGTTTGTGTACAATTGGCAGATGTGAGATTGATCCAAATGTGGAAATTATTCTCTCGCAAGAGATTCCAACGCATGCATTCGCATCGTGTGTTCTCTACCATTCGAGAAACGGAATCAAAAAAGAAATGTTTAGACAGTTCGTCTACGAATACTTACTTACTTTGTGAAATATTCGGAACGGGAAAGTGTCTATTTTTGTCGTATTTGGAACAGAAGTAACTCACCATTATTGCAAGGTGAAGATAAGCACTGATTTACTGATAATCTTGCAGACTAATTTTGAATGCACATACACCTTACAAGGGGCACCCATTTTTTCCCAAATAGGTGCACCTTGATTACCTAACATGGAACACCCAGGTGAAATGTAGAAGACTTTTGAATGATGCTCAAGTGGTATTCATGTTTACCGGGAAGGTACATGAGATCAAAACATCTTTTGAAAGGCTTTTATTTAATAAGAACCAAATGTTTTCAAAATCGACGAATTCTTCAACAGTGACCGCTTTGGTTCCCGTTCGAAAAGGAAGAAATAATTTTGTTGAACATTTGCAGGTTGAAACGATTAAATGACGAAACGGAATAGAAAGCAATAGCCTCACCTTTTGTACCACAAGATTTTAATTGCATTTTCAAACAAATAGTTTCAAGCTGTTTGTAATCATAACCTGGGTTAAGGGACGAATAGTACATACATTAACGCAAAAAAGTTCCAACCATTCGAGCGCTAGTTTTTTGTTAGTCTGACTATGTATGATCAAACCTAGTTAAACCGTCGAGTAATTTGGACGCACTGCCTTTATTTTCGCATGCAGTGGAGTCACATCTCTTCGAAGGATCGACATTTTTCCAGTATTACATACCTGGCACTTTCCACCATTTCCAGTTGCTCTTCAAGTAATGCGCACTTCCCATGTAGTAACTCAGACTGGTACAGGTTCGTCTGTGCCCGTATGCATGAAGGATCACTCAAAGCGCAGCGGTTTACAGAAGACTATCTTTCACGTGGGCGAATTGTGAAAAAGAGGCTATCTACCTATCCGCTCGCCGGAATAGCCATGGACCATGGAAGAAGGTAGATTCCAGGAAAACGGCACCATGTCGACTATGCGTCCTATTCGGAGTCTGCGGGACGATCACCTTCCAGAGAGGAATTTAGGATAGTTTAATGAATTACTAAATCAAACCACTAAGCTTGTAGGATAAAACTGCATGTCCCGTTAAGCAACAACCGTCAAGAGAATGCTAGTTGCTCCGTTCATTTTCCGTTTTGCCTTCCAAATTTGAGCCTATTTAGCTGCATGTGGAACCATTTTAAAAGAATGTTGCTGATGGAAAGGTTGGAAAAATTTTAGTTTGCAAACTTTACTGTTGAAACCTCAAGGTTTTTCGTCGACCGAATGACTGACAGCGGGCCGAAAAAAGTAGAAGTAGTTATTGCCTCCATCGACGCTGATGACACCATATACTGAGTTAAACACCGTTATTATGCACTACACTATTATTTGTGTTCTTTTTCAGTCTTAACGTCACATTTTTCATGTGGATGAACCTTACTCCATTTACGACAAGAATCAAGCAATTTTAGGAGGTTTATTTGTCGGCCCTTTGCTATTGTTTCAAAAAAAGAGGAGGTAAGGAATGAGAAAACTAATTTCATGTGTTCGATCCTTCGCAAAACATGTCAATTTAGCTGCTTTGTTTGTAAAACAAAGAGCACAAGTTCCTCTTCTTCGTCTTTTTGGCAATGAAGCTGTCGGGGTAACCACCTATTTAAAAGCCAACTTCAACGACTGAAACTGGATCGTTGAATTTCCGTTTACCGTGCCCCGGGCTCTGTCAATGAGCCATCGTTGGCCTAACTATCAAATGCATATTAATATGGTGAACATCCAGGGCTGCGCAATGGCTCGCTGGCAAAACGCGCAAGGTAAGCAGAAGTTCATCATCCCTATTACGGTCAGCGGCGTCAAATTTTCAGCGAGTTATACTTAGACGAATATTTTACCTAGCAGCACATTTGACTTGTTGTACCAGATCAGAGTCATTCGTGAACCAAATAAGCCCTAATAAGATAAAACACGTTCCTAGGATGGGGAAACATAAACATATATTGTGAATCACCAGAAGTTTTGTTTTGATTTACATCAATGAATGAGATGACATAGTCATGAAATCAAACTCAAATGGCTCACAAGTTTACTAGAAGCATAATTTTATCCCAATTACCATTGGCCAATGCATCCCACAATCGGAAAAGCATAATGACGTAAGGTTTCTTCAACTGTTTCAAAACCTCAAGGAGAATAAGTTAACCAAAACACTGCTTTCGAATACCTCAAAGCATATTCCTTCAAGATCAGAACACCACAGTCACTCATAAATTATTTAAAAATTTTGAGAAACTTCAAAGAATCTTGATAACGAACACACAATAACAAAGTATGTTACGTCAAGTACAAGGGTTGTGACAAACTGTAACACCGGTGAAACTTGTGCAGGGGTTTTCTTAGATTACATGAACACAAACTGGCCAGAAGCGAGCGCAAGTCACCTTGCCTTAGCACCGTCTTTGATGTTCAATATGAACACATTTCCCGTTTGTACGATGTCCGAATTCTGAACCAGCCCATTGCGTCAGTCATGGAAATTTTCGTATTGTGACACACCGGGAAACATGGCTGCGTTCCGTAGTCAATAATCCAGTCTCCTTAGAAAACTTTGTCCAATTAAGGAACTCCAATTTACTGTTCTACGTTGTCGCATCTATATTTTTTATTTCTTAGGTTACTGAGATGTCGTTGTTATGAGGGAGCAGTCAAGATTAGAGTGCAACGGTGCTTGTTTTGTTGTTATCAAAGCGGCAGTCGAAATCCAAATTTACTTAACCAGCATTTGCACTGGATTAGATTAGGCCCACGGTTGCGAGGAATCGGAAATAAAGAGGCCAAAAGATGGGCCTAGGGTATTCGAATCAAAGCAACTTACGCTTAAGGATCTCACTTTTGCGTTTGCACACAATCAGACTGAAGCAACCAAATTTCCGGTTAATGGAAACTGAATCCACCAGACACGAGATTTTTAAAACGACAGATCAAACGACTGATTTCAAACCCGAAACGTGTGATAATCAACCTAACAATTGAAGTTTGTTTAAAAGACCAAAGTCCAACTTAGGGAAACCATCCAATAAATGCAAAAGATTGCAGTAAATCGCAGCTATGCACTGACGCTCTAAATGTGATCGTTCATAAAAATTTACTCTCCTAAACAATGATCATTTTTCTTAGCATATTGTAAAAGATCTGGAGCCTTGTAACACACGGCTTGGATTTATTTTATTCCATTCCCAGGTACTGTGCTGCCACTAGAGTCAAGTCACTGCGAAGGGAAATTAGGAACCACCACGCGGAAACTCGGACGGACCTAGGATGCATGTGTTCTCGATGGATCAGGTGTCGCACTTAGCTGGGGAACAAAACTTTGCCCTGTATCAGCAAACAACGTCGGCGAATCCGTTATTGGGATCTCGGATATTTTTGGATATAAAAAGAAGCCCAAACCATTTGATCACCACCGGTTTGTGTAGGAAGTCTTGTTAAAACAATACAGTTGGTAAACCGGAATATTTCTTTTTTCGAAAAATACTTGCCTTGCCACAAATAACCACATGTAGTTGAAGGTTCATCATAATCACAATAAATATGTCGTGCAAGAAAATTCACCTTCGGCCACTAGATGTTTCTTCGTCCTCAACAGGCAAATAAGATGGAATAATATTTACAAAGAAAACAACCTGATTAATCGGTCAACTCAGTCAAATTGTTAATTGAAATTATACTAATCAAAACTGAATTTTTTTATATTATCCAATTATGTCTTGTATCGTTCATGCTGAAGCAAAATCATTATGTACTTGGATAAAACGAAAGGAACAGTGCCTCAAATATACAGGATGTAGACGATGGTTCGTAAAGTAGGGAGAGACAGAGAAGGTGACACGAACGGTGACGCCAGTGAAGTAAAATTTGCCAACTGTGAAAAGTGGCTTCAGAAAAAATGCCATTCTAAGCCCTCTCTCATGTTTGACCTAAACAAAAGATGAACAGTGGAGAAAAACAGTCATCCATTATTTATGCCAAGATTGATTTATCTTGTACCGTTGAAAACCAAGTTGTTTCATTCTGAGTGAGTAAACCACTTATCCCATATCTGAAAAACAAACAATGATCTAATAATGTAATGCCGAAAGTCCGGCTACAAACACTGTTTTTAAACGGATAACATCCAAGACTTATCCCATGCTAAACGCACGTATACCGGAAAGGAGACTAGGCACCAGGCATCAAATGATATTGCCATATTAGTGCTTGTTGAGATGACCGTAGACGAGCAACAAATTGGTTACTTCATTATCCCTGTCTCAGTTATTGCAAGTACTGTGATATTTTCGAGTCATTTCCCCAACTCGGTAAGCGACATCAAAACTATTTCTATCATCATTATCACTACTACTACTGACAATAATATTAGTAACATTAATAACATCAACATAGTTATCCCCCATTTAGCCAGTTGACAATGCGTATACCATTCATCAAAAGGGTAAAGCCGATGTTGTCAGTCAGTGCGTTTCTGAATGCTTCCAACCAAGTTGGTCGAGATACACGTAGTAAAATTGACATACTCGTTCTAATGCGACTTGAAAACGGTTCCGAGAAGACACAGGATGCCAGACAAAGTATATTTTTATGCGGGACTGAGGTGTCCTTAGAACTACATCTTAGACGCGCCAAATCGCAGGTCAACCGGCGAGGAATGGTGGTGCGCTGGTATCCTACAGATCTTCCACATGAAAGCCCCTGGGTTCAATCCGTGAGAAAGGGGGGGCGAATGTGAGTATTCTTCACTGATGATTTTTAGTGAATGCGAAACTCGAAAAAGGCGCTTCCAAATTGTGGGGCTAGACAAATGATCTGAGATCTCCTGCATTAAAATATGCAGTCCGAAACGTATTCAGGTAAGTAAAGCTATCAGTTGGTTGATTCATAATCTATTATCTAAATGTAGCTGAGTTCTATGAGCCAGGGAAGTTTTGTAACGTTGTTCAACCTTTCTTGCGAACCGCAAACAGTGTGCCTGCATCTCCTACTAACCAAGTTGACAAACTAACTCAGCTTGTTGTCATTTGTCAACTACACGTTTCACGTAGATCATTTACATAAGATGATCACCATGATCAAACAGGAACAGCTTTGTAAAACAAGTGGCACATTGTTGTTGCACTCCTTAGGTTTCAAACTGGACAAAGCACTGTGAACCGCCCCAGTCAGTCCAGAATTTTTGCTTCATTGTTGTATATTTTGAATTAGCTTCTCAGTTCTTATACCAGAAGCATACACTACTAACAGTTTGTAAAAAGAACAAAATAATCACTTTGTTTCGCTGACTTTCAGTTGCAAGTTGGACGCATACCACGTCTGAAAAACCATGCAGATGACAAGGTAAATAGATTTTTCACTAAATAGTTGATTTGAAAAATCAAATGTACTGAATTTATTTTGCTTTGTTTTACAATTATTAGACTAAGTCGATCTGCATAATTCACAAATCAACAATTGGTTCTTTTGATTAATCTTTTCAGGGTCAAAAATGCCTCCTTCCGCACACTGGGCCTCTCAAGAACACTTTTCCCAAAGTTCCGATATACAATTTGGACTGAGGCATTTTCAAGTGTCCGGTCACCCATCAGTGTATCGAATGTCGGTAACATCCATCTTAGTAGTATATTGCCCCGACGACGTTAAAATGATATGGCGGCTGGCAACCTGCGAGGTATATAAACGTTATTCTCCCCTCAACACAACTGCAGAAATTTAAATGTAAACAAGTACAGTGCATTTTAGCCTACTGTATTTCTTGATTGACCCAATGTATTGCATAAATACAAAGCTTTATTGAATACAGTCGAATTATAGTGGGTTTCTTTGAACCGAGAAATAACTAGTTTACTTCAGCGAGGAACTTGGTACGGTATGACATTAAATGGATTTAATCGCACGTCTTAGAACTAACTCAGTAATTCACTCGAATCTGGTAATAAACTAGAATTCTGTCTGTTTAATCTATAAGATTTCTTCTCAGCAGTTTTCAAAGGAATTAATTAATAGTGACCGATGGATTCGAATGCTGGAACCATAGATATAACCTAGCCTGGACCCTTTGTCGATATACTCAAAATGTACCATGGTATCCTATACTCCTAGATGTGGACGGTGAAATAGAATGCATTCATCATGTTGTGCTACTTTTTTTCAAAATTACAAGTCATTGTCGTCAGATTTTTTCCCTTGAGATGAGGGAATACCCCTACAAAACATCAAAAGGCTTGAGAACTTGGCATAACTGTAAATTATTAAATTCAAGATTTAACTCATATTCTTTAGGGCAATTTTTCTGTTTGTTCAAAAGGCGCATGTGACGCATGTTTGCGTCAGTCCTTTTTATTGGCATATCACTCTCGGAGTTCCTTTGCTTCAGAGCAGACAAATTCGTTCCTATTTTCCAACCTCCACCGACGAACAGTCGAAGCCGAGTTCGTGCACGCGGCGATCATTCAACCGAGTTCACCAGGAGAATTGGTGTTCAACAAGGTCACCTGTTTTCACCTTTTACTTTCAACTTTGTCACTGAGATGATTATAGAAGCAGCCTCATCATTATAGTGCAACAGTAGCGTTGATGTTTGTTCAGACGGAAACCTGTCGGACTTAGAATATGTGGACGACGTTGTGCTGTTGAATGAAGACTCGAGTAATTTCCAGTTTTATTTTCTCGATCACCAGTACATATTTTTATGATGTTTTGCACCTTCAAATTGTAAAATGCTTTGTCATGACTGGATTGGCTCGAATCTGAACCTTGTTCTTGCGAGGGAGTAACCAGATGAGGCGGGCAGATTTAATTACTTGGGCATTTGTATCTCACCAGGTGGTATATCTGACAGTACTGGGCGACTGACTGATTCGAACGCCGCGTTCTGATCAAGAACAACAGATTATGTGCCTACATTCTATTGTTTGTCTCAAAATGAAGATTCGATCAGTACAACCCTACTGGAGCAGAAGCACACTTGGTTCCCACACATATGCCTTCGGTGAGTACTAAGTACTAGGCGGATTATAATGCTGGCCAGAGATTTTTATGCAGTGCTTAGTAACTTTCTTCTCTAACGATTCTCGATGCTGATCTATCACCCTTCTTGCAAATCGGTACAATCACCATTCACACCATTCCATAAGAATTTCTACACATTCCCAGGACTGAAATGTCTATGGCCATCTGGTCAGTTTGGCTTTATTTGATTGCGGTAGCAATTAACAAGGACGCTATTGTTTTGCTGCATTTCCCGAATAATTTTGAATCCTTTTTCCGATCTATATAGCAAGGATGCATGCACAAACAGTGTGTGTGGGAAAAATACAGGTACATTTCGATCTGGTTCGCACATGGTGTACAGTCACCTAACGAGCATTGTATGGTAGCCCGAATGTGAGTCAGATATGCAACGCGCCTGATTTTGTATATTCATGAGACTGTGAGTTAGAGTTGAGTAAAATATTGCCGATTCTCGGTATGCACTGGAACATCAAATAACTAGTGGGTAAATTGTGGCTGAGAACTTGTTACTGACTGGATTTGTGCAGGAGACATTTCACTTTCCGGATGAGATAGAAATTTGCGATTTTTCATTGAATTTAACTAAGAGAGGCATTTTCCCTCAGAATTCTTCGGTCACTTATCCAAATGAATAATTTTAGTATCAACATTTTCTTATTTTGTTCATTTTGTGCACAACTACATGATTATTTAATAAAACTGAGCTATGCAAGATATCATACGTGTACACATATATGGATATTTTGGAAGTGAAACGTATTCTGTGTAGACTTGAGTACAGGACGCAACAAATACTGTCATATCGATGCACACATCGGTACGTAAGTTCATTTTTTTTACAAGCCTTCACATAAATATACCCTTGTGTATTTCAGAATATTTGTCCGGATAAATGTCGATTTACATAATCATCTATGCCCAAAAAAGCGATAAACGTGCTTGCAATGATGTCTAACAGGTGCATATATGGAAATCGTTTAACTGCACGAATGAGCGGATTAA
Organism: Fasciolopsis buskii; assembly: GCA_008360955.1. Classification (NCBI taxonomy): domain Eukaryota; kingdom Metazoa; phylum Platyhelminthes; class Trematoda; order Plagiorchiida; family Fasciolidae; genus Fasciolopsis; species Fasciolopsis buskii. The sequence continues at coordinate 65,087 of LUCM01005725.1, read as the reverse complement.
GAAACATTAATCTAGTCACACACGATGAAAAGCATATTGGATTTATCGTTGAGTAGTAACATTCTCACGTTCCTAGCGAAAAATATAAATCTTTGTAAGTAATAAAAACATGAATCCATCAATAGATAGTAAGGCACACATAATTCGGAAGTACCCTAGAAGTTCTACCTGACTATGTCAAAAGGTCTATATTTGTAGTTAAATATAAGAGCAAATAAAAACGTATCCACATGTACCCATAGAGTTAGAGCCTAGTATTAAATATATAATATTATGAAAAACCGTGATGCACAGCGTGCAACACTTTCGGGAAGGTAAGATTGGACGGAAAGTTGTGGCAATAAGCCAGAGTTGGTAGAGGTCGAAGATTTGAATGAGAACTTTAGCTAGCAAAAGACATTTTAAAGTTCAACAGAATAATAGGGAACTTTAAAAACAATCAGATACTTTTAAATGCACCGCCAACCTCCATAGTCATGAACTTATTTCGAAGGACATTCAAATATCTATTGATACGAGGAAACCAGTCACCACTCGGATTGGACAGGTTGTGAAAAATACGTTCATTTTATTTTTCAAATGTCAACAATCACCTCCGAGGAAGCCACAGTTCATGGTGCTACCACGAAGAACTAATTTTTACGCAAAACAATACGTAATCCAAAAGCACCAATTCAAGGGACTGGTGTGCGGACAGCCCCATTAAACGAATCTTGCCGCATAGAAAGTTGTTCCCTGTTATTTTTGTTTAAAAGCATTAATATCAATATAATTATTAGTTATATTATTACTATATTTAGATGAATACGATTTCTTTTATTAACCGCATTTGTTTGTCAATTCAGCTAACCTACTGTCTCCTAGCTGCACATTTTTCCGAACGCTCCGGCTGACGATGGCTAAGCGAATAAGCTCGTGGCGTTCGGACTAGAAAGTCGCGGGTTCGGATTATCCCACCGCCGGTCAACTGCCGCATTTGGGAATCCTCTGTTGCCCGAGGTTCCCTTCCTGGAAAGTGATGTGCACTCGTATTTCATCAACAAAATAAGTAAAAGAAAGGAAAATGAAAAAGAGTAACAATTTTTCGAATTCGAAACCCGGAGAAATAATTCCGCTTGCAATTCTATGCTGAGTGTGTGATTGAGATTTTGACAAGTAAGAGGAATTCCGTTAAAAAATTGCATTTTACTTGGATATTGCCTATATTCTACCGAGCTGGTGAAGTATTTCTCCATGTGGATTTATTCCACGATAATTCAGTCTGGTTTTATCGGTGTTTGTATCAGTCACCTGAGTGTACCACATTATCTTTAGAGTAAACTCAAATAATAATTCCAAGCTACTTTTCACTTGGCGGTCAGATGTCACGCTCGCGACGATCGCAATGCCTACGTACGGTATCGTGAATAGGCTTTGTCTGTTTTGCTAGCACTGAGTCACGCTAGTCGTAAGAAGACGACAATAAATCGTACAAAGTAAGTTAACGCACCAAGTAACCAACACGTAGAAATCAATAAAGATCTCGCGGAGCGTCAGAGTCTTACTTTTACCTCATTCCTAAAATCTCTTCAGTTAGAACAGTGCGACGGAACAGTTTTAGCGACTAAAAGCTAATAAGGCACGAGAGCAGCAAACTAGTACAAAACACAGCCAAAAGAATAAAACGAATTTTCAAAAACAAAACAAGCAGTAACCAGGAAAAATTCGGTTATATGCACAACAATGTACGATAACCAAGGAGCAGAAGTAGTCAAAAAATACAGTGAAAATAGATCTGTCAAAATAAAACAATTTTTGTTGCTAATAAATTGCCACATTTTAGAGTTGTCAGATTATTCCATTCTTTCGAACCACTCTACACATTTTATCAAAATAAAAATCCGTTTGATCCCACGACCTCGTAGATCCACCTCGGTCGGAACCAACACAATACTACCTGTAAGAACTTTGTCAATCCCTATGAAAACAGGGGTATATTATTCCTCAACAGAACTGATTTAAGGAAATCGCCCTGACTATGCGTAATAACCACGATTCTCCTATGCCTAAAAGCATGGTGTGTAAACAGGAGAAGATCAACCTATGCTTCGGAAAGTTATTACATTTTGCTTTAAAAAACGTTACTTTTTGATATAAATTTATAATTTTTTAATTGGTGGAATAAATTCACTGCCTACCTATCGGTCTGACCACAGACAGAAGTAATGTTTTTTACTTGTCCTAATTACCGTCAACATTCAGTGGCTTTCTGCTTGCTTGCTCCTTAATTCGCTTTTCCTTTACATTCGCAAGGTTTGGGGTGAACTTCGTGAGTTCGGCCGCGATTTGGTGAGGCCTTTCCTACTGGACTCTGAATTGGCATTCACAATTTCCGTAGCTATAAATAGATAATGGATTAAGCACTTTTACAGCAATTGTAATTGTAATGTCCAAGTGGGTTGGCTTAGCTATAGGTCGGAGAATATGATGAGCTGAATGTCATTAGGCTCCGTGTATAAACTTATTATCACCCTCCTAGTTCCACGTGATTTGAAGTAGGAGCTGAAAAATGCACTTTTCGTCTTTACCGATAATGCCACGGAGGGTTTGCATCATTATCTCGAGTTATGATGCACTGAATCCATAACTGGATCGATGAGATTTACCATTTCCTCCTGACCTACACCAAATATCGGTTATAAACGTGAATCAATTTGGCAGGTGACGAGTGCATTATTTGTCAGAGTCCAGACACTTAGAGGTTGGCAACATCCAAGCGTTTCCGCGGTGTAGACAGTGGCGGGTGACTTACAGCGAGCCTAGTGGAGTAATGAGTGCGCCATGTGTCACAGCCACACTGAAAAGCAGGGATTATTTGTCTTAATGTACGATGTAATAGCCTTTGCTCGATTAGAGTGCTCTGTATAATTGTGTAATTCATACAGTTGCAAGGATATAGACTGACAAGTGAAGATCATTTGTCTTACAGAAATAATATTGATTAATTAGAAAGAACAAGTTTATGCTTAGCTCCAATAAGTGAACCTCTCGTCGATTTAAAGTGGACGAAACAAAGAGGGTTTAATGCAAATATTGTGAAGTAAATAGAAATCACAGACGCTAGAGATCATTTCAGATTCTGTACCGTATACAGCACAAAATGTTATAGACTAAATAGATAAAGAGGCTGTTCAAACTTGGGACTGAGAGCCATTTTTGTGACGCATCCGACTGACCAACTGGATAAAAAGCGTCGTGAGTGCTGCTCGTTTTATGCAAGTAGGAGGTTTTAAGGGTGCTTTAAATTTATGGTAGATTATTGTTTTCCCATGCCCGTAGTTTGGGTGAATGTTTACACTTGTTTGAGCGCGATACTACATTGAACATACACCCTTTCAGATACAGAGAAATTCAGATCACGGGCAGATTCGGAGGCCGTCACAATGAGACTACACCTTGACGTGGCGTGCCTCCATGATCCAACGAGCTATACAAGATGGCTTATCTCAAGCCAAAGACCAAATCATGCCTGGAAGGCTAATGGGCTGAGGCCTAACGAAGTAGTATCCTGATCTTTCAAGTATGGGGGTTGATCCGAGTCAGCAGCTCGGTCTGAAAAATGAGTGGAAGAATAACTGGTCCAAGCAGAAGCGCATCCACTCAACTCTACCCCGCTACCTTGCGGTCAGGTTTCTGTTAGAATCAAAGACTTTGTTTGAGAACTCTAATCATATTTCTTCTAAGCGGCTGGAATCCCTAACAGCACCCGTCCGCCAATCTCCGTGAGTCACATCGAGCGGGATGAGTAATAATAAGTATGCCACTGCTCAGAGTTCCCTCTCTTTTATTCAACCTGTCTCTTCTGTCTCCAACCCAATCTGTTTGTCCCTTCTGCCTATCCATAGTATCTCCATTGCTAACACGCCCGATACTCGCAACGGTTCATTGTCAAGTAGTGTAGTAGGTGGTTTTCAGTCTGTTAGCTCACATTTTCTCAAGCCACGTCAGCCTCTGAATCTCGGTTCCTTCAATGTGCGCACTTTAATGCAGGCTGGCCAACAGGCGTGTTTGGCTCTGACAGTGGACTCACTTTCGATTGATGTCTGCTACGTGAGTGAAACACGAATTCAGGATTCGAGTAGAGTAATCCAGCTGACTGCTCTTAATGTCTCATCAAGATATTTCCTGTACACTTCAGGAGACGAAGCAGCTCGAGCTGTTGGTCAACGTGGTGCAGGAATAGTCTCGAGTGAGAAGGCTGAAGCAGCCCTTTTAGATTGGATCCCAGTCAGCAGTCGTTTTTGTGCTATGAGACTGCAGGGATCAGTCAGCGTTCGAAAGGATAGTAGTGTTAAGCGTAGTTTATTTGTTATCTCGGCATACGCTCCAACAGACTGCGGCACTGATATAGAGAAAGACGAGTTTTACAATAACCTCGTCACTCTTGTTCGGAAGAGAAAACGCTCTGACATTGTAGTGATAGCAGATGACTTTAATGCACAAGTTGGATAACTGAGTGCACCGGAATCCTGTTTAGGTGGGCGATGCGCCTTACCGGCACAGCGAACAGACAACGGAGAAAGATTTCTCCAATTCTGTGCAGATAATCATTTATTCCTATCTAGTACAAATTTTCGACACAGTTCGCGGCGCACAGCGACGTGGCGTTCTAACTCGACAGGTTCACTGAGTCAGATTGACCATATCGCAGTTAGCTACCGTTGACGCAGTTCTGTCCAGAACTGTAGATCATACTGGACCACGTACGTCGAATCGGACCATGCGTTAGTTTTAATGCGATTTTTGCTGCAGCTGAATGGCCATCGACGCAAGCCACAAACCCGATTGGCTGTCGAACGTTTGTCTGATTCGGCTGTTCGCAACAGCTACGAACAGAAACTATGCGAGGGACTGAGAACTTCGACCAGCAGCAATGTAGACGAACAGTGGGATCAAATTAAGCAGGCAATTTACTTGGCAGCAAATTTCACCTGCGGTCCCAGACCTAGCGTTCATCAAAAACACTGGATCTGGCAAGCGTCGCTAAGTCTACTGGTACAAAAACGCGAGCTGCCTAACTGCAAAGAGGTGAATAAGATGCATCGACAGTTGCAGCGCCAGTTAACGATAAGCCTTAAGAACGACCGCGAAAACTGGTGGGTTACGGTAGCCGGAGAGATGGAAGAAGCGGCCGTTTCAGGTAACAGTCAAAGAATGTTTAAGCTTATACGCGATAGCGGTGGGCGGCAAACCTTGGTTAGTTAAGTTATGTGCGATATGGATGGAGGAGTCATCCATGGTAGACAGCAAAGGCTGGACCGTTGGGCAGAACATTTCAAGGATCGGTTTAACTGGCCATACGCTATCGTATCTAGTCCGACGCCTGGAGCTGTGAATCCTTGGGAGGTGTCACTTGATCCTCCAAAAGAATTCGGAAAGAAGTGGAATATTCGACCGCTCAGGAGAGTAAAAGCAGTTGGTCCCGACGAAATTCTCCCAGTTTTTTTCAAATTGGGTGGAGAAACTCTGGTGAAATCAATTGCCTCCGTGCTTCGTGATATTTCGAACGAGGAGCGTATTCCGTCATCGTGGGCTGAGTCACTGCATCCATTTTTAAGAAGGGCACACGAAGGTGCTGTAACAATCGTGAGATTAGTTTAATTTTGATGGTTACCGTGCTGTTATCTTCGACAATGCTGCGCCGTTTGACACCGATTCGCGAAAGTGATATCCGCAAAAGCATGCCGGATTTCGTCCAGGTAGAGGCTGCATCGACCAGATATTCACCCATCCACAGATGCTGGAAACGTGCCACAAACACCGCCGCCTTACGACGATAGTTTGTCTGGACTTCAAAGTGTGTTTGACTCATTGGATCGGACAGCACTGTACAGAGCTCTCCACCGGAAGGGTATGCCAGTGAAGTTCGTAAACCTGTTGCGAGTACTGTACTCGCATACTTACGGTCGCGTGAGGGTACACGACCAACTGTCAAGTTCACTCGAAACGACTAGCAGCATTCGACAAGCGTGTTCTATCTCTCCATTCTCGTTCAACTTCGTCGTGGACGAGGTAATGGGAGATGCTTTAGGAGGTCCTCAGAATGCAGCAATCGAACTGGGAAGTGGAGGGAAGCTATGTGACCTACATTACGCAGATGACGTTGTGTGCCTTTTCGAGTCCGCCGACCATGCACAACGGCACTGGATAGACTCTCGAGGTCAGTCAATCGGTTTGGCATGTGCTTTGCACCTTCAAAGTGCAAAGTGCTGTTACAGGACTGGACGACAGCAGTGCTGAACTTGGGGCTAGATGGAGAGGAACTAGCGATTATGAATCGTTTCACCTACCTTGGTAGTTGTGTGTCGATCGATGGCAGATTAAAATGCGTATATCCAAGAATTGGGCAGCTTACGCTGGCCTAAAGCACTTGTGGCGTCGGCCTGATATTTCACTGAAGTTGAAAGGTCGTGCGCACTGTGCTCCAGTGCGTTCAGTTCTGTTGTACGGTTGCGAGACGTGGAGTATGCGTGTAGGCGATGTTCGTCGGTTGGAGGTTTTCGACGATCGATGTCTACGTAGTACGGCTAGGATTGGATGGAGTGACCGGGTGAGTAATATTGAGGTTAGGAATCTGGTATTGGGTGCAACTTCTGAGAATAGCTTATTTCAGCGTATGAAACTTAGTAGACTACGCTGGTTCGGTCACGTGTTGCGTATGGTGAACACTCGTCTACCATACCGTGCCCTATTTTGTGTTCCTTCCAATGAATGGAAGAAGCCATGTGGAGGCTAACAGACGACGTGGCAACGTGGGATGAGAAAATGTACAGCGAAGTTAGGTAAAGTAGGTGTCTCACGCCTTCGTGGTTGGGGTCCGAAAGACTCGTCAACTAGCTGGCTGGAGACACTGAAGGATATGGCAGTGAACCGTGAAAAGTGGCGATCGTGTTGTCATTTTCTGTCGAATCAGAATGATTGAAATAATACTTGTACAGCTAGATTGTTCCGTGTGTTGCCTGCAGCAGCGTCCTATCTTTTCTCACCGGTGTAGGTCCACTCCCTGTTCCCCTTGGATATTCACTCTTTTTATAGAAACGTGTAACTGTGGGGAAGAGGCAGCGGTCAGTGAGGCTTGCTTTGCTGTTTAACGCTGAACGAAGACGATGCTGATGATTCGAGGCCAATGAAGAAATGATTTCAGCTGAAACTTCTATCTCTATGTAAACATTTGTTAATGGACCTACCTGCTGTGTTCCTTTTCTAGCTCGAATTTTTCCTCTGTTCGTTTTATTAATTGAACTGAACTGCAATTCAGTCTACCGTGTACTGTAAAATAAGCCGCTGCTAACAGGTCGACCTTCCAGGCTTCTGCTTTGCCTGCGAGCGTCCGTTATTTCACCTCTGTTGGTGATTAGGACTAAATGAATTACCTTTAATCCTACAAATTTATGAGTGCCTGAGTCTGTAGCACTCACCATTCAGAAATATATTTTGACTTGCGAATTTCAAACTTTCGTCCGTTCTGCTCCGTCTTCATTCGTGTGACCGGAGTCAGCAAATCGGTGATTGCACTTCACTATTTGTCAGTCGAACACCAGGTTTAATTCTATTTGGTACTCAACTTCATTTAGCTGCTGTTATCTAAATCCCGGTTTATCAATTGCCAAAGAAGACTAAAGCACCCTGTACGCTTTGTACGTTTGCCCCCTTTTATTGGACTGAATTAAGTAACATGTTTGTATGTCCATTTTCACTTTTACCCGCTGATTTCTTTTGTTGAAGCGCATTTCCCTGATCGAAAATCGGATTGGATCCTGATGGACCCGAGAGTGAGAAGCTTTTTGACTTTGGCCCACGTTTAAATTACCTGAACACTAATATTAAATAACCCAACGGAAAGGCGCACTGGTCTTCACAACATTCATGAATTTTTCTAGTACAATAATTGCCAAAATACTTCCGACAAATAGTTGGTCAATATTGTAATGAGCTGTCCGATGCCTAACAGTGCTACTTAGGCCACTGACCAGAACATGGGCATGTACCAGCCTAAATCCAATGGCGCTGTATTCCAATAAGAAATTATAAGGGGCTCGGTTAACGGTTTTTAGACAAACTTACATGGTTTTATTTGAAAAAAACAACAAAATACTTTTGAATAAACGAAGTTTGTCGTTTATTTTGACCCGGCAACTTGATAGACTGGGTGGCCTCGTCGACAGTAATTGCCGATTTAGCATGCTCTGTTGGCAGGCTATTTAGATGAGTTTAGTTTTTCCGCGTCAACCTGCTAATTATATAACCATGGATCTAAGATGCCAAGTAATTTTCTCTGCTATCGCATTCAACTGCGCTCATTGCATAGGTTATTTTTGCGATACTATCGTCAGTTCTACGCAAAACAAAAAACAAATTAGCGAAGCCACCTACGATGTGGATACGAAACTACCCTAGATTTATCCTCGACCGCGAAACAAAATTCTTCAGCCGAAATTGTTAAATATCATTAAGCGCTAGCAAACTGTTCGGCATGTTCATATTAGTTTGTAATAATTGGTCAGTCTAGGTAAGTCCATCAGGAATTCCCGGGGAACGGCCTGTCTGACCAACGATCATGCCGAGCTTTGCTCACGATAGACTGCATCTCATCGAAGTGCGTTTGCACGCAAGGGATTGGTCAAGGAAGCCTGGGCTAGACCAGTTTTGCGGTAACTAAGATTCTCTAAATGATCGCTTTGAAAAGGCTGTAGAAAACTGCGTAACGAATGATACTGGGCTTCACCAGCTAAGCAGACTAGTCAAGCCAGCCATCAAGACTACTATCCGAAAGGTATCTGGTAGCCAGTTCTCTCGTAACCAGCGCTTATCTCAGAGTCACCTGAGTGTGCCTCAACGCAGTAAACGTATTAAATTTGTGTGGCTATTATTTGAAAGAATCAAAAGGGAACCCAATGCATTTGTGCGAATTCCATCGGTCAAGTTAGTGCCCTAAAACAATGGTCTATGTATATTACGTTCTTAGATCGGAATATCGGAAGGCTGTATACTCATTACCTATCAAAAGCTTAACCTAGATGTCCTAGTTTGCCTAAAAGAAGAGTTATCTCCACATTTCAAAAAAATATTGCCGAAGAATTGTTAAACACAGTGTGAAAAGTAATTGTGCATGCGTAGTAGGGGTTTGGAAATTTGCCATTCACTGAATGAAGTATTATTATACAGTAGAGCAGAAACGTAAGATTATGAAAAGCGTCAATCATTGCATTGTTAGACAATTGTCTATTAATTATTTGACTAACCACTATTATTACCATAAAATCAATAGTAATCACGAAAACTACAATTACCATAAAGTGCAACAGTAAATACGGAATAGTTGCTGGACACAGTCATACGCATTTGTATACGCTCACTCTGCATGCCAACTTCTTGAATTGGTGTACTTGTGTGGTTCTCATCTACCATTCGTGTCGCCAAGTTCTCCATTCTGACAACGTGGGCCATGACCCTCTCCTAATCGGTATGTTGACCCTGTGAAATGAAATTGAATTAGTTTCCACTCTACTCGCCATCCGCTGTGGGGCATCAAAAATCCGAGTAAACTTCACACCAAATGTTTGTACGAGGCTTTCGATAGCACGATTCTAATTGACCACATAAGTGAGCTATGTATGTGAATCAATGCAAGAATGTGGAGCAGAAACACTCGGTGACAATAAAACCGCTTTTTACCTGGAAGCCTTCTTGTTCATGGCATGAATGGCAAGTTTGCACGTGGATATGAACATAATTTGTCTTGGTTTCGGCCGAGTATTTCGCTTTTTGCCAAGGCTGACCTTTGAAAGTCAGTTTTTAGTTCAGTCTGCCTACATTCTATTTCAGGGTTGGTAAATTAAAAAGCGATTTCTCCCAAAAAATCATTTATAATAACTCGCCTTAGCTCTTCGTTTTCACTCACGGAGTAGACAGCACGAAATCTTGTAGGCATTGCCTAAGTTATATGAAAAACAACTTCTAAACAGCGAGGTGTGGGTTCAGTGCATTCGGTAGTGGGGCGAAAGCAGTTTCTAAGGTCCACAAGTTGAATTGTTTGTCTTTCGATGATGGTCAATTTTGAACTCCTTAAATGCATTCTCCAATCCTAAACGACTTATCTTGCAGATGATCAGACGAAAATTCAAGTGGAAATACACCATAAGAAAGCACATGTTTCCGCTGCTTCATGAACGCCATTTTCCGCCTCAGAAGATTCAGAGCCAACGAGCATACAGCGTTTACCACAACTTTCATGAAGGTCACTCAATGAACCCGGCGTTATGCAACTAATGTTATCTTCCTTCTTGACATTCCTTATGTGATACCATGAGCTACAGTTGGCTCTCTGCGTATTCCGTCATTCATGCATACGATCGGTAAGATTTGTACCCTCGACCTTCACTTTCAAACTTCACGAATTTATCCGCTTGGCCACCGCTGGTCAGGATGTCGCGATTAACAAAGTGGGAAATTTGTAAAATTTAGAAGACATCCTGAATGCCACCATTGACCTGTTTTCTTTTGGTTTCTGAAGCCGTGGTTAACAAAGTCCCTCCAGCCGATAGAATAGAGAAGACTCGGGCTACCAACCAGATGCGAGAAATGTATTGTGTATATCGGAGTGACGAGATAGCACTGACACGACAATGTACGGCACAGTGGTACCGGTTGGTCGGAGCGATTAAAAAGCGAGGACTCGTGGAAAGCCCCACACGAGCGAAAACTTAGAGATCCCGTGTACCATAAAACAAATGTTAACGGAAAAATGTCACAAAATTAGCACCAACCATGGAAGCATATTTTAGAGATACTGACGTCCGAGAATAGTCGATTTTCTTCGCAATAAAGCTTTAATTCTCCAAATTTGTCTTGAATGTCCACAGGACAACACTCTGAAACAACGCGGTGGATGTGAAACGGATCTAAATGAGTTTCCGCTTTTTGCCTAACTAGACTGGTTTCACTTTTGGCTGGTGCATACTACTTTCTAGAGATCGCGGAAAAGCAGATAGTGCCAAATTAGTGTGAAACCTGTCCGGCCAAAGTAAACCTCTCCTATGAGATGGTACCTAAAATTCCGGTGCGGTTCACCTCAGCGGTGTTAACCAAAGTTCCGGAAACAAATCACTGGGTGATTTGCCTGTATGGATTTGAAACATCGTCTACGTGAAAACAACAATCGAGGACTTTTGAATATGACTACAAAATTGCTTTTCTTAAATCACAAGGAAATGTTTTCAACATTACGTTCAGACCATACTGTCCAGTTTTAGGAAAGGGAATATATACACCTTAGACTAGTTAACGATCCAAGACAAACAATCAGTACAATCGGACCCTTAATGTGTAAAATGGGTACTTGTATACATTGCAGTGGGATGCGAATAATTCGGTCTTTGATGCAGATATGTCAAAGTCTGCAAACTTTAATGGTCCCGAAATCCGCATACATGTTTATTTTTGGTAAGCTGCTTGTTTTTTCTATTTATGCCTAATTTTGTTGTGACCGGCCTAACGAAATTTTCGCCCTGGAGATTGTTTCACTCTAACTGGCGGACTGTTATAATTTACGTTAACTTCCAGTGCTACTACCCCCTGGCTAATAAACATCATGCACTGCACAGCTCCTTGCACTCATGACACATTTTCGATCAATTTCTCGCTGCCATGTACGCGGTCAGTAAACATGTACCGCACGGTGTGCTCTATTCACCTCCTGAGAGAGGCAGCTTCGGATATTGCGCCCTCATTTAGTACGTCAATCACTTTGTTTTCCGCGACCAGTGTCCTGCACTCCGAAGCGTGCTTGTCTGGTCAGCCATTAGTCTTTGCAAAATTGGTCTCAGAGATCCTAAAACCGTTGTGCCTACATTGTGTTACGGGACGTCTGGTACCGAAGCCTTGTGTCCTCCATCAATTATGTGCTTCCTAACGTCTCACTTTGCCAATCTTTGTCTTGACTACGTCTCCATAGTTGTGCCATTTCTGCAGCACAACAATCTTCTCATGTTTTCTTGTAGTCATTTTAGGTGACCATAATTTCGCAGCAAATTTGCGATATTATTGTTGTTGGTCTAATTTTGAATATTTCACTGTCAACGTCCATGCTTAAGAATTTGAAACAGTTTACCAAAGAATTGAAGCGTGTTTGAGGGCACGGTCTTTTGTATGAGGATTGATGATTATCCCGTACATTATCATCTGTTGTACGTGAAGCTCACGCTGAAGTATGCCTTTTTCAAAGTAAGTGACCTGTTTCATATTTTGACTGGTTAAGATCCATCCGAAGAGTAAGCAGGTAACAATGATTTTTCTCCCTCGAAAGCAAAGCTGCACACCGATCGATCTCTTCTCAATAAAGAATTTAGGAATCACCATTTACGTGATGCGATAGTCTTCCATTAAGATCCTGCCCAGGCCTACATTTAGCTTCATGCATTTGGTGTCACGGCTTTATTGAGACAATGACAGAGACACATTTTGTTCTGTCAAAGGCCCCCTCCCCAAATTGGTTGCAAATGAATGAGAGAATTGCGGAAATCTACTGAACCATCCCCTGTGGTTACCCTTAGAAATAAGAAAAATTCACCAGAGTGAAATTTAGGAGGCTAACAAATGCCAACAATTCCTTTTGTATCTTATGCTTGCTTTTGCGTACCATGTCTATTTTCATGTCATGGCATCCCAAACTTCACGTCTGGTGTAATCGCGCAAAGAACGAACTAGTGCATTAGTTCGTGTCAAAGTTTGGATTATATCGTGATCAACACGAGTCACTCAATAAAGTGAGTGATCTTGCGCGGTACACTTCTTGCTTCCTTTTCGAATCTCATTTGGATTTTCTGAACAGTTTCCCTAAAGGCCCAAGATGAATCAAAAACAAACAATTACTTGAAAATAAATTAGTTGTAACGGATACAGTCAAATAACAGTAGATAGATGACAATAGATTTTACATTGTCAAAAGTGATCAGTGACTATCGGAAATGCGCATCATTCACCGTCTCCTGCTAACATCCTTGTGATCATTACTGATTTGCCTTCTGTTTTATTGAACATTAAACACCGAACACTGATGGCATTCAACCAAAAAAATATTTCCGATGCTAGAAAGGTAAAAGGTAAATATCTGCGCGATCAGAAGTTGTCGCGCTAATATGACCAATATTTAATCATGGGCAAATATTTTTGTTAAAATCTGATGCTAATAATGTCTGCATTGCATCGAATCCTATCGAAAATTGATCATTTCTGAATAATCTCCCTGGTGAGCTTCGCAGTAGTTGACTATTTGTCAATGTAAGCCCTTTATGTATTTGGGCTGGAATCGAATCGTCTACTGAAAACAGTCGACGTCTGCCTAAGAACCAAACATCACATGACTGCCACATGACTTAGGAATATCTTGAATACTTTGCTTCAGGTTTACCATCACAGCATGCTTCGTTTTGTACACTGTTTGCTCGGAATTTTGAAGTTGGAACAAAAGACGTTTTAGCTTTATTCGGGCCAAAACGATACTGTACTTATTAATTCGTTTTCTTTGCGAATCTCATATTTCAAGAAGTGCCACATATTGGAATTCAATATAGCAATTCCACGCAACCATGATCCTCACAAACCATTCACAGCAAGTAGAAGAATCTCACAAAGACCAAGATCATGGAGTGTCAGTTAAATCGTACACCGTACGAGGCAGCATCATCCAAATACTCGGGTTAGTAAAATGATTCATGATATTAAACATAAGTTGGCGAACAAGCTCGTTTTCAGTGATTCGTACTCATGCCATTACATCACTATATATACCTTGATAAAATATTTTCACTTTAGGAAGGATTGGATTAGTCATTTACAAATATGGGTGGGGAAGGGATTTGTGGTGTTAATTGTTTTGTTGTCTAGGGTTTGTATTGGGACGGGGGGTGGGCTAAGGGAGTTGAAGCGCAACCACAAATTGCAGACGCTCAGAAGAGTATTCATTGAAAATGGTTTCCCAATTAGATTAATCGATAAGATGTTGGAGACAGAACAGGAAGTTCCTAGGAGGGCGACGGTGGAGAGAAAGCCGGTATACATATCTCTGCCATTCAAAGGTGACACGCTAGCAGAAATAGCACGACGAAGACTGACTAGTGCTATCAATAAGACATTCTGCGCAGCCAAGCTTCGCATCCTGTTCAAATCCCGCCCCGTAGTGTCATTATGGTTGAAAGACAAAGTCCCTGATTCCGCAACCTCGTTTTGTATCTATTCATTCACATGTTCCTGTGGGACAATGTACATCGGCCGCACGACCAGGCGCTTGTCTGAACGCATCCGTGAGCACCACCCGGCATGGTTGGGCACTGGAACAATTAAGTCACTTAATAGCGCAGTCGTTTCACATTTAGCACAAACTAATCACACCGTGAATGTGGCGCAAGCTTTCCGGAACCTGTATAAAATCAGAGGTCAACAATCTAGGTTGGCAAAGTGTCGCCTCTTAAGCACTGCGGAAGCTGTTGCAATCCGTCTTCACGATCCTCCACTTTGCTCTCAAAAACAATTTGTGGTTGCGCTTCAACTCCCTTGGCCCACCCCCCGTCCCAATACAAACCCTAGACAACAAAACAATTAACACCACAAATCCCTTCCCCACCCATATTTGTAAATGACTAATCCAATCCTTCCTAAAGTGAAAATATTTTATCAAGGTATATATAGTGATGTAATGGCATGAGTACGAATCACTGAAAACGAGCTTGTTCGCCAACTTGTGTTTTCTCAATGTGCTCAGTGGTAATTTTCAAGGAATATTAAACATATTTGCGTCAGTCTTCTGTTAATTTTCCGGTCGTCTGCAGTCCATGAGTGACCGGGTTGAATAAAATAAACTTAGGCAACAAATGGCAACATCGTTACAAGTTGTTGAATGAATATTTAACAATGCTACGCGAATGTGATACTACGTTAGCCCAAATTAGCATGCCCGTTAAACAGACGGCTGAATGGTGAATTTTCTGCTCCCAAATTTGATTATCTATACGCCCAGGATGAATTCGCCAGTTGCATAGTGAAATAAGTAATCATGTTTTCCATTGTCCAAAGAGAAAGTACACACGTGAACTTCAATTTTAATTCAGACATGCAGCAAGAGATTGGAACAAATGGAAAGCCCTCTTGTGAGCCAATCGGATTAGTCGGAAACGAGAATGCCAACGGCAAACTGAGCCATCCAAAAATATGATTCTGCAGCATCTTATTTAAAAAATTATATTTTCTTATCATTTTACTGATAAATGAATGAATAAATAATGAAATAACAATGTGGCATAAAATGAGCAGCACACATATCCGACGGCAAATGAGTTTTGAAAGTAAAAAGTTATCTATGGTCACTTATTGCCTAATACCATTCATTAATTTTACTTTTAGCTCCTTGAAACACAACTGGAATGTGTAGTCACTAGTCTGACTGGGTTGCTGTAACTTCCTGTATCCGAGGTCCAGGCCGAAAAAGCAGAACTCATTTTTGGAAATATACAGCACTGGCCGAGCAAAACGACAGTTTGTGGTGATAGCAAATGACCTATTACTACATACCGTTTACCAAATCTACAACTACTTACACATAGGACTACGGGAAATACAGTTCCTTTTGGGTTTTTCGACAGCCTCCTCCACTTTGCTCTTGATGGCTTGGGGTCTGAATTTATTTACTTCACTTCTTGATCTAGCATATATTTTTCCGCTTTTTCCTAAACGAAGGAGGATTTGCTTTAAAGAAAGAAACCACGGACCAAAATTGGCGAAGTCGAACTACATATTCATATTAGGATTTTGCAATTCCGGTGTGTTGTGCATTTTGCAGATGTCCAGACGCGGTACAGGAACTGTGGCACCTAGGCGTCCACGGTACACTAGACTAAGTGTCACCTCATACCCGTGACTGACATCATTCTGGGTACTGGCCTAATCAGTGCAGAGAGCGAAGAGTAAGCCTCTCGACCGTCATCGTCACAAGCCCCGTTGTATGGCTTTAGACTATGAACAGGGACAAAGTAACCTGATGCTGAAAACTGAATTTCACGTGCTTGATTTCACTTTGGTCATTGAAAGACACGGTTAGTTATTTCATGATACAACCGGCGAAGTCATCCGGAGCATATAGATAACCAAAGTTGGGAGCAGGAAATTCGCAATTTCAGCCGTCCGCTTAACAGACATGCTAGCAGAGTAACCCGTCTGATTCAGAAGAAGTGGGAAACTGCCATTGGCTAGAAATCTCTTCTCGCATTTTAGAACCCTAGCTGTAGCCGCCGAGGTATTGTCGGCAGCGGATGATACGATTAGTTTTGGAGCTTCTGGTAGTGCTGACGAGGGATCAGGTGGTCGCCGGTGAAGTCTTGGGCTCGTAACTTTTCGAAATGGAAGGTATTCTGAACGACAAATTGCTAGTACCAACCTTCTCTGAAGCAAAGTACCAGCCGCCACTGACGCCAAACAGCTTGCTTCTACTCAGAGACAGCAACGGCTTATCGGGTATTGGCACCGAAGGTAATTACTCACGTCGTTTGAAGCACGTAAACCATCTGGCGAACACCTAACCGCGGTGGTTAATGAAATACCTGCCGATTCTGCAGTCAAGCCAGGAGTGGTTGAGTGAGAAAAGTAATTTTATAAAAAGTGGCGTGATCCTGGTTGCAACAGAAATAATAAACCGAGGCCAGTGGCCCCTGGAAATGACAGATGTCGACGGTCTGGTTCCAGCAGTTTTTGTCCACATAGCCAATGGTATCCCGCGCAGCGACACCCGTAAGTTGTATTATTAGAAGTGACCGACCAGTTGCCAGTCACCAAATCAACCACACTTGTTGTGAGGTTTTATGCGCACGATGAGATACTTTTCTGGAGGAGTCAGTCGGATTGGTGAGCAGCAATGCCCGCGGCATATTCGCCATTCGTCTGACGATTTCCTTGGAATCACATGTAAAATGGTTCTCCGTGGACTGCTAGGGGAGCAAATAACCCCTGGATTTGGCTTATTCCAGAACTCAATTCCAACTAAACTGAATTTTTTATACCCACCCACGTGGTTTACCGTGCCTCGTGGGGCCGATCGTCGCATTGTGGTTGTCCGTGTCCGCTGTTATCTGCGGTAACCCTTTATTTGAAAGCTCACTAAAGAGCTTGTAGAATTCAGTTTCGGTACCTGGACTAGCAGAGATAAAACTGCAGTGTTAAACTGAGTCCGTGATCCGAACAACGCTTGTAATATGGTTAGGTCTGTGGCATGCTGTCATCCAATGCCGACGATCAAATCATACCTTTCAAGGAAATTTAACCAAAACTTGCTTGGGGTTCTCGAGCGACTAAAAAACCTACGGCTATGTTCGCCATGCCCAGGTATATTAAGGAATGTTTATGGCCGAAATTCGAAGTGGGTTACCGTTAGTTGCCTGCGGCTTCAATATGTAATTGTTGGTATAGCATTAGACCTGGCTCTTTCTACGCTATGAAACGAATTCAAATTTTTTGGCAGTACAAGTATATCAAATGACTGATTGCTGGTGTGCCGACGGAGGTGATGGTATCAAATTCTAACAGGATGGTTTCCCTATATAACATGGAAACGCAGGGCTCCTCAAGGTGGGGCTTCTTAGGGCTAAGACAGGATGGTGTTAACATAATCCGTCCTTTGGTTTTATGTCTGGTGGGTCGTCTCTTTTATCCCGTACGCTCTGGCCCTCGTTGTTGGAGGGTGTGGATTGTAGTTTTCCACTGTTCTACAAGTCACATCACTCATGGTGCCGAAAGACGCAGTATATAATTATCGGGGTTGTGTCCACTAACCTCTGGTTTATTACTAACAGCGTGGCTTCATGAGGCACCAGAGCCGGCAGGGGCACGTGCAATGAGAGCTTGCTTTTGTGGAAAAATTCCTGCAATATTTTCCAGGCTTATTCTGCAGCACAAAGCATATTTTTAAGTTTTGTTGAACACCTCCAAATTACTGTGCCCACAGAGTGGTCATTGCTTCAGCCACAGTTGATGAAAAGCGCTATCTTCCATCGAAGTAGAGCCTACTATTGAAATCATTCTACATCAGAGTTAAGGCTCGGTCACGACCCCAGCTGAATTCCTCTGGGATAGTGATAACCGCTTAATAAATGGATCGTGGGTGGGTGCGACATGATGTCGCGGATTTCACAGATCTGGTAGCTGACAATCGGCGGAAGTAACTAATTGTATTTTGACTGGTAAACTGTCGTGCATTCTTCTCCAAAACGGGATTTCACGATAATGTTTTATGCACTGGGGCTTTTAAAGACAAATTCTGGAACTCTTGCTTGTCGCCATGCAGTCTGGATTACACTACTTTTATCCACATTTGCCGAGTCTTGATTCCAGAAACAACTTATTAAAAATGACAAGCTCGAACGTGAATTTGTTGATGACAAAAGCAACGTTGAGAAAATATGTAACCGGCGGCTACCTTCCAAAAACTATTCTCGAAAAATACAAAGAAACAATGAAAAAGTGCCGTATATATATATATACATAATAAGCAGCAGTAGGGTAACTGATTACGCTCAGTGAGCACCTAAACCGAAGTTATTCGGCCGTGTGATCCTTAAAGAGTGCCCCAGGAATGCGAGACGTAAGGCTTATCCAGCGGCACCCGCATATTTGATCTTGGCTTAGCGTAAGCTGCTACCTCGGATCAAATAATTTAATTCTTAAATCATACACTGGAGGACAGATACGAGAACTCCTTTAAGAAACAAAACAACAAAATTACATGAATAATTTTCGCACTTTGGGCTATAATTTTGGTCCACTTCACTTGATTATGCCCGAAGACCGTAAAGTAATTAAGCATCCAGTTTTAATGTTGATTTTTGCTTGGCAGCTTCGGAACTGCCACTTTCTTCAAGACTCTAAAGTCGTAGTAGATAAAACAACCGGAGGTAGCCCCACCGTTTTACACTTGAATCCCTAAAGAGGTTCTGTCAAACACGACACATCGCATAACTCAGTTTACGTACAGTTGTTACAGGCGTCATTTCTAAGAGCTAATTCATGTATTAATCATCGATCGGCTATTGTGTGAAGTATCCTTGTTTAACTGCTTGTGATGTCCTCATGTCATGGTTCATCGTCATTCCTGATCCTCGCTGTCTGGAAAAGTGAGGTACCAATGGTTTCATGGCCGCACTAACTTCTTTAGCGTCATCTAATCTCCGATCCGCTTCGTTCAACAGGCGGCCAACCACTCGACCGTCGTCAATTTTTGTCAGCCATTCGAAGAACCAAAGAAACAGCCTTTGGTAGGGGAGACCTCTGCCTGTTGTACGAATTCAAATTAAACACTAAAATATCCCTGTCCTTGTTTTGCCCTTTAACTGGAGATTCGGTCTTCGACTGACTGGAGAAGTGAACGCGCAATTTCAAACCAGGCGCAAGATCTAGATTGTTTGAAAACTTCCGCTTCCCGTTTCTTCCCTTCACTCCTCTTCCGACACCAGGCTATTCCTGCCCAACTTGCTGGTAATGACACTGGTTTTGGTCGTCGTCTGTTTTTGGCTGCATGTATTTGCCCTTGTTTTTGCCCCTGTGTTTTCTAGTTAAGAATACTTTACGGAAATTCGATACAGTCCCTGTTCGCCTGACTTGGGGATGCTTGTTTTATTGCAGTTCAGTATCGTTTTATAGATCACGTTGATCGACAGTGGGCGTCTCGTTAGTTTACGTCGATTTTTGGTTGTCACGCTCAGGTAAGTGTTGCTGGACCTGATCCTTTGTATTTGCTTGAACCACGGGGCAGGTAATTTCTATTTATTTTGTTTTATTGAGCATTTATTTTTATGCACACTTTTGTCATGCTTTTGACTATCTTTTGTTTGGGTAGTGACTAAGGCTCACTGCCAAAGGTATGGCTGCTAAGTACCTAATTTCCAATTCATGAATATTGCCTTGGAATATGCAGAGCAGTGCTGTTCTTCCTTGGGTCTCGCATCAAATTGTGTTACGCGTTACTTTGAAGCTTTGAATTACTATACAGAATGGTTTCATCCTGACCAAAACTGTAATGTCTGTTCGCTGCAAATCCTTGACATGCTAATTACGTGCAGTTGAAGACACCAATTGGTGACATGAACCGTAATGGTCAAGGACTATCGTCGGGCGATTTGGACAATCGGCAAGTAGCTACGAATATTTTTTCCGTTCATGGATCCAGGATTTATGATTGCAGTCGGCGTAGTAATATGTCCAGGGCCGACATTTCTATGATCGAATCAAAGGTTCGTAAATTCGAAGAACGGCTAGCTCAAGAAATGAGGGCGTTAGTGAGTTGTTAGCCCTTCGTCGGGAGATTGAGACAGCTAAGTTGGTGATAGAGTTAGAAGACTGATTGCTTATTCGCTCAGTGGAGGCTGCCAAATGTAATACTAGACTCTTACAGTTTGTTAACGGGCAATCCAAGTGAAATGCTAAGGGAATATAATGCTTCAACCCAACCGTACAGATGCGGCAGAATTCATTGACGGCAACAGTGTACTGAGGATGTCTAACGCCACCAGATTCCCTATGGGTGTGAACCTGCTGAGAGTTTAGCTCCTGTTGTTGGACGAGCGTCCAACCGCGCACTGGAAGTTTTTAAAACATTTCCAAACCTATGAGGAAATATGCGAGGGTGGTCAGGGTCTACCGTATCTTCCGCATTATTAAAAGGGAAAAGCGAGGGATCCCACAGAATAGTGTATTGCACTCCAGCCTGAGGCTGGGTAAAGAAGAGCATTTGTGGTTTTGAAGGATCTTTTCGGTCACCCGCATGAAGTTGCCTGATCGCTGCTATATGGACTGGTTGAGGGTGTCATAACCAGCCAAATAAATACAGATGTACTCTCTGGTTCATTGTTGTGCATGATTACCCCATAGCAGATCAAATACACCGTAGATCTTAGTTCCTTGTGCAGATTATGGAGCAGCTGCCATATTCCTTCCAATCGGAGTGGGCAGGTAACAATGTAGGCCAACTTTGAACGGTAAGGAACCGAGGTTTGGAGGACTGACCGCGTTCTCGTCATCAATAGCCAGAATAACTCGGAGCCGTTTTGTACAGTTGTCGAAAAAAAAACAAGAGGATCTTCGAGTCTGGTGCGACTTTGCAAGGGGTAACACCTATCACATAGGTTCAAGCCACAATGTAAACCTTACGACATGGAACAGTAAGGAGCGAACGCTGCATTGCGTGTGGTGCAAGGAAAGGCATCACGTGACAATGTGCCCCGTTTTCCTGAGAATAGAAACGACAGCTTGGTGTGAATGGACCTGAAGAATTGGTTTCTCTTTTGTTTACTTCAGAGGCAGTCGTCGGGCCGGAGAATACAATGAAGAAGCTAGGTGCAATATAGTGGGCTGTGGTTTTCGGTATCATCATCTATTGCGCTCGACCGCTCCGAGACCTCATGAGCGAAGTGAAATGATTGGCATGCGCACTACTCGGCGAAATGCGTGTCACTGGATTTCATCAACTTCAGGCTGATGTTTACAGATCAAGAGGTAACGAACTACGCACCGTTGAATAACGGATCTGACACTACCCTCATCTGGCCGGATGCGTTAGCCTGGTTGGGTCTTAGGCAGCGAGTTGCGCCGCTGACAATAAAATGGTCAGTGGAATTAATTTGGTGAGCATCGCATTTCAAGAGTTGCCAATGGGCGACCCGGAGTCAGTCACCTTTGAAATTTGTGGTGAGTGATGCGTGGGACTTGAGTGGCTGAGGACGTGGAAAGGTAGTTCTGCGTGCAGATACTTTGTCTAGTACTGCCTTTCGGTTGGGCTAGTCTGCAGCTAGATGCTCCTGCTTTTTGTTTCTGTGTTCCCATGGCGTTTCGAGCGTCCTATTTAAACGGTTTGCGGGAACAACGAAAAATCCCTGGTCTTGAAAATTTTCCGCTGGCATTTAGTGAACTTACAGATTACTTTGTCGCAAGGACTATTTGGGGAGGCCTGTTTAGCGTGTGGGATGGAGTGATAACATAAAGTCACTTGTGCAGTTTGGAATGTAACTTGTCAGCGGTTGTTTAGGATTTCGTATTAAAAAGAGTCCCAGTTGCAGTTACGCACTCGGACAAGTAAACTACTCTTAGTAATAATAATAATAACGATAATAATAATAATGTATATTTCTCTGTTTGCGAAATACACGCGAAAGGCAAGGTCATTTATTTACATAGATGATGCGCAGGAAATACGAACAATATAAGTCGAAGAGAGAGGGAGTGAGAGCGACCTCTAGTAATTTCGAATGTTGGGTTGTTTTGTATATTTCTCGACATACGAGAGTCATGCGCAAATTAAGATCAAAATTGGGCCAAGAAGGCACAGTGCAAACATGGAAAACAGAAACCAAACATACAATGCAATGTGGTTTCGCTCGCAAGATCACAAAAGGCAATTTTACTTGCTGAGCACGGGGCTTTAACTCAAAGCTAGATAATGGTTCGCAAAGATTTTTCTGTGACTGATTACCAGTTCTGCACTGCGAGTAATACCATGTTTGAATGCAGCAAAGGTGCGCATTGCCTGCGCAAAATATGCCTGGAGGGCAATGGCTGTCGCCGCCTGTTGGCCGGGATACTGGATAATCAAGAGAGTTATATGGTGGAGAGGAGTATCAGTATGGATGTGATAACGGAATAGAGATGAGCGAAAACCAGGCTGGATATCAAAAGGGCAGTATAAAACGCGAAATATCTGAAAGCACAGTTAGTTGAGCAAGGAAAACGGCAACACCGGATGGAAATTGTGCGATCTTAAGGCTAATACATGGGGTTTGTTTCAAGCAATTTTGAGTTCATTAATTTCAGCTTTGTCTCGAGATGAAGGTGGCTTTGGCAAAGAAGAAGGAGAACCGGAGTCAAATGAGGCGACGTCTCGTGGACTGGTGTGGAGAACTGTTACCAGGAGCATCAGTCTATTGCCAAATTCCGCAGACCAGAATAGAGGTTGATGAAAAATGATGGTCCTCAGCTGTTTTCGGATGTCAAGTTGCATTGTGAACGTCAGTTTATATCAGATGCCAATAAAAATGCTGTCCATTCGTGAGTCCGTTTTGTATAGTTTTGGCAGAATTTTGGGAAGGAGCAAGAGGAAGCTAGTACAAAATGGTGCATGTGAACGCAGGAGCTGCCGTGCTGTTTACCACAACAGCGCTAGTGGGTGGGGCTGACCGAGTGCTGGCCACCCAACCTGAAAGCACCGTTTGAGGGTGAACGGAGGAGGTGTAATCCGCCAATCTAGTTGCACCCGTACACCGCTGCAGCCAAGCTGCCCGCCCGATGTGCGCCGGCTAAAGTGGCGGTTATGACCGCACCCCGCACTATTGTGGTAACGCCGGTATACTCGTGGTGTGGAGGAGGGAATTCAAGTATGGTGTGGTAAGGGAGATATCATCTTTCCAGGATCGGGTAATCGCCAGAGCATGGGTAAGTGTTTTCATCCAAGCAGAACTATACGGCTGGGAAGAAGGCGGTCTGGCCTAGCTGCCAGCCGCGGACTAAGAAGCAATCAATCGTACGAGCAGCTTAGAGAAGGAAGTTAACAGGAGGCATAGTGCAATTCAAAATATATGAATCGTGGTTGAGCAATCCGGGTTTTCATTGTCAAATTTATATTTCAATAAATTGATGGGCTGGCTAATCTAGTGTGTGGATCCTCTACTCTGAGTAGAGAGAATGAACCGGTATTTGGCAGGACGGACAGAAGACAACTGCTGCTGACATAAATAATGATCGAGCTACAAAGACAGATGCACTAGGAGTTGACTAAATTCAGCGTAGAAATCATGGATTATATTCCACTCTAGTAGGCCCTGTCTTTCAAAAACTAGAAATGGTAGGGGATAGTGGGTATGGTAGATGGAAATGTCTGCTACGGGAAGAGAAGATGCCACGTAGGACCCTATGTTTGTGGAGATGGTATGGAGTCTGAATTGTCTAAAGCGGATAGAGATATTGATGAGGAATCAGAAAGGATGAATTCAAGATTTCAACCCCATTTTGTCCGGAGGGTGCCGTTTCGGTTTTTCAGAAACAAAGTGATTTCTACGGGCCAGAGTCATTTGCTTGGAGAGAAAAGTTAGGGAAAAGCAAGGGTGAGGAGGATAGCGAACGATTTTAGAAGACGGTTGCAGGTTATGCTTGCCACACCGTGCTGGCGACGGTGTTGGAATTAGCAAGGTGAGTGGGTGGGAAAGGGCTATGGGTGAGCAACCCTATACGCAGTTAGGACGATAAGATTTATGGATATGAAGTCAGACTACTGAGTGATAGGTACCAGTGTTTCAGGCAGGGGAACCGGTGGGATGCATCCGACGTGGAACTGCATGTAACTAAGTATCATGCGCTGGTGTCGGAGCTCTGTTTGAACTGGGAGAGACTAGGCTGATTCCTATATGATGTAAGAAGACGGATTTACTTTCTTTTCCTCAAAGAACGAGAAACTGACATCAATGCGCTTTTCAGAAGCCCAATTCAGGTTCATACACTCAATCCGCAAGTAAGTATGGGTGGTAAAGATTAATGAGAAAGGGTACGGCAACCACTCCATGTCCTTCGTTCTTGGTAGCCCCTAACATTCAACTACGCCTAAAACTGATACCATGGCTCCCTCTAGTTGCCACATTTTTCGGAATAGATGCACTATGTTGCAGGTACTTTGCCGCGATCCAATAATCACTATAACCCCAAGCTGGCACCCGAGGCAGACTACTTTGCTCTTGCGTTTCAGATCTCGCATCCGCAGCGACGCGCTGCTAACGCTTTCGTCCTCGTACTGGCGATTCCGAATCTGCTACCCTATCGTTCCTGTTGGAAACCGGTTAGCTAAAACTGGCGCTCGAGTTCTGGCCCAGTCAACGGCAACTACGCAGATTATCGCACTGGATATCTGAACTCGCATTTTTGCGATCCAGCAAAACCGCGATTGCTGCTGTCTCCGGAACGGCTTGCGCACCTCATGTTTCGCACCCGTACTGCCGACTAAGATTTAAAGATGCGACAACGTAAATGACAGCATAGAGGACATTCTTGGCTATGGTATTCAAGAAGCTTTTCTACACACAAGTTCTCCTATCTGACGCGCCTCTCGGTACAGCTTACCACCATCCGTATGTAGATGTTATCACTACCCTTGAAGTTCCGTATCCAAAGCTTCACAAATTTCCTCCAGATATTTTGAGACAATCTTTTTCCACTCTCAGAGTTTTTGGCCATTTGTTGTCAGCTACGTGTCTCATCCAATTTGCTTGACGTTCTGCCTGGTTTTCACCACTTCCATTCAAGTACTGCGATACCACTGCTTGTTGTCTCTTCAGCCTAGCGTTTTCGTCCACTACGCGACGCTCCCGACGTTTGGTGTCTCTAGCCATGTATCAATATCCACCGTTGGGCTCCGTCTATGTTGTGCGCCAGCAATGAGCACATTTAGTGCACCTAAACATGAAATGGCCCGTAGTCCGCTGCTAGCAAACAGTCTCAGGAAACTCTTATTCTGTCTTGAAAATAGCTTTCTACTTCTTGCTTTTCGCTGGCATACTTTTACTTCCCCTATTGCTTTGCAGTATCTCATTTCACCTTCCAGTGAGCTTCTGCCATAACTCACTATTGCCCCGCCCCCCCTTATCCCATTCCACATAAATCATCTACATTTCCTGTGCATCATTCTTGTAACAATTTGATCTTGCCTTGCGCAGTCCTCTCGCAAATCGAGAAAATAAAATAAAATAAATGCATTAGATAATGGTGACAGAATGCGCAGCTGATGGGGGAGTTTATTCCTTACTGACGAATATCTAACAATAAAGAAGTTGGCTCTAATGGAATTCTTTGGAACAGGAAGAGTTATAGTGGGATCCGCATTTCGGAGAGTACGGGAGTGGGTTTCTAACACGAGGTGCAGAGACGCATCTTCCCCCTGTGATAATGTTGTTAAAGAATACCAGGTTTACTCTTATGCGTCGGAGCAACAAGAGATCTAATTTCAGCGAACCACAGCATTCCATGTAATTTAGGCTTGTAGAATCGTCAATTAACCGCTTGGTAAATGTACGCTGGACGATTCCAATCACCACTCTGTCGCATGGCCTCAAGTTAGAGCAGACTAGAGAGCAATACTCTAGAATGGGTCTGACGCGGGTCCTAAAAACTTGTAGTTTGCTTTCGTTCAACTGCAGAGTTTGGTGTAACAGCCCTACTAATTTATTTGCTTTCGCCACTTGTGCGAGAGCATGCACTGAAAAGTTTAAGATGCAGGAATAATTCAGGCCTAGGTCCAGAACTTGGCAGTTAACGGGGATATTTTGATTTGCAATCTTGAATTCTGTTGGGGGCACAACGCATTTGTGCCGATGCTTTTCTTTTTCTTGGATCAACTTTCCTTTTGAACTTCAGAATCAAGCTGTCTCTCAGTCCGCCATTAAAACGTAGCCCCCGAGAATTCAAAATCATCTTATCGAAAGTCTTTTCAACTTTTATGTTTGCTGTTGCATGTATTCTAAGCCAACTACTTTGCAGACGTTTATTCTGCTTCAATTATGCTTCTAGGGTGATCCAAAGGAATAAAAAGTTGACTTTCTATTCGCCGCTTGACGAATTGTTGTAAAACTATTCACGCATTGCGTTTGCTCTTCTGAAATGAAGATTATGCGCATAATTCTTACTTTCAGTTTTTCACTTAACTTTCTATAGTCTTCTCACCCTCCCATATGCATGCATTTTTATCCTAATCCTGGACCCCAATCATCTAAATCCTTGGCTCATCTGGCTCCTCCTGGGCCCACTTCCTCTTGTGGCTGACTTTTAGATATCTTGTTTCCGAATCGCTTTTCTTTTGTTGCACCTGACTGAAGATCCCGAAGTGGTGTCCAGGTAGACCATCAATGCAATTCAAGTGCACTGATGCAAGTCTGTACAAATTTTAAGCCTATTCTCCTTCTTTTCCAACGCCACGTTCATCTCTAGACCCAGCC
The DNA here is from genome assembly GCA_008360955.1 of Fasciolopsis buskii. Lineage (NCBI taxonomy): Eukaryota > Metazoa > Platyhelminthes > Trematoda > Plagiorchiida > Fasciolidae > Fasciolopsis > Fasciolopsis buskii. Next base: position 38,049 of record LUCM01005725.1, on the reverse strand, counting down.
CAATTTATGAACGCAAAATTGCTCAAAAAAACCTTATGTATTAGTATTACGATGGCACAATACCCATCCTTTGTCGCCGCTCTCCTTGCTAAATCGGTCTGTGCCTTCTGAATTTGAGTTTTATACTACCTTTTTGATATCCAGTCTAGTTTTCGCTCATTTTCATTCCGTTATCGCATCCATACTGATACTCATCTCCACCCTATGACGCTCTTGACTATCGAGTACCCCGGCCAACGGGCGGCGACAGCCATTGCCCTCCAGCCATATTTTGCGCCCGCGATACGCACCTTTGTTGCATTCAAACAATATAACTTGCAGTGTAGGACTGGAATGCAACCACAGAAGAATCTTTGCGAACAATTACCTAGCTTTGAATTAAAAACCCCTGCTTGGAAAACCACGTTGCCCGTTATGATCCTGTGAGCGTAAACCACATTGCATTGTATGTTTGGTTTCCGTTTTCCATGTCTTCATTGTGCCTTCCTGGCCTAATTTTAATGTTATCTTGCGCATGTCTCTCGTATGTCGAGAGATATACAAAAACAAACAAGCCTCCCAAATCATTAGAGGTTGCTTTCACCCCCTGTCTCTTCGATTCACATAGTCCGTATTTCCATGTGCATCATCTATGTTAAAAATTGATCTTGCCTTGCGCATGCACCTCGCAATCGAGAAAATATACATTAATTAATAGCATCTGGCTTGATTCCAAACAAGCGCCTCTCCAGAAAGTCCATCTGTCAACAATTTAACTCCTATCTGCCTGTCTACTGTGGCTCAATTTTATCAATTTCCTCTAGATTACAATCCGTCAGTGTTGTGTAACGCTGCATATCTGGTTACGGCATGTTTCAACTCTCTTTGTAATAGCTATGTCCTTCATCTTCATTCCGGTCACGGTTAAAGTATGTTGGTACGTACCTTAGTTATAAAGCCAACATGATACTCTACAAACCGGTCATTGAAAATCAACTTTAATTTTTCACACAAATCTTCTCACCCTTTAACGCCTTGGCTTGGCTCCTGACTCCCTTTTGTTTCCATTTACGTTGCTCAATTTTCATCCATGTACTTGAACGTTGTTGTTGGCTACACGGTTTTATATTATGATCTCCCATATCAAGTGGGTCCCGCATGTTCTCAAAAAATAAACCATTAGAAATACTAGTCGGCGGCCGACCGAGTTCAAAGCCTTGATAAAATCAAGGTAATGCACTACAACCACTTTCTCTTCCCGCACTCCGCGGTCGTGACCTCCCCAAAAATATGTGATTGCGCAAGGCGCGATCTACATCGAAAGAAAACGCTTGGTCAAATGCCAGCACATGTGGTCTCTCACGAGAAATTTCAAACACTTTCCTAGCGTGCACGTGAAGCTCATCGGTCGGCGGTCAACAACCGATAATCTCCGCAACTGTTCATGACTTCCAGTCCACTATCGTCCTCTGGCTTACAGCGGCTTGATGTAAACCACATATTTTCCGCCGAAAATAAAGATCGGCGGCTTTGCGATGCATCGGTGCTTACCGTTAAGACCTACCAGTTTATTCTGGTTCCATTTATTTGTTATATTTTATTAATGACCGGATTTTCATATATATTCGTATATTTTTCGGATACTTTGAGTGGCTTGCTTGGTTGTATGATGAAATTTTGCGGGGGTATTGCAATTCACATCGAATAAGCAAGCAAACATTTGGGTACAAAATGAGAAGAGATAACTAAACTGGAATATCAAGTGGAACACGGTGTGTATACGCGCCAGTGATGCTTATAGCATGTGCGGAGTTTAACTGAACGACGGTCGAGGGTGTGCTATTTGCAATATTTGGATTTAACGGGTCTGTAAATGGACATGAATGTTAAACTGTCGTGAAGGAAGTCTCCAATGACTTCGAGTGCGAGGTAAAACTTGTCAGTGGGCCAAAACAACTGGCGGGAAGACTACTGATGGCCGACAGACACCCTGTATTAAAATGGACATGAAACAATACGTCGATCGTTTTACCATGGATTCTGGAGCCAAGAAAATAGTCTAAAGCTTTTTGAAAGTGCAGAGGCGTGGGGAATATTGGTGAAGAGTTTTGACTAACCATTGTTCGGAGACATGAAGAGTGGAAACGTCGTCAGCATTGAGGAGTAAGGCTTGATATGACGCGTTGAATAATATATCTTCGCTGGTAAGCCGGTGTGAAACAAAAACTGGTTATCTGTGCTCTTTCGTTTGCGTTTGGAGGCTTAGCTGGAGGCAGTTGCTGGTATGGTGATAGCCGCGGAAGAAGAGGAGAAAATTATTGTTATGTTTGTGGTAGACGATGGCAGCGGCATATGGAACAGGGATCTGTGTGTGCCTTCTTGGCGATTGGATGTCAATGTGGTGGGCATGTTAGCTACGGGCGGGTAGCTCCAGCGGCAAATCTGTGCAATTGTGAGGACTTGTCTGCTCAACGAGTCACAGGCTTTGTGGATCACATTATGTGGCCTTGATATCTAGACAAACTTGCAACAGGGTCATCCGTCTATGTTGGTGATTCATAAGGATTGGAAGCAATGTCCACTTCATCCAGGCCTTGGAGCAAGTCATATTTGTCCGCCCTAAACTAGGACCCACAGCAATCCTGGATATTTGCACGATAACGTTCATGTGCATTTCCAAGTGAATCAGTCCTTCCTTATCCTGCTTTGTGCAGATCGACGTTCCGGCAAGGCTCAAAATTAACGGAGCAAACTTTACACCGCCCCGGCGGCAGACAACCTTTTGGCATGCCCTTCGGAACACCGACCCAGCATGCCATCTGCCCAGGCCGTGAAGCTGGGTGCGCCCATTTTTACGCCATAGGCAAGGCCAATCATGATTCTACCTCCAGGGACAACTCTTGGCCACTTCGTAGCTGGTAGCACTTTAAAAGATTTTAATCTGTTTTCACTTGCTGATCCGTTTGTTGACCCATTTAAAAGTCCATTGCCAAATTACTATACAATATCATTAGTACGTCCAGGCTTGATCAGGAGCCACACAACTTCACACTATTTCCTCTAGGTCGTTGGCCGAGGCTTGCTCAAGGGAATATTATACCCTATGGGACATTAAGCACTTTAATAGTCCTCACATCCTCCTCTTTTATAATGAATAATAGATCCAATGCGTTTACGCCCTCACTGTATATCACGTCCTGTACACATTCAAACGTAAAGATGGCTTTCTTCAGCAGCCACGATTTATTTGGGGAGTGCTAGCCAAGGGCCACTTTAACTGGAGTCTAACGATGGCCTAATGCATCAACGCAAACACGACGACTTGCCAAAATGGCAGGGCCAATTTAAACGTAAAATGTTCTATCATTGCCTTGTGTGTCTTTACATGCACCACTCGGCCTATTTGAGGTTAGCTGTCATTACCAATCTCTTTGTTTTCTTGCTGACTTTCACCCTGTATAACCACTAATACTCTTTTCATCATCATCAAGACAGACAGTTACTATCATGAACTCTACTGGAGCATCTCCTTCCAGTCCAAATATCTGTTTCCGTAGCTAGCACACAGTTCTATCCTAACTTTAATATCCATGTGTTTCCCTTGGAATGCACGCAGTGATCCTGCATCCGCTATTCCCTCCTGTAGCTTATTTCAGTGAACATCCGCATGGCAAATAGTTTCGTTCTCATTCTTTTATTTACACGTACTTCCACGGCCGTCTCCCCGTTGCCTGTATGTGTCCCATCTCCTAATATCCGGAAGATAGTTCCATGATGGCTGCGTGTTTCGTTCGGGCCCCTAGCAATCCTCATGGTTCATATTAAGTTGCCTGTTTTCCCACTTTATTCGGGCTGGTAAAAGTGAAATTTTCTTGGCCTTTGCCCATATTCCACACACCTCTTCCGTCGAAGTCTGCTTGTAAATACACGCTAAACATGTTTCAATATTTTTGTCCCACATAACAAATACTCGTCCATGCTTGGGCAACTTACTCCAGACGGGGTCGGACAAACGTCTTGAGCAGCTGCATTCTTTCTACTCCTAGTTAAGAAGGAGCATGCCTCTTTGGCAGCTTGCTGGCTCTGCTGGCTGCTTTCCGTCTGTAGTAGTTAATGGCCCCTGGCCCCGTGTTTGCAGCCTTTTTACTTTCGGGGCGTGAGGCTCGGGTGAACCTGTTTGGAGCACGAGACTAGATTCTCCCTTCTAAGAGTGCCAACGACCATTACGTCTGACGGAAAGACCGATTTTAACGGTGAAATCTTTCCAGCTCCGCCCTCTAGCTCCCGATGTTTTATTGAGTTGGGAAATAAAAGACGCGGATATTACAATGCCTCCCTAATGATTTTGACATAGATCACGAACAGCAATTGGACTCCTGAGTCCCCACTGCGACCACTCCCGACTGATAGTGATCCTCCTATCTTACCCCCAAATGGTCTGTTTCCCCAGACTCTGCGATATTCAGTTTCCTAGCCGTTACCTGTCTAAAGGACCTCAACTTCTCTTCCAGGATCCACTGTGTCATGAAACCAAAAGCCTCCTGAGGATCCCTAGAATCAACTTTCACTGGTTTTCTCCGATTCCTTCTGCCTGTTGCTCACGATGTAGGTAAATGAGTTTAGGCAAACATGACCGCCTTTGCCATCAAGCATGTGTAAATTATTAATTTGGAAATTCCTTCTATTCACTTATCAAAATCGCGTTTGACTCAAACCAATTCACATCTTACGTTGTGTATGTTCCTTTCAAATATTGTTTTTCGCTTGTTTGATTTATGTCACAACCATGAAAGGTCTGAGTTTATTTTTAGAAGATTGCAGATCATTCTTGATCTGGAAGTAGCGTCATTTTGGCTATATATCGGTGAAATACTCTGTACTGAGAGCTTACACTAGGTTGGTTTAGTGCCATTCACTTCTTTTCCTTCTGATGTCAGGCTATCTCTTCGTGCAGGATTCTTTCGAGGACCTAAGTGCGCTGGATGCATTTTTCAGCGCAGCATGGCCTCCACAACCATCCTTGTCCCCCCCTTTGCATATAAATATTACTACTAATGACAATCAGACCCCAGATGATATGCTTCGGTCAGGCTGGCCAACGGTTTATTCGCCCCTCATAGTTTCTTTGATCATATTTGTCGCAGATAAATCTCCGTTAATATTACATAGACTTGTTAAATTTTGAACAATGGCCATATCCTGACATTTGCCGGTGTTCTTTTATCAGGTTTTGGGCCTGGGATACCTATTGCAGGTGCATCAAAAAGCTGAGCTTTGTGCAGAATATGGCTTGTGTTAACCCCTGAAAACAATGTCCAATCTTAACTGATCGGTCTGTTTGCCTCCATCTTTGGGCCACACTTTGCTGACCTGTGCTATGCCGCTCTAAGACTGGATCGCACAACGAGGTGTATATCTCGAAGCCTTCGAGAAATGTACTATCACACTATAACATCATTATTTGTTCCACATCCTCATAACTTTCTACCACTTCTACTCCAGCCTGGACGCTCCCTTTGCTTGTTTTCTAACTTCCGATTTGCCGCGGTTCCTTCGTGAGCTTGAAGATTTCCCATGAATTAACAAAAAGTACGAATGCAAAAAGAAAACGGTCATTCCTCCTCAGTGGAGGCATTATTATCAGCCATCCAGTGTTGTCTTTACGCTTTGTGATAACCAGATGCGGATGCTGATTTTTGTGCCCTGCCCTAAATCAAGTATTCTGCCACACTTGTGCAGACGGGGCCACGATCGGATGGATTCGTTAACCATGTTTTGTAGCTGCTTTTCATAATGCTCCCAATTCGAGTGAAGAATTAGTTCACAAATATGGGGGCCGCTCTTGCCTTTGCCATTGGGTTCGCTAGTGCAAGTGCCCGTCTCCTTCCTCTAAAGATGGACGTCTGTACATTTTCACATTTGCAGTCCCGTAACTTTCATTTTCACTCTGAAATCACATCCCTGTGTATTACCAGCCTTCGGCTTGTTCCCCCACCGGCTGTGCACCAAGCGGTTTTCACCGAGATGTCGCTCGTCTTTACCAAATTTTCGCCTACTCTGCCCTGCTAATAAAAATAGAGTTGGCCGGTAGTACTCTGGGGATTGTCGTCATTGCCAATCATCTGCGCTTCAGCGGTCGCTAAGATTTCCACCTTACTATCATCGGCTACCTCAGTCAGCTCTGTCCATTTTTCCTAATACTTCATGCGCTCCGGTAGGAAACCCTCGAACCGACAAATTCAACGGCCCCATGTTCCCCCCCAACGGACTCTACCTCTGGCAGAAAGCATAGGAAACTACCCCATTTTGACGAGGCATTTGTGGACTAGCCACCCTGGCGTGGATCGCTGTCTTTCATCCTTCGTCTCCATTCTTTTGGTTTGAACTTCAGAGTGGCTTTCCTTTAGTAACTGCGGCGGATGGTGCTTACGGCCTTGCTAAGGACCACCGTTATTAACTGTCGCCTTCCACGCGACTGACATAGTCCTCTTCCCCTAGCAATTTCCCCATGACTGCAGCCGCCAGTCTTGAACATTTGCTGGTACCTTATTCTACAGTCGGGGTGTAGAGATGGCATAAGAAGCGTCGTTAAGTCATTGCCGAAAGCCTAAGGCTCCGGTCATCTCCCGTGTTATAAGGAAGCAACCCATTTGGGACATTTCCGTAGCATTTCCGGAACGATGCGGTGACGTCCTCGCTGTATATTTAAGACAGCTATTCTTTAAAAGCAGTTAGTTCCTGACGCCGTAGCTTCCAACCCAATGGATATCAGCCTATCTGCCGCAAACCTTATCGCTGGAGATAGGCAACACCGGAGCTGCATGGGGATGAAGACCGACCGTCCTAAGAATACTAATTTTTCGAGATGATACATATTTCTTCGAGCCCCGGAAGCCCCTAGTACATTTTCTTCACTAAATAGCATCGTCGCGTTGCTGCACTCTGCAGTAAATGGTACCTTGTCTCATGCACTGTTCTTGACAGGTCTCCGTTTGAGTTCCAGTCAATTTGGCTCCTCAATGACTTGGGTCTCATGTCTCTTGGTCTATTTTGGGCTCCCCACTCGTTAAATCCTTGCTCCACCCCGCTTCATCCTGGTTTATTCCCTTTTCAGTTGGTCGTGCCAAAGTCTTCTTTTGTTCATTTTCCATGTTATTTTTGGTCACTGCTTCATAGGAAGATCAATCTCCATGAGTTTCCTCATTTTGGACTATACTATTTTCGAGTACTTTGGTATTTCCAGATTTGTTTCATCGTTGTTTGTTGTTGCTCGGAACAATTCATTCGGAGATGTTTTGCACACTCAATCTATCCAGGCACTGTGAGCACGCATACTTGGTAGTTTCCATTTCCAAACCCAGCCCAGCGTCCGTTTGCTTGAATATGCGGTTCGACCATTTTCATATCAAGGACGAAAAAACGTCCACAAGCTGTCATCGTAAACTTATGCAGAGAAGAGTGAAAGTGACGACCGAAAACATTGGACGGCCACATCAAAAATTAAAAGGCTCCGAAAATGATTTAGCTGTACCGCGGCTACAAATGTGGTCATAGAGGTAGGCCACAACGTTTCTTGTCTTGGGCTGTTGTCGCTATGCTTTTTAGGCAACTAGTACGCTATTTTCACATTCTTAACATGGTTAGAACAATTTTCCTAGCCAAAAAATTTGCCAAATGTTTCCGAAAAACAAACTTCGACTTAAACCAGAATTATACATTTCCCCAGTGTCTGCCCTGAGCTTAGTTTGTCAAATTTCTAGCCCAGACGGGAGCCTATTTTAACCACTCTTATACCACGTAACAGAACTCCTATCTGTCTGCCTATTTATTTTTGAAAACAGATGCACCTGCATCCTTTTCTACTCATTCTTCTACTCCTTCCGCGTCTCTCAACATTATCGTGCTGTTAAGTCGCATTGTTTGGCTCGAGCTCTTTCGTTTGCACCCGGATGTCTTATGTTCTTCTCACAGCCTGACGTTTGAACGGTCTTTATATTAAGTGCAGTGATACTGGCCTGTTCTGTAGGCACTTAATCTATTGTCCGCTATCGTTACTCACTAGGCCTGTTAGAGAATTCACAAGGTACCCAGGTTTCATATTGCTCCCTAGCACTTCCATATTCAGAGGTGTATTAAACCTAATGCCTATAGTATCCAGCTGTCGTTGTAGCCATTTATTCACATAGAAACAGTCAGCATACTAAGCGCTAAAACGATTCCAAAAATTCCCCATAGGGACGATTTTTTGCAAAAGTAATGGGCATATTTTTTGATAAAATTGGAAGTTGACTTTCTCCGTCATTTTTTATTTCAACGAAAGGAAAAATGCGACAAAAATTAGTTATTTATGCCTTGATATGCGACGTTATCCTCTGATGGATTACTGATAACTTACCAACCAACCGCCTAATAATTAATTACATCACTTGGTGAATGTTTATAACCGTCACGTACTTTATTGAAATATTGTTGTTTATGCTGGTTTCATTATGATCAACAACATCGATCACCATTACAGATTAAGGCGAGCCTCACTGGCCGCCGTCTTTTCCCTATGGTTATTTGTTTATAAATATAGCGAACGTCCGGTGGGACCAGGAAGTAGCCCTACACAGATGAGAAACCATGAGGCGCTGCTGTAGCCAACACAAGGAAAAGTGTCCGATTGTAGAAACGGATTCTTCCAATAATTCTTATTTAATAGAAAATGACACCGCGGTAGCCACTATTAACGATTCATTGCCATATCGTTCAGGGTCCTCTGCCAGCTGATTGACGGGTCTTTCGGACCCCGACCTTAAAAACGCGGGATATTCAATTTACCTAAATTTTTGTTTCACAACTCAAAACTTTATCTTTATGTTCTTCACAAAATATAAATTTGCAAACAAAAGTGTGACGGCTTGCGATTTATATCAGCCATTAAGTCTTGCAAATAACAGCTTTCGGGCAGTTAACACTAATAAACGCTCCGAAGTTGCTTTCCAGTTGAGGACAACGAGCCACTGCCTTGTCGCATTTAATGACCCAGTGGGCGGGGTACAAGACACGGCACAGTCGTCGGTAATGAAACTGTCCAATTCAGTAGACCAAATCTAAAATTTGGAGAGCATCGCCTTAAAACCACTTTCATCGGTGGCTTTTAAGTTGTTTTTGAGTGATTTCATTCTCAGAATCTTTCCGAATTAATTAACGACATACTCGGTCAAGCAGGTCGTGGTTGCGTATAAATATGGTAAAATAACTCTCATTCTTCAAAGTGCATGAGCCAAATTTTTCACCGCTTTTCTGAACTGATGAACTAGACCAAAGATAGGATATTTGTAGCCCCATACTGTGTGACGACTTGTTTCGCCTGTATTTTTGTTTCTTATAGGAGGCAGCAGATGGTCTAGCACTTAAATACAACTACCACAAGCAAGTGATTATCAGCCGTTTGTTACCTCTCAAGCCTTTGTCTATCTATTACTCGCTATTTTAATGCTTTAAATTAGGCGCATTGCAGTCCGCACTGCTAATGCTTTGTGCGGTCACGTAACAGTATTTTAGGTGCAAGCTTACTGTAAGCCGTGAGTGTCGTCGTAAAATCATTCCTAATTAACTTTGTTGTACAGAGTGTCACCGTGAATGCTCACTCAATTTGTTCTTTAAAAGAATGGTTTTGGAAGGGTTATGAGTGATCTTCCGAACGAGGAAACTATAGGGAATTCAGTTGTTGTCAAAACGCCTACTGAAGTGATTCTTCTTTAATAAAGAGGTGAACATTGTTGAATAAATTTCAATGCGGCAATTTGGCACCCCTGCAGATGAACCCTACACATCATATGATATATTGTCCTGCTAGTACCGTCAACCCACTGACGTACAGATCTTTCGAATTTTGCGTTTTTCGGAGAACGCTTCATTTGCCGTCGTACACAGCAAGTGGATGGCGGGCGAAACCCATTTACGGTGGCTAAGGAAAAAATGCTTGCCTGAATGCTGTCGACTATTGCCTTGTAAAATAGACTTCCAGTTTGCTTCACCGTCTGGGTTTGCTAAAAGTTGCCTCTCAAAGGTAAAAATTTCTTCTTTTCATTGATGCTTTCATGCGGCTTTGTTTAATTACGCTCAGCGGGTTGCAAGCTTCTCGAACAGTCGTCGAGTGTAGCGTCAAAATCTTAGTTAGTAATGGACCCTTTTGCACTGCAGTATACATGTAGCAAAAGTCGCGTGTGAACATTCCTCAACAAAGGACTCAAAAAACTAGGAACTTTAAAAAACGCCAGCGACGAGAACAAGGAAAGGCCTGTTTAAACCCAACACTGAGACTGCGCAACAGATGTTCTGGTAGCGTCAGATCAGGCAGCACTTGACATGTGCAACTTTCCTGTTTGAAATATGTGTATATTTCAGGCTCAATTTTCAAGGATATTCTATCAGTCCATTTCTCGTACCTGTCATTCAAAGGACTCTGTTGGGCATACTGAACACTTCCACTTGCGTTCATGAACTGTGCTGTTTGTTTCAGCAGGCGGTCTAAAACACACAGACTGTTTCTCGCATTAGAATTTCCAATTTTCACTATTCTCATATTCTTAGCAGCATAGTCTTGACGCTTCCACCGACGACAAGTGCAAATACTGCTGCAAAAGACCAGCATTTTCCGAGTAAAACTTATTAAAGCAAACAACCTTGGCCGGTAAAAGGATGCCGGGGATGATCCCTGAAGCTGTGAAGTTAAAATGTATTATAGCTTCCGGCTCTCATTAGTTGCTGCTTTATCTAGTTTTGCTCAGGAGGTCGTAAAGGGTCCAGCGCATTTCAGTTATATAGATAGATGACAGAAAAGCAACGGCGCTGGAACTCACCACCGACGGTCAAGGAAATTGACGGCTATATACAGCATTGATTTATCAACGCCCTCAGCAGAGGATGGATCCGGATTAACGGGAGGAAAAGAAGTGATCATAAAGTTCTTCCTGGTTTAGTGCTTTTATACTTCCTATAAGAATAACGTAAATCCATTTGCATAATCATTTCATTTTCTTGGATATCATGAATAATGTACAGAGGCGTTCAATGAGAGATGTTAATGTGCCAGGAAACTAACGTCCACCATATCAGTTATTCGCTGATTTATTCTTGTACCAATGACCGCGCCTTCCCTTCTTCCTCAAGGTACAATCGACAGATCGCGTGAAATAGAAGTTCAAAGAAGCATGGATCACGAGAACATCATGCAGACTTTTCGGGTTTTATATTACAAACATTCCACTACACTTCGCAGTACTCATGCTTCTTCCTTTTGGGTAGAACGGGGAAAACCAAACTACTATGTCTGGATAGCACAGCAATTTCGGGTAAAGCAAATAAAAAAATGTAGGTGAATTAGAAGTGAGAAGCTGGTTTGCTCTGGACCCGTCGGCTGTTTACTCTGTCCGCCCTAAACCACTTCAAAGCCACTGAGGTGAATAGGCAGGTCGACAAACTCGGGCACCAATCAGAACACACCGGTTTTGCTCAACAGCGCAAGGCAACCGAAAACCACTCGCTTGCGCTGCGCAAACCACAAGAAAAGCATTAAAAATTAAGCCCAAACCACTTATTTTCTGCTTACTTTTGCTGTATTGGCCCTATGTTAACCTGCTGAGCTTAAATCTCGGCCGGGTGAACGGAGTCTGATGGCGGCCGGCGGCTCCCTGGATGATTTAGCCTTTAAGAAGTCCATTATAATGGATAGGTCAGTTTCTTCAACATCCGTTACTGCACTCGCATGAACAGACCCAGAGGGTATATTAATAATAATAGTAATAATAATATTATTATTATTAAAATTTTATATTGCTCGATTTGCGAGAGGCATGCGCCAGGAATGATCAATTTCTTACAAGGATGATGCACGGGAAATGCAAATAGTAGAAATCGAAAAGGGCAAAAGGTGGGCGCAACCTTGACTTATTGCGGAAGCACGCTGGAAAGCGAAATAAGATGCTGCAAAGCAATGGGGAAAGCACAAGCATACCGGTGAAAATCAAAAAATAGAAAATTAATTTTTCAGGACCAAAAGGGTTCCCTGGGACCTTTTGCGAGCAGCGGACTACGAGTCATTTCGTTTTAAAGCGCACTAAATGCTCGCATTACTAGCGCAACACATGGATGGAGCTCTACCGCGAATGTCGAGGTGTAGCAGGAGTCCCCAAACTTCAAGAGCATTGCGTAGTGAGCGGAGCCGTTGAGCTGAGATGATAAGCAACGGATACACGATAATTAAATGGAATTGATGAGAACCAGGCGGAGCGTCAGGCAAAGTGGATAAGACCCGTATTTGACAACAACAGACGGCCGAAATATGTTCAAGGGTGGAGGATTGTCAAGATTGTCTCAAACTATCTGGAAGAAATTTATGAAACTTCGGATATGGAACCCCCAAGAATAGTGATTACATTTACATACAGATAGCGGTAAGCTGTACTTGGAGGTGCGTCAGATAAGAGAAATTTTGTATAAGAAGCATTCCTTAATTGCCCTAGTCAAAACTTTCCTCTATGCTGTCATCTTTGTTGTCCCAGGTTTTGATCTTAGTCAGCAGTACGGGTGGGGAATATGAAGTGCGTGAGCCGTTCCAGAGGCGGTAAGAATCACCGTTTTGTCCGAATGCAAATATGCGAGTTGAGATCTCCAAGGAGATAATCCGCGCAGTTTCGGTTCATCGGGACAGAACTCGAGAGCCAGTTCTGGCTAACAGGTTCCTAGCAGGAATGGTAGAATATCAGACTTGAAAACCCAAGTATGGGGACGAAACCCGTAACAGCGCGTCTACTCCCGGTGCGACAGCTGAAACGCAAAAGACAGAATTACTCTGACTTAGGTGCCCGCTTGGGGTTTCGGTGATTATTGGATCGCGACAACATATCTGCAACATAGTGCGTCTATTCCGTAAAATGTGGTAACCAGAATTGAGCTATGGTAGCAGTTTTGTGGGTAGTTGAAGGCTTGGAGCTACCAAGAACGGCCCATCCAGCCCTGCGAAGCCAGTGAAGAGGACAAGATGACATGAGAAGCGAGTAGTACACAGGCTGAAGGTGTCCAGAATCGTGGAACTTGTTTAGAGCATAGATCTGTCAAAAAATACGCTAACATTTCCGTCTGCCCACATTGGAAGAAGCTCAAAGGTTAGTTACCAAAGCCATTGGTGAAGAGGGTACAGCAGCACAAGGGAGGTCAAAGAGTGCATTTGCGTGTACGTGCGAGAAAGTGACGAAGCAGGTGGTGAAGTCGAAACCCAGGTGACGATCTCAGCAAAGACTCGGTCATGAAACAGAATTCTAACTCATGCTCCTAAATCTCGTCTATTCCAATGTTTGCTCGTGTCAGGTTAATTAAGAGTGGGACATCCAGTAACATTGCCAGCTGGGCTTTGAACCGGGCTAAATTTGGGGACGACTGCAGTGAACTAGGGAGTTCGTTCCACAGTTTAGGGCAAGCAGCTGTAAAGAATTTTGCCCTGTTTAATAGTCGCGTCAGTGGTGTTCTTAACGAGTAGTATCTACTAGGAGGCCGACTCGGGGGACTACCAGCATCCTTTATGGCTCTTGTGGTAGAGCGGACAACATTGCGGCAAATATTAAAGAGGAATGCGAGGTTTCATTTGGCTCGACGAAGCCACAATGGTTCAAGTCCACGCAGCTCACATCTTGCCCTGTAGTTTAGGCTAGATGAAGGACTTAAGAGATTTCTACTGAATGCACGCTGCACATTCTCGATTACAATTCCATTGGCTTTACGCACATGCGTGACAAAAATCGGGCAGTACTCGAAGTGGGACCTAATATGGGACCTGTAGATGATAATTCTGCGGTCTCGAGTGCAGAATGCCCTTAAGAACATTGTAGCGGTTCTTTTGACTACAACGGTCTGGTGGTGGACTTGCTCAGGACTAACCATAACCATAAATCCTTAGCTGTGTGTGGTAAGAGTTGGTATGCCGTTTACGGAGAGGGAGCCGGGAGGAACATGGCACGTTAGTAGAGAACGTTTGTCAGTAGTTAACTTTATAAGCTACTTGGAACACCAGTTATCAAGAAACTCTGGGTCTTTACTGATAAGTGTAAGAGTAGAGCTAAATGAACCGGCCTCAAAAGAGTAGACTATCATAATATCATCGGCAAATAGGAATGGCATGCCAAGAGGAATAACTTTAAAGGTAGCAATGGTGCATGGCAGGAATAGGAGAGGACCAGTTACGCTACCCTGAATGACCCAGATGGTGATAGCACAGGGCTGGGGAAAACAACCGTCAATATTGACTACCTGAAAACGATCGGAAAGGTGGGATGATGGCCAAGGTAAGAGGGGATTTCTTATTCCGTAAGTCCTAATTTTGGCCAGAAGTAGGGAGTGGGAAACGCGGTTAAACGCTTTTGACATGTCTAGAAGGATTATGAGCATCGACCGGTGGGAATCAGCACTCTGGGTAACCAAGTTCAAGAAGTGAAACTGACGGGTGAAGCAGGATCGGTCCTGAGGAAGCCGTTTGGAAGGTTTGATAAGGTTATGAGTAGCAAGGAAGTTAACCAGTTGCTCTTTAACAATCTTTTCCATAATCCTGGATAGAACTGGAATGTATTTAATGGGGCGGAAGTTTTCAGGTTCATGCACGGAACCCTTTTTATGGTGTGGGACAGCAATGGAGGCTTTCCATTGTGACAGAAAAGCAGCGCCCGACATGGAGAGCAAGATCCGATTTAGAAGGAGCAGTGGAAGATCTGCATCAGCGGCGCGAAATAGGACTGATGGGCCAGACGTGTGGGATGGCCTATCATATTTCACCACAGTGATAATGCCAGCAAAGTCGAAGGAGATGGAGGATAATCTAACCGAAGTTAATATCGGGTGGATTTCAGAGTGTGCCAGATTGTCATTATTGAGAGCAGAAGAAAAATAAGTATTGAATGCTTCTGCGATGTCTGCAAGGGACTCGATGCGTAAGCTAGTAAATGTTATGAAGTTTGGAATAGCTAAAAATTTGGGTTGCGCGCGACCTTTGAAAATGTGACAGGTCTTTCGAAATCGGTTGGACGACACAAGAGCTAACATCACTGGCATTTTTTACCTTAGTTCAAACGCCGTAAAAACTCATGACGAGAGCGGTTGACTTGCGTTAGGAGCAAGAAGTTTTTACAACGGACTGTCCCTTCACGAACCTCATATTACGTTTGCTGGCTCTCAAATTTTGTAACCACTTGCGCGTCACTCTTACTCGGCTCGCTGCGATTGCAATACTGGCAACCCCGACATTTGACCAGTGCAAGAAAACGACAGTCGGGAGCGATAGCAGGTTGAGTATATTTTGATAGCAGCGTGCGAGCAAAACGTGCGTGGGTTACGCGCAAATGGCGGCCGCGCTTGGCAATCACTGTTCAGTCAAACAAGTTATATGGAGGAACAAATCCACTTGCCGTTACAAGGGTTTCCTCTTAGAAGACCGTCAGAGAATGGCTCCAATTGCGACCATACTGAACAAGCCTGAAACTGACGGATGTCTTGGAACTAGGCATTGATTGCCAATCGGAAAATTTACTGCTCTGCTAGTGGTCCCGTGGGTGTTAGTTGTTGGGAGCTGACCGTGCGCCGGACACCCAACCTGAAAAACACCATAGGAGTTGAACCCAGGAGGTGCGATCCCCCGGCCTAGCTGCTCCCTTACACTGCTGCGCCCGAGCTGCCCGCCCAATATGCGTCGGTCAAAACGGTGGATCTAACCGCGTCCCACACCCACGGGCCTCACCATCTCCCAGAATCCTCTCCATGAGGGGTTGAAGATTAATGTCTGACCTCGGGTTCTCCCCGCGCTCTGATGCGTGCATGATGTCGACCATGGGGCCGATGACTGCCGTGCCGGAGTCCGTGGAATTGCCTCGACCCTGAGATTTTTATGGGAGAGGATAATACAAAGACAAACTGGTGGAAACGGTGCTCGTGAGTACCGGCGGATGTTCGACTTAATGACGGGCACCTAACATCGGTCGGTGTTGCTCTTGTCGGTTTAACATGTGGGCGGCATGTCCATCGGTGCATAAATTATCGCGACAATCATGTCATCTTATTAAGCGCCGATATGCACTTACGACAGAGAGTATTCAGCCATCTGATGTAAAAATGGTAAAAAAATCCAAGAAACTAGCGGGTTATATTACCTTGCGGCCGCTACGGCTAGTTTGCATACCCGGAACTTCGGGTGTGATCTGCGATGTTAGGGATTCAGCCCCACCAGCAGTCTCAACGGGCGGTGTTGGTAGTGGCTGTGCTCTACCGGGCTGACGGAACCCATCAGATCAAAGGAGCCCGTCGTTAGACCTGCATTCTATGGTGGCAGGTTTAATACGATCGATGGACACCGTTTCCTGTCGGCCGGCAGTGTCCAAGATGAAAGTTTTAGGACCGCGTCTTACCACGCGAAACGGACAGGTATACGGTGGTTGCAGTGGTGGTCGACACCATCAACACACATGAAAACGTGATTTGAAGTACTCAATGCGGTTGAAATGTAGCTGGAGGTTCGTTGGTCCCGCGGTGGATTGGCACGAAGAATTCGCGTGTGTTGTGCGAGACGTTTCGCATAGTCGCCGTAATTGAAGTGCGTGGGTTTCGATGGGGACACCAGCTCCCCGGGGAGGCGGAGCGTGCAAACCAAACACAGGTTGGTTTGCTGTAGTGCGCATTTCTTCCTTAACGGAACTACGCAGGCTTAAGAAAGCTGACAGCAGTATTTCGCTCCCAGGCGGGTTGGCCCCTGCTCGCAGAGCAGATTTTAGCTGCCGCTGGAGTCTTTCCACGAGTATGTTGGCTTGTGGGTGGTAGGCGGTTGTTCTGATATGCTTACACCCAAGTGTTTTTATTATATTTGAAAATGCCCCATCCAAATGTGACCCTCGATTGGTGGTCACTACAGCGAGGCAACCAAATATGCTTACCCAACCAGGCAAGAAGGCTTTTGCGGCCTCTTCTGACTTAGGTCGGGGAATTGGTAAGGCCTGTGGCCAGCGAGTAAGGCCGTCTACACAAGTGAGTATGTAGACTAACTAAAAGTCCAGAAATAGTACTGGACCACAGAGGCAAATATCAGGAGCTGCACGCTCTAAGCCAGCCAAACCCAAACACAGCACTGGCAAAACTGCTTAAACACAGCTGCTCAAGTCCCACATATCATTCAAAACAACAGATGTGTAAACAGGCCAAAGGAGATTGCAGAATCTGTCGGTGAATTATTTGCATCTGCCCTGATAAACGATAACAATCCCTCTACTGCATGCCAATCTCGCTTAACTACAGAGTCGTATTCAGCAGTTTTATTTATTCCGAAGGACGTAGGCCAGATGTTGGTAAAGACCAAAATTGGCCACCACTCTGGACCTGATTCATTACCTCAAGCTGCCTTCACCCTAGGTGGAAGCGATATCCCAAATTTTTGGCAAGCATCTTCAGCTTGTCCATTCAGTGTCGCACCTTCCCGGAACATTGGAAAACCTCTGTGATCATACCTGCTCACAAAAAGGGCTCACGTTGTGACCCTGCAAACTATCGCCCAATGAACCACACCCCTATAGTTTCCAGGATCATGGAGCGCCTGATTAAGACTAGTCTTATTGTCCACCTTCTAGAACATATACTTATTAACTATGGTCAGCATGGCTTCCTTCGTAAGAAATCCTGCGCTACTTTAATGACTGACTACCTGAACGCTATCACCGAGGCCTTCAGTACTGGGAGATCAGTTATAGTAATATTTTAGACATGACGAAGGCTTTCGACAGAGTATCCCACCCTAGGTTGCTTGGTAAAATGGCATCCTACAGTACTGTTGATCCAATGCCGTCGTGGTTTTCATCTTATTTGTCATTTTGAGAGCAGGTAGTGCAAGTAAATGGCTTAATATCCAAACCTAGATTAGTGTCCGGCGATGTGATCCAAGGCAGCGTACTGGGCGCTCTGCTCTTCCTCTTGAAAGTTAATGATGTCTCCGATGTTATTCGAAACGGCACTCCGTTTCTCTTCGCAAGCGATGTGAAAATCCTGCACACCATTCATCCTGAAGCTTACGAGTTCACAATAAGTAACCTGTCACAAGACCTACCATCGCCCAACTCCTAGGAAAACGACCGGATAATGAAATCCTCCGCCGAAAAAACGGTATTATAGGGCGAAAATGCGTTGTGCCCCCAACAGAATTCAAGATTGGAAATCAAAATATCCCCGTTAACTGCCAAGTTCTGGACCTAGGCCTGAATTATTCCTGCATCTTAAACTTTTCAGTGCATGCTCTCGCACAAGTGGCGAAAGCAAATAAATTTGTGGGGCTGCAACACCAAACTCTGCAGTTGAACGAAAGCAAACTACAAGTTTTTAGGACCCGCGTCAGACCCATTCTAGAGTATTGCTCTCTAGTCTGCTCTAACTTGAGGCCATGCGACAGAGTGGTGATTGGAATCGTCCAGCGTACATTTACCAAGCGGTTAACTGACGATTCTACAGGCCTAAATTACATGGAACGCTGTGGTTCGCTGAAATTAGATCTCTTGTTGCTCGGACGCATAAGAGTAAACCTGGTACTCTTTAACAATATTATCACAGGGGAAGATGCGTCTCTGCACCTCGTGTTGGAAACCCACTCCCGTACTCTCTCCGAAATGCGGATCCCACTATAACTCTCCCTGTTCCAAAGACTTCCATTAGAGCCAACTTCTTTATTGTTAGATATTCGTCAGTAAGGAATAAACTCCCCCATCAGCTGCGCATTCTGTCACCATTATCTATTGCATTTGAAAACGAAGTACGTAAGGTAATTACTGTACCCTTCCTCATTGTTCTATACCACTCATACTCATTTGCAGGATCTGGTATACGAAACTGGATTGGGCTCCCGAAAAACGCATTGATTTCACCTTTTCATTCACTGCGGAAAAATTAAATCTCCCTACTAATATCATTAGGAATCAACCTACTCTCTTCTACTTCAAACAGAGCTCCGACATCAGCGCATGCTAATTACGTGCATTTCCACGTCAGATGCATCACACCGTTACTCTGCCAGAAACATTGTGCCTATGGCTCAGTAGTCTGACTTCATATCCATAAATCTTATCGTCCTAACTGCGTATAGGATAGCTCACCCATAGCCCTCTCCAACCCACTCACCTTGCTAATCCCAACACCGTTGTCAACACGGTGCGGCAACCATAACCTGCAAACGTCTTCTAAAAAAACGAAAACAAATCATTCGCTATCACCCGCACCCTTACTTTTCATTAACTCTTCTCTTCATGCAAATGACTGGCCTGTAGAAATCACCTTTTTTCTGACGAACCCAAACGATTCCCTCCAGACGAAATAAGGCAAATATCTTGGATTCTTTCTTTATCATGCCTTATGGATATCCATCCGTTTTGGCCAATTTAGATTTCAAACTATCGCCACGAATATAGTCCTATGTCGTATCTTCTCTCCCCATAGTGACCGTTTACATCAACCATACCCACTGGCTCCTGACCATTTAGTCGGTATATATATTCACATATTTCTCGGATACTTCGAGAGGCACGCTCGGTTGCATGATCAAATGTTACAGGGGTATTGCAAGTTCCACTGAACAAGCAAGTAAATATTTGGGTGCAAAATGAGAAGAAATAGCAAAACTGGCGTGTCAAGAGGAGAACGGTGTTTATACGCACCGATGATGCGTATCACATGTGCAGATTCCAACTGGACAATGGTGATGGGTGTGGAGTCGTCTGCAGTATTCGGATTTAGGGGGTCTATAAAGTGGACATGAAAGGTATACTCTCATAAAGAAAGTCTCCAAAGAGCTTGACTGCGAGGTAAAACTTTTCAACGGACCAAAACAGCTGGCGGGAAAAGTACTGATGGCCGATAGGTACCCTGTATTATAATGGATATGAAAAGGTACGCCGGTCATTTTACCATGAATCCTGAAGCCAAGAACATGGTCAAAAGCCTTTTAAAAACGCGGAGGTAAGAAGTACGCTGGTGAAGAGCTTTGGCTAACCATTGTTCGAAGACATGAAGAATGGAAACGTCGTCGGCGCTAAGAAGTGAGGATTGATACAATATGCGTTAAATAATATACCTGACGCTGGTAAGCCAGTGTGAAACAAAAACGGGTTTCCTTTCTCTTTTGTCTGCGTCTGGAAGCTTAACTGATAGCAGTTGCTGGTATTGTTATAGCCGCGGATGTAGAGGAAAATTGAGGGTGAATTTTGCACCAGACGATGGTAGCGGCATCTGAAACAAGTATCTAAGTGTGGGTGTCTTCGTGGCGATTGGATGTCAACGTGGTGGGCATGTTAGACACGGGCGGGTTGCCCCAACAGCAAATATGTGCATCTGCGAGGACTTGTCCGCTCAGAGAGTCACATGCTTTGTGGATCACATTATGTGGCCTCGACATCTATACAGACTTGCAACATTGGTGATTCATGCGGATTAGAATCAATGTCCGCTTCATCCCGGCCTTGGAGCAGGTTGTATTTTTCCGTCCTGGGATAGTTTACCTGGGCCCTGGATCAGCCTGCTTTTATGGTGTGTTGAGACGTGCCAGAATGGGGCCAGAAACTGGGTGGTAGACCCCGGGCGAGACACGAGTGCAAACGCACATAACATGCACTAATATACAGCAGGGCAGAGAACCGGTAAGGTTGCTTCGAAAGGCACGGCCCCCTAGAGCGAAATATAATCCTTGATTACCAAGTGCAATTTAGTCAATCCTTAGTGCATCTATCTTCGTAGTTCGATCATTATTTATAGCAGCAGCAGTTATTCCTTGTCCGTCTTATTGAATACCGGCTCATTCTCCTTACTCGCAGTGGAGACGACAATACCAAATACCGGTTCATTCTGTTTATTCATAGCGCAGAGGATCCACACATTACACTAGCCATCCCACCTATTGAAATATATGTTCATGTAAAAAAGAAAACCCGTTTTCCTCAGTCACCGTCCATATATTCTGAATTGCACTATGCGCGCTAGCAACTTCTTTCTCTGAGCTGCTTGTAAGATTGATCCCTTCTTAATCTACAGCTGGCAGCTAGGCCAGACTGCCGTCCGTCTGTTTTTTTACTCTCTTCCCGGCCTTATAATCCTGCTTGCACGGAAACGCTTACCCATGCTCTGGCGATTACCCGATCCTGGAAAGACGATATCTCCCTTACCATACAATACTTGAATTCCCTCCTCCACACCACGAGTACACCGGTGTTACCACAATAGTGCGGGGTGCAGTCATAACCGCCACTTCAGCCGGCGCACATCGGGCGGGCAGCTTGGCTGCAGCGGTGTACGGGTGCGACTAGGTTGGCGGATTACACCTCTTCCGTTCACCCTCAAACGGTGCTTTCAGGTTGGGTGGCTAGCACTCGGTCAGCCCCACCTACTAGCACTGTTGTGGTAAACACCACGGCAGCTCCTGCGTTCACATGCACCATTTTGTACTAGCTTCCTCTTGCTCCTTCCCAAAATTCTGCCAAAACTATACAAAACGGACTCACGAATGGACAGCATTTTTATTGGCATCTGATATAAACTGACGTTCACAATGCAACTTGGCATCCGAAAACAGCTGAGGACCATCATTTTCCATCAACCTCTATTCTGGTCTGCGGAAATTGGCAATAGACTGATGCTCCTGGTAACAGTTCTCCACACCAGTCCACGAGACGTCACCTCATTTGACTCCGGTTCTCCTTCTTCTTTGCCAAAGCCACCTTCATCTCGAGACAAAGCTGAATTTCATGAACTCAAAATTGCTTGAAACAAACCTCATGTATTAGCCTTAAGATCGCACAATTTCCATCCGGTGTTGCCGTTTTCCTTGCTCAACGAACTGTGCTTTCAGATATTTTGCGTTTTATACTGCCTTTTTTGATATCCAGCCTGGTTTTCGCTCATCTCTATTCCGTTATCACATCCATACTGATACTCCTCTCCACCATATAACTCTCTTGATTATCCAGTAACCCGGCCAACAGGCGG
The DNA here is from genome assembly GCA_008360955.1 of Fasciolopsis buskii. NCBI lineage: Eukaryota > Metazoa > Platyhelminthes > Trematoda > Plagiorchiida > Fasciolidae > Fasciolopsis > Fasciolopsis buskii. The sequence continues at coordinate 16,041 of LUCM01005725.1, read as the reverse complement.
CGACAGCCATTGCCCTCCAGGCATATTTCGCGCGGGCAATGCCCACCTTTGCTGCATTCAAACATAGTATTACCCGCAGTGCAGAACTGGTAGTCAGTCACAGAAAAATCTTTGCGAACCATTATCTAGCTTTGAGTTAAAGCCCCGTGCTCAGCAAGTAAAATTGCCAGTTGTGATCTTGCGAGCGAAACCACATTGCATTGCATGTTTGGTTTCTGTTTTCCATGCCTGTACTGTGCCTTCTTGGCCCAATTTTGATCTTATTTTGCGCATGACTCTCGTATGTCGAGAAATATACGAAACAACCCAACATTCGAAATTACTAGAGGTCGCTCTCACTCCCTCTCTCTTCGACTTATATTGTCCGCCTTTCCTATGCATCATCTATGTAAATACTTGACCTTGCGCTGCGCATGTATTTCGCAAATCAAGAAAAATACATTATTATTTTTATTATTATTATTATACATCGCTGTGAGATGGCGGGAACGGGCCTACAAGATCACCGTGTAGGTAGTGAAAACGTGTCTCTGGTTCGGGGAATGTAGCCAACGGAGCTCTGGTATGCCGATGCACTTTCGCGTTCTGACATTGGAAGCAGACCCGAGACCACTGCCGCACGTCACGTTTGACGTCGAACCATACAAAGCGCTCCGTTACTAGCCTCATCGAAGCAGCCACACCCGGGTGGGAGAGATAGTGTAACGCCAGAAATGTGGTATAATGGTGAGCTGCTGGAAACATCGGCCTTAGATGACTTTGCGATATGTCGCGAGAAATTGTATTCTGCATCTATGTGATAGGTACGACCGCTAAGGATAATAAGCTGTCTCCTCGAAGTTCGTCGATATCGGGGTCTGTCGCCTTGGCCTATGCCATCGCGTAGAGTTTGAAATTCGGTGTTGGAGACAAACGAGGGTGGTGTATACGAGAAAACACCTCAGCGGCGGAGTTGTCTGCCCCAGAAGCATGTCGTATGTCTACAGTAGACCGTGAAACAAGGTCTAAGCGGAGGATTCCGCGAGGAGAGTACTGGTCAGGGGCTGAATGCAGCGCGTATACCAGCGGCTTGTGGTCTGTGACCACCTTGAACGGGCCAACTTCTAATGCGTGCCTGAAGTGTCGGGCAGCTAGGTAGACGGCGAGCAACTCCCTGCCAAACGTACTATATCTAGACTCTGCCGGCTGCAGATTTTTGGAAAAGCATGCTAAAGGCTTCCAAGAACCTTCGGTGTACTGCCGAATTACAGCTCCGGCTTCAGTGTTTTATTCGTGGTTTATCAGAGTTATGGATGCTCTCGGGTCAGGACGCGCGAGTAGCGCTATTTTAGTGATAGCATCCTTAGCGGAAATGAAAGCTTGTTTCGTAGCCTCGGGGAATGCAAACTTGCGCTTAACTTCCCGTAGCAGATCTGTAGGGGTTGTAATTTCCTCCGCGCAATTAGGAATGAAGCGCCGGTAGAAGTTAACTAGGCCGACAAATTGCCGTAACTGCCGATACGAATGAGGCTGAGGGTACTCCTGAATAGCACTCACCTTACCTGGCAAGGGAGAAACACCCAAGGACGAAACGATATGCCCTAGGAATGTGACGCTGGGTTTTCCGAGCTCAAATTTTAAAACGTTAATCGTTACGCCACGTTTGTTGAAGCGATCGAACAGGACACGCAGGTGATTGAAGCGTTATTCCTCCAAGTGGCTAGCTATAAGATAGCCTCTAGGTATACATATGTATTCTCTAACCCGATTGTGACCTCGCGCATAAACCTTCGGAAGGTTTGAGCTTATTTGCTGTGCCCGAAGGGCATCCTCACGAACTAGAACAGTCCGAAAGGTGTGATAACGGTCGTTTTCGGGATGTCTTTCTCTTCGACGGGGAGCGGATTGTATGCTCGAACTAGGTGTACGCGGCTGAAGATCTTGCAACCGGACAGCGACGAAGTGAGATCCTCTATGTGGGGAATCGGATACCCATCGGGAAGGGTGACCCTGTTCAATGCCGTGTATCCTCCACGTGGTCGCAAGTCGCCATTGACCTTAGGGACCATGTGCAGCGGAGAGGCCCAGGGGCTACAGGAAGGTCGAATGATGCCTAGTTCCAACGTGTGGTCGAATTCCGCCTTGGCCAGACAGAATTTGTGGGGAGCTAGGCAACGAGGCCTGCTAAATGTTTGGGGTGCTGTGATTTCTATATGGTGAGTTACCTTAGTATTGACGGCGGGAAGTTCGCCAGCGTGCCGCAGTATGGCAGGGTAGTCGCGAAGCAGCCCATTGTATGGCTGTTGGGCTGATGGTTTAGAGCACTGTGGTTGACAACGGCGTACGAGCCGGTCACGGTCAACGACGTTTGACGATCTACTATTTTGCCGTGTCGAGCGTTGACTAGTAGGTCAAAATGCTGGAGGAAGTCTATGCTAATAATTGGGCATAGGGCGTCTGCGACGATGAACACCCTACGAAATCTACAATTCAGACCTAGATCGACGGTGAGGGAACGATGTCCGTAAGTGACAATGTCAGTGCTGCTCGCAGTCTGCCACGTCTCTGCCTGTGCAGCGATCAAATTGCTCGAATCTCAGAGGACTACGCTGAATTCGGCACCTCATCCACCAAAAACAGCTTGTTAGTCGTCAGGTCTTTGCCGTTAAGGAGGGGATAGTTAGAAGCTAGCCTGGTGTCGCGTGCCATGACCACTAACCGGGGACCTAGTTTCCCTGTTTCTTGCCTGGAAATGTGGAACCGGGGTTATACCGTTTTGTTAAGCTTCCGAAGCGATTACCATACTTACAGAAGCATTCCGCGAATGGCAGGAGGGGTCGCTTGGGAGAAGGGTAACCGCGCTTGCCGCGACGCGGGCTGAACCGACCTCGTCGTCGGTCTCTATGAAATGTGAGTCTCTGTAGCGATGCGTCGATTCTCGTCAGATTTGTTGTTAATTTGTCCTGCGAAGATGAAGATGCGCCTCTGGGGATGAAAAGGCATACAACGTTGAGGCACCCGGACCGTAGCGCGGAATAATGTCTTTAGCAACTTCGGATTTTTCTTCTACTGACTATCTGCGGGCAGTACTTAGCAACGGAGGCAGATGCGGTGGGAGCCGTTAAAGCCACATCTCTCTTAGCATCGGGTCACCGCTGAAGGTTGCGCCTCTAGGATGCCGCATTTCCCGGAATAGTTCCGAGAGTGTTTTATTTCCCAGCTCGATCCCTCGAAGTAGTGGTCGGATGCGTTGATCTTTCGAGATATAACCGCCTGTTTCAAAGCGTCGTACCTGGAAAGTTACATCTGAAGGAAGACGGCCTGCTGCCCATCTAAAACGGCTGACGTTGCTAGCTATTCTTTGATACTTGAACTCCAGTTCAACTAAAGTAAACCAGACGGCATGAACGAAGGTATGTGGAGAAATAACGAATTTATTGCTGGGTCTGGCAACGGTTTCTGCTCTGTAAACATTATACCGTATTATCAAAAGCAAAAGTAGCAGCGAGAACACAACGTGCCGAAAACTACCTAACGAAACCTGCAGCCAGTAAGTAGCAACACGTAAAAGCGATTTGCGAACAGTAAAAAGCGATGATGTTCAACCTTACAAAAAAATCAATAAAATCCAAACTGGGAGTCAGCAAAAGAGAATACTCACTTGACCAGTCGATCACATCGGGCTTACCAGTTTGCAGAACGGATTGTCCTTCCGCGAACCGCTTATTACGTTTGCTGGCTCTCACATTTTGTAACCACTTGTGCGTCACTCTTACTCGGCTCGGTACGATTGCAATACTGGCAACCCTGACACTTGACCGGTGCAAGAAAATGACGATCGGGAGCGATAGCAGGTTGGGTATATTTTGATAGCAGCGTGCGAGCAAAACGTGCGTGGGTTACGCGCAAATGGCGGTCGCGCTTGGCAATCACCGTTCAGTCAAACAAGTTATCTGGAGGAGCAAATCCACGATCCGCTACAAGTCTCCCGTTTAATTTGAGATTTTTTGAGCCTTTAAAATTGCGTCTGTAGCTGATAACCCTTATTTTGCTTCTTGGCTTTATGTTGAGCTATCGTCGTCCACAGACGATCATTAGTAAAAGGAAGTTTTGCGCAAAGGTTGTCTGCCGCACCCTTCAGGTCAGGCGATAAAAAGAATCTGGCCCAATCAAGGGTTCGCAGAGCGTCAGAGATCTCGTCTCAACGAGTCTACGTATAAGAAGAGACAGTATGATGGGCACACATGAGTAAGGTATGTTTGTTACCGAGGAAGATGCAACACTTCATCATCTTGCGTTCAATTCCAGGGAACGGTTTTAGCAGTGAAACCTTAATATTAGAAGGGCTATGCCTAAAAACTAGTTCTAAGATATCATGGAACCTCGTGGGCGTGGTCACACGCTGAGTCCATCCTTCAGAAACGAGGTCTAGTAGGGTAGGTCGAGCGGATAAAGAAGACCAACAAATTTCAAGTCCATTGAGGTCACCCGCAGCTATCTTGCAGCTGGATGGGAGACCGGAAAGATAAACGAAGGCTTGGGTTAGACGAGAAATATCGGAACTATTCGAATTTGGTGGTCGGTAAACACATCCTATGTAGATTGGGAGCTCGGGTAGTTGCACCGGAAGCCAAATGGTGTCAGAGATAGAATCAGGAAGTGGGTGATGGAGAACGGAAGCTTTGTGTGGCTGCTTCACAGGCTAGGCAGCCGCCTAATCTACGATTTGACCTATTGGTTTGGTAGGGCGTATAACCTGCCAACAAAAGAAAACGGAGTGAAGCTGTGGTGTGTTAGAAAAGTCTCCGTTATTATGATGAGATCATAAAAGTTTTTAGATACTAACAGTCTCAGCTCCCTTACTTTATGAGTCAGTGAGCGGGATTTAAGGAGTAGGGAAAATTCGCTGGAACATTCAAGTCCACGTGATATCCAACAGGTGGGTTCGATGGGGGTCAAATAATCAAGGTATACATTAGAGGTTCGGATAGTGCACAGCCGTGATAAGGAAGTAAATTCAGTACTTTTAAGCATAGTGGCCGGCGAGGAGCTGTCTTTGTTAAGGGATTTGTGTGCTGATGACCAAGGTGACAGATGAAGCTCGGGAGTTAATGGGCCGGTTGTCAGAGGATGCCGGTGCGGGTGATGTGGTATCAGTGGGGGTGGTATAATGTTAGGTGGCCAAATTGTTACCTTGTCACGGCGAGACTGGCAATCTAGCGGGTGAGTGGGGAGGGGGCTTTGGAAAATGCCGGAGAAAAAGCCGGTTAGCAGGTATGCACACGAATTTTTGGGGGTAGGCGTTACTTTTGAAATTCGCGGGAGTCAGGAGAGCAGTGCTTTCTAGCTGAGGCAATTTGGGTAAGCGCTGGACAGGAGTGGGTTGGTAAAGGGGTCTCATGACAGATTTTGGCTCAATGGGCGAAATAAAGGCACCTAAAGTTAGCCAGTTAGCCTGGAAGAATCCAGGAACCAATCGTGCATAAATATGGAAATACTGATAGTTGGGGTGAGAAGTTGGGCATGCAATAGAAGGAAGGGGGCATTGGAGAGGCAGAAATGCGTCTAATTAAGGTTGACTGCTAGTTGGATGGGAGAATGAGCGGCAGGTCCTAAATAAGGAGGAGCATTAGTATCATGCTGGAATGCGGCAACTGTTACCGAAGGAGAGTGGAGACATGATTACAGCGGGCCAATCATCCCGTGCTTGCAGGGAGCGTTTAGTTGGCCTTCGTGAGTTTGTGGACCTTCCGATTTGGCAGAATTCATGCCGGGATGGCTTGCTCGAGATGGGTGTGTCGAGAGTGCCTGGCAGTCGAGGTGTACAGACAGGTTGACCCACTGGATTAGCGGGATGGCTAATGAAGTGCGGGGTTTTGTGGTTAGTTGAATAGGTCACTGGTATGCGCTTCCTGTGGGATTCAACTGATTTAGCCTGGGTGCCAAGCAGCTGTTTGACAGAAGGACTAGGAAGTGTATGAGGGAGTATCTGGGACGGGGTATATGCCAAGCGGCTGGTATCAGCCTGAAAAGACATCGGTGGGATGACAATCACCTGCGTCATTATACCGTCTGTGCTCCTACCTGGAGTACCAGAGTTGGTGGTGGTGAAGGGGATTGAGTTTCATCCAGATCTACCGGTATTGGTTGCGGCCAGCTGAGATGATGTCCAGGAATTACTACGTTCTCAGCAGGTGTGCGCGAAGGTGGATGCCATTACAATCAGTAGATTTATTAACAGACGGACTAGTAACAGATCTGCGGGGTAAATAGCCTGGACAGGAAAGACAGCGGCGCAAGTACACGAAAGGCCGATTGCTCAAATTGCCTGAAGGTGTAGTTTTTGATGGGGTTTGAGTAATCACCGTCTGCATGTTGGTCCCGGTAGTGGCTACCGGGCACGTGGTATCCGGAGATGTGGGGCGAGGGAGTCTGTCACAGGGAGAATGTATATTAATTGAAACCATGGCAACAGGCTCAAAAATTGGTCCATCAGGAAGAACCCGTACTGGCAGCGTACTGGTCAGAGGGAGAGCGCCAGTTACGATCGAAGTCTTGCCAACTTGAGAAGTTGCGGTAAACTTTGGCGACCGTAATATTTCTCACTGGAACGGAGTTTTATCCGTAAACATCTTGATATTTTATAAGGCGCATAGTTGGCAGAGTTTCTCTCGTTTGCTATAAAAGCCTCGGCAGAAGGTTCACCACGAAATTGAAAAAATTGCTTGGGGGAATTTTTCCGGAGCCTAGAGCGCAGACAGGAGTGGTGGGTCATGCTAGAAGCATTGGGAATGGTGGACTGAACTAGGGGCAGTGGGAGGCGGTCGGGTAAATTAAAGACAACGGCGTTCTTCGCATTCGCCATAAGTTTCTGAGCTTCTTTGGTTATGAAATCAAAGATGCGAGATTGCTAGCATTAGTGTTACCGAAAGGTCCAGTTAGGCTGGCTGATGGGGACAATTTCAATGACGAGTCCCCGATCTGTTGTACTTTGATTTCTAGGTCCGTTAAACTTTTTGAGACATCAAGAGCTTTTGGACCAGAATTACTCAATATGTCAATAAGCGAGGCTGAGCACGTTTTAGCGGGAATCATGGGTTTTAAGGGTTTTTTAGTACTACGATGCGGCGCCCACGTCGCCTGGGTTCGGCTGGTGAGGGTATCGCAGGGGTCGTATAAACCCATGAACTTCTGAAATGGCTATGAGGTGCTGTAAACGTTTAGTAACAGGCAACGGAATAGTGTTAAGAAGTGCGTGAGCATGCAAGTAAAAAGATAAGTAGACAGGCTAACTTGCAAGTCTGCTCTTAAAAGTAAATCGATAGACGGGTAGAATATGTGGTTGGCAGCACAGACATTTAAAATAGGTCCAGACTGAAGCTGAAAATATGACGGTCCCGGATTGAAATAAATATTGCCCGAAAAGTCACAATTGATCGCTAGCAACATGGCGGAAATACCAATTACAATGAAGTGGATGAGGAAGCAGACCTAACGTCATAATTGTCTTGTCACGCTGAAGTTTCAACCTAAGATTCCGGCAAAGCAATTCATCAGCAAGCAATATATTACGCCTGCAAATAAACTGTTTAAAAACATAAAAATAACTAGACGAAACAACTCTCCGGATTTAATCCATCGCAGTAAATTCACCTGGCATTAGTCATACGCCTTTGATTCCCTACCTGTCACCAGGAAATAATTCACGGTCTGTCGCAGCCAGGTCATTTCATAATTAGGCCATTTGTCGCCAAAAGCTCACCAAATCAACGGTCCAATAGAGATTCATTTATACTGGCGGAGTTGACTAGTTCACGCCGGCGATTGTAGACCCAGACATATCGAGGTCACGCATCAGATCTTGGCATCAGCCCGACCTCCCGCAGCTGGACTCTCCCAGCTCAACGTGGCCTCTTTCGGTCGGAGACAAAAGCCTGTTCATTATTTGTTCAAACTGCGTTACGGTAGCCGTAGCTAGTTCCTCTAATTCATCCTCACACTCCACCCTGCTCAAATAGGCTCAGATCTCCACGTGACTAGTAACGCTTATTGCGCCAAGAACAAAGACGCTTTCTAACCATAAATGCAGATACCCTTCCTAATAAAAGAAGGCTGTATAAGGCACCTAACCTTCTTCCATTTCTTACCTCCGTCGTGAAACCCACAAATAGTAGCATAGTGCTATGACCTGTTCATTTAGATCTATCGAGGCCTCATAGCTCAGCTATCTCTGGAGACGTACTTAACTCAGTTAAACATTAAGCTCTTCATTTCAGAAACCCTGAATTTATTCACGGCATTAAAATCCATCTACCGCTGCCAACTCCAACGGCAGTTCTCAATAATCTTGGTTTCTACCGAGATTGCTTTCCCAGAACTGACGTTGCTTTCCATATAACTGGCCCGTCAGCCATTCCCTCTGACGTACCACACGATTTTCGGGACCATAAGGCCACATTTTCCATAGTACCCTCTAGTAATCATCCCCTTCTAGTAACAGTAATCCTTAAATCGGACAGTCTGCAGCCAATGTCACGCTTTTTCGGGCCAAATCTCACCGCCTACATTCAACTAGATACTAAGGCTTCCAACACTATACAACCTACAGATTTACTCCAGGCGCCGTCAAAATATCCTTCATTTAACGCGGTACCTTCAGCCATGTCACACATTACACCACCGCAACTGATCTTCCTCACCCCCAAAAACACAGTGCTTGCCGGCTGTACCAACAAACAAGCTGGAATAACCCCAACTAATGAATCAGAAGTAACATCATACAGTTTCCCAGCGGCTTTACACCAACAACCCTTCCTCCTTGGTTTTCTAAGAACGGAATTTCACCCCGAATAAAACATCAAGCCTCTGATGAAATTTAAGGCAGTTATTCTCATGCACGTGCCAATGCCACGGAAACATTTTCTTTATTATTTGACGTTCATTTGATAAAAATTAGGTTCATGTGCTGCACTTTTATTATATGTGCGCAGCTATGATATCATTCTTATCAGCGAAACATGGCTAACCGACAGAACCTCAGAGAGAGGCAGTGATAAATTTTCTACGATACTTTCAGGAAATACTGGATAAATGAGTGCGATGAAGGCTATGTCGTGAACATGAGAGAAACCGTTTCAGCCTCAATGCACAATCCCTTTAGAGTCAGTGACTTGTAGGATTCTGTCTGGCAGACTGTGAGAAGTGGGCCTCAAATCTTACTGATCAGTCGCATCCGCAGATTCCGTAGCATACACCGGTCAGGGTTCTTGCCAATGTCCAAAGTATTTAAAACGACCTCCCAAATCCAAGATCCTACGCGGCCAGAGGGTGACTTAAGCGCGTCCGAGATTTCAAGTTTTCTTTGAATTCTCTAAAATATTTATCCCTGTCTCTTTTCAGCGCATGACTGAGCGACTAGACACAGAATGTTGTGTTACTCAAAAGGGGAAGCAGCATTCTTGGTCTTCTCCTCAAAACTTGCCTAACGCAGGTGCGCGGTTCCGCAGATAACGAACCACCCGGATGTGATCACTCCCAGATCGATTGTAGATATTTAGTTTGGCCGTCCATTGTGTCTCCTTTGGTTTCCAAAATCCACACCACAGAGCCTTATAAGACCGTCTCCTCTCCATAATTCCCAGCCGGGATTTAGGCACCTTGGTCCCACTGGTGGACTCTAAGTTGACTGCCAACTAGTTCTATCCAACTCCGAGCTGTTACTTTGATTTAGTTAACCCAAGATCCGCAAAAGTTAAGCAACTTGAGTGGATATACAAAACTTATTCTAAACCAGATTCGGAAGCTTGAAAGACCATGTTCTATTACTCTGTTTTGGATTCCGTTTGTTGACAGATGTCTTCAAAAAAGGGCCCCAATCGTCGCACTCAAACTTAAGGCTCGAACACCGGCCAACTTACTTTAAACAGACAGAATTCTACCTCGTCCACACATCACACCTGCCATGTTTAGGGGCGTGCACCAGTGATCTTCTACTAATATCATATCTGCAGTGAATATTTCGCTTTCTAAAGGACAATCAGTGATAACAACGTTATATTAGTCATTATCCTAATCTTCTCTGCATGGCCCAAGTAATATTATACCAATGCCATAGAAATGAAACCATATTTCCACATCTGATGAAACGATCTTTCTGTAGTCTGCCCAAAATTCTGAATGCAGATGACGCAATACCCTCAATCAAATTTTTAATCTAACTTGGAACTGTGGCACTTTCAGTGCCTAAGTTTACAAATAATGCTAATTGCAGGACCATCAATCGTAGCCCTGTTGTCTCAAGCATTATAATATGACCTCATTAACCCCAGCCAACATAGTATCCTCCGAAGCAACTCATGTTCTACTAGCATGAATGATTTCTGAAACATAAGAACGAGGCTGCCAACGCCGGAATCTCCGTGAGTTTGTGATTGCAGAGGCTCCGAATGCCTACTGGGCAGCAACAAACACTGCTTGAATCGCACTTTCCAGGTATGAAAACAAAGCGTACCTGTCGGAGGTCACGCCACAATTCATATTTTGCCTTCAGGAAACAAAAGAACATGCAGGGTGTTGTAATGTGCATACTGACAAAGCAGAATTTTTGTCTAAACAGTAAACAGGGTCAAGGGTAAAAGTGGACCGAACGTATAGTCAAATCCAAAAAATTGGCCCAAGAAGGGAGGGAGAATTTGCGAAAAAAGGAACCCAACATGCGAATGCCACTGGCTCGGAAGTCAGGCATTCAGAAATACATGCAAACCCAAGAAGTGTTGAGCGAGATTCACATCAAACAGCCAAAAGCTTAATGCCACGCAGAAATCTGGCAAAATCGCCTTCAGTAGAAATCGTAATGTCGTTGTTTATGAGATCTCAGGGCGTACATGAAAGGAATGGAGCACGAGGAAATGGCCGTAATATAACGTGTAAAGAATGTGCTTCGGATGGTAAAAATACAGGAACACGTGGCCGTTAGCGGTGCCGCACCTGAAAATATAGAAGGATGTCAGTGGCTCGAGAGTGCCAACGTTTTTTGGAGTTTGCAAACCCACGGCATGGGGAAAGGTTCCCGGCGGCATCTGACTAAATGAAAACGATCGACAGGGGAGAGAGTATTGTAAAGCCGGATGATGTTGCCATCAGCAAAATCACGCCTGAGGATACCGGGTTTGAATCTCTGAGGGTCAACGCCGCGTGTTTGCAAGCCCCAAATTGCGAATCCACAAGGTGGGTGAGGAGGATCAATTGAGACCGAACAGTGCAGTGAGGCAGGAGGAGAACATGGTGGACGGGCGCGATGTAGGCAAGTACGCTTGGAACAGGCAATCGTAACAGCCATGTACCTGAGGAAACAGATAAAAACGCTAAGAGCGCGGAGAAGGGGTTGGGGATTTCGGCTGTTATACGAAAAAACAGAGAGGGGCCCGGGAAAAAGTTTCATGCATATGACAACCTCTTCCATTCAGCGAGCAAACGGACCGCGAGGATGGTGATAAGAGTGACCTGCACAGACGCTAAAACTGTGGAAAATAAATGGCCGCAGTTACAGCTCTGGCCCCTGGATGTCGACGTGGTGGCAGTCGATGAGACCTGCATGCAGCCGGGGGAGGCAAACAATGAACTGTTGGCGCCAGGATGCCATTTTTGGAACGGATAGAAAGGATGAACGAAGACAAGTCGGCACGTGGATCCTAGTGACCGAAGGTCGCAATTCACACGAAGACCATAAGCTCGGTACACCAAATATACAGGCTCTGGAAGTCACCACAACTGGCGACTCCAGGATGTTACTTGTCAATATCTACCGGGGCCCGGGATCGGAGCCAGCAAAGAACGGGGAACCGTTTCGAAATTTACAGTGTGGTCGCAAAATCCGTGGGCTAAATTCTCAAACTACGGAATTTTATGCCCCTTGAGGTTCACTCGGCTTTCAGGGCAATTCCGTAAGTCAATTTCCGTTACTAACTACCAGGGTTCGCGCACGCAAGTGGAATACTTCAGTACGTTCACCAAGCAAGTATTTGGACTTTCGGTCTTCCCGCGGATTGGTTGGCGTCGACAGTCAACGGGGACAGAGAAAACTGCAAAAGCTATATAATGATGAGCCTGACATCCATCATGCTGAAAACTCTCGAAAGGGGCCTTGGCGACAGGGCAGTAAATCACCTAGAGGCCAGAAAGCGGCAGGGATTTTGGCACAAAAGTTCCTTCTGACCAACTTGATAAGCTTCCTGAACGAAATAATTGGCAGAGTTGATTAGGGCGAAGAAGTCTGCAATCCGGACTTTCAGAAAGCCTTTGATTTTGTGAAACACAGGCTTCTTAACCAGGAGGTTAAAGCTTTTGGAGCAGATGCTAAGGTGAGTAATTGGATAGCACAAAGTCTGAAGGATATATATTTCAGGGTGAGTCGGGTGATGCCTATCAGACAGAAGGTTGCTACACAGCGGGATGCCTCTGGAGTCTGTCTTAGGGCCCCTGTTCTTCCTTATGTATGATAACTATATAGCTAATGGATTAAAAAACCCGTATCCGACGTTTGCTGATGAAATCAAACTATTAGGGACAGTAAACAGTGAGGTTATCCCGGGGGATCTGGATAAAATTTGCCAGTGTTCGGTTAGTTAGGATATTACGTTGCACTTGAACAAATGTTAGCGGTTTATGGAAGCGGATGCAAATTCCCCCCGCCACGTGGGTCCACCTGGGCATCAGGTCGCCTTGGAACAGACCCAGGAAGCAAGAGACCTCGGGATAGTCGTGAATGCAGACTTCAAACCTAGTTCGCACTGTCAGAGGGTAGCCAAGAACGCATGGGGTGCCCTATGTTAACTTAAGGGGACCGTACGATCTAGGAAGCCTAAGGTTCTTCTGCTAATGTTCAAGACATTTGTCGGGCCGCACTTGGAATACTATGTCTAGGCATGGAGACCATATCTGATAAGAGGTAGCAAAATGCTGGAACAGGTTAAACGTGTTTTTGCACGGTGGTTTTTGCATTTGAGGCTCACGGGATATGAACAAAGGCCGAGGGCGGTTAACTTGTATTCCCTGGAAAGACTTTGAGAAAGAAATGAATTAATACAGACCTTTAAGATCATTTAGGGTTTGGCCGAGATACGGGGTCACCGTGGGGCTCCATTCCAGATGAGAGGGAACGGCACAGGGGTAATGGGAAAGAGATTGTGCCAGGACACGGAACCGCCGGGTTGAGAAGCAAATCGTTTGCCATACGAGTGATGAATGACTGGAACAAGCTACCGGAGCACGTCGTCGAGGTGGAGTCAGTGCGCAAAATCAAAGGGAGACTAGACAATGCATGGCTAACTGTGTTTGGACAGGACAGTGTGTGAATCGTGAGGCTGAGGAGATTGTCGAGAGGAAAACACCTCGTTAATTGTTTCCTCTCTTGTAGGAAACGAAGGGGTTTTTTCACCCTCCTGTGGTCGAAGCACCGTCAGATCCAAAGAGCTCTCGGTGCAACAACCTGGATGATCAGGCATCTCGCCGTATAGTCATGTAATCGAACTGGAACTGGAACTGGATCTAACTGGATTGAACTGCGCCACTCCAGTCGAACGCTTGCGAGTTCGCCTCGTACTCACGCGGTGTTCGGGGCTACCCAGTATGTCGGTTGGGCTTCTTACTGGAATTCTTGTTACGGTCGCTTACACCTTGGGGTATATGTTAACATGTACTCGCATATATACGTATCTACATATGATTGCGGTAGCGTTGTCTGCGTGTGGTCAACAATGAGTGACTCCCGCGCGCGGTCGTCATGACTTGGGTGTTGGATTAGAAATAATCAGTGCCAGTTTCCTCAGCTCTCAAAGCTGACGGCGTTAGACAGTGTGATGGTGGTTCATTTGTTCTCGGTTTGAAACTGCATTTCCAAGGCTAACGGCGATCAGTTCATCCATGTTGCTGCACATCTGTAAAGAACCAGTAACATAGAATTATCGTTTTATTGACTGTTCCTTCCGCTTAATTGCCCTGCTTGCACGGTCGTGATTGTCAAGAAGCCCCTGGGCATCTGTGTTTTTACTGTATCGTGTGCCATTTAGAGGTTAACGACAAAATGTCTGTTGTTGCTCACTTGGCAGGAGTATTTATCGCCGTGAAGATAATATCAAATGATATCATTGGTGCTACAGTAAAATGAAATCTTAGGGACTGAGTTACTTAGAGAATAATCGCCATCCGAATTGTAGGTGCACGTAGAAAGCTGGTTTGCCAAGGCACGGGACGGAAGCTGTGCACCGTTGCCTTATTGCGCTTACCAGCTGACTGGTCTTAATCGACGGGATATGACGAAGATACTTGAAAACAACGCTCGACCGCTGCAGAAAGAAGGCATTTAGTACTGCTAGAAAATCGCGTTTGACTAGAGCCTAGGGATTTGTATTGCTATGGCAGAGTGCAAATGACCACTTTTTCGGTCAGCGTGCGGTTAAACAACTGATCCGTAGAAGAAGCCAGGTTCTGCTGCAGTATCCTAGAAAACCGCTGTAGTTGGAATTCGATGGAAGTCGCAGAAAAGTAGCCGGAAACCTAATTGTCACCCTACAGTGTCGCCATTCATAAATCGCAGGTAGCTGCCATTCGTCTGGTGGTCCCGTAAATGTTACTTGCTGGGAGGTGATCGTGCGCCGCACGCCAACCTGATAAATATTTAAGAGGCGAAGTGTAACCCATCAGCTCAGGTGGTCGGTGATGTGCGTTGGTCAAAACAGTGGATTGAATAGTCTGTATCTGGCTTCGGGTTGCACGAGTCAGCTTGATTTTGCAAGTGCCGGATGTGATGCAAGTGAACAACGTGACCTTTGAGGTCCTAGGGTCCCCCTGGGAGGAAGTAGAGCAAAAGCTGGGAGAAATGGAGTAATAAGCGCGCAGACGACGTTCGATGCTGCCCTTATCGATGAAATCAGAGGGAATGGTTGAGTGGATTAAGCATCTTGCACCAAAACGGTCAGAGGTTCAAATTTTAGATCTTCCGGTCATTGTTGGTAGACGGCGGTTTGCTGTCATCCGGGTCAGTAATACAGCCGACATAGCGTAAACTTATGTGGTTTTATGCTATTCTAAGTCGAAGGTCTCCGCTTCCATTCAGTTGACCCTAGTGGCTATGGTACATGCCCCTTCCACTGCAGTCTTGCTTCAAGCGTGCCATAAAATAAATAAGAAAACGTTGGTGGTATCTGTGTTTCACTATTAAGTGAAGCTGTGTATTTATAAACAGGACAGTTACTAATCTGAAGTGAAGATACAAAAGTTGACAAAGCAGACGGGGCTTTTACTTTTGGGTCATTGCGACTATTTCATGTATCCGGTATTTCAGGTAAAATGGGCTGGAATATGCTTGCCTTTTGATGTGGCTTCCCAACGGGTGTTTTAGCGCATGGGAGTGAGCGATTTGTAAACACCTTGTCACTTCGTCCAGCAACGTCCGAAGCGAAACTTTTGGGCCAGCGCTTCATCGCACAAAACCTGGGTGGTGTAGGTCCAGTTGTGTTCACTTTCATGCACTCCATACAAGCGATGCTTGGGCAAAATAGGTGGTATGCCTCAACGCAATAATCAGTGACGTCTTTACATTCGACATCTTGCCCATTCTGTATGGTTATTGTTCTCCCGTATGTGATCTTCCATTGTTTCGCGCTTCCATTTTATCTGTTGACTAGGTTATTGGTTTTAAAAGCTAAATTAGCGTATAGTCTTTGCAACGGCTATCAACCGCTGTCATCGTAGAGGTAAATTTAGGTGCGGGTATCTAACGCAGAAGTCAGTCTGTCTTTGGTTCTGGAAACTTAGATAACATAGCTCTGATATGCCAAAATCCATTCACTGTGACATTGGAATCATCATCATCGTTCAGCGTTAAACAACAAAGCAAGCCTCACTGACCGCTGCCTCTTCCCCACAGTTACACTTTTAGAGAAAAAGAATGAATATCCAAGGGGAACAGGGAGTGGACCTACACAGGCGAGGAAAAATAAGACGCTGCTGCAGCCAACAAACGGAACACAGTCTATCTCAGGTAGAGCCAGAATTTTAAACCAT
>LUCM01005724.1:47844-64869 GCA_008360955.1 Fasciolopsis buskii | reverse complement strand
TCTGCTTTCTGCGAATACGGGCGTTGATGAAAGACTTTGGATATCCATTGACCGCAAATAACGTGAACAACCTAGATTGCTCTTGTTCCCGTAGGTGCTGTGTACTGCAGTGTGTCGGCTCGATGGAACAAGGTACGCACACAGCTCTTTAGGTGGCAGGTTGGATGGTTGCCTTTGAAATTGAGTATGTGGTCCGTCGTCGTCGGTTTTCTGTAGACGCTTGTCCCTATGCCCCCGTTTGGTTACCTCATAATTAGTACGTCGAGAAACGGTAGGGCCGAGTCTTTTTCCTCCTCACTGGTGAAGCTGATATATATATATATATATATATATATATATATATAGTAGATAAACGATTGACCATCAGCGGTTTTTTCCCTCTGCACGCTACATAGGTCAGACTCGCCGGATGGTAGTAAACAAACAGCCATATATAAAAGAGCTACAACGACTTTTTTACAATCCTCCGACATTTTGCAGTGTAGTAAAGATAACCTGAATAGCTTGGCCAGTATGAGACAAGACAGTGGTCAGGTGTTTGAAAACCACCAGACGGAGGCCGTCAGGACCTGGGGATGTTTGTGCGCAGGCTACGAAGAGTGCATACGACCTCCCCAGGATAAACATGTCTTTGTGTTGGAGACACCGGCTGATGGCATAATGGAAAGAGATTCCTCAACTGGATATGCAGGACTACCGGCAGTTTCGAATTTCCGGCATCTATGTCGGCAAGCACTCCGTTCCAGGTGAGTAATTCCATGTCAGGCTTTACCTGGGTTCGCTACCTCAGATATGCAAACCTCAGATACCAATGTACCCTCGAATGCCAACCTTTAGGGCCACTTGCGCCATTTTCCTCTTCTCAACGACGTACAGCGGTAACGGGTACTTCGATGGAAGCCGCGTTCTGTTCCACTAGTTGTAGACTGACGTCATGCACCGTTAGGCATTCTACAGGGCTCCCGCTCGAGGCATGAGGACCCCAGAGTTAATGATCATTCTCTCTGTGGAATTTTAAATCTCTTTATCATATGTGAACCATTCTAGATAATGGTCCAGACGCCATCAGCATCTTATTCACCTGTAATTCGAAACCCCATCGTGTACGCCAGGTTTATCATTTCCCGTCTGGTGTTTAGCCCCGGTTCGATCCAAACGGCGTGCGCCCAGCAGATATTCAGCATCTCATGGTTATTTGTTTCTAATGATGATAGAATCTGCACGTGCTCCACGTCAGACGCCAGCAGAAATAGAACAAGGTTCAAAGTAGACTGCCGCAAAATAAAGCGTTTTGGCTTCGAAGCATGCTGTTGCACCGATGGTTCACATTCTCCAACAAAGACGACGTCACTGTGGGATCGATCGGCAGAAGGCAAACAACGTTTTTGTCTGTGGGGCACTGAAGCCACCAAGGGCTACGAAGTAGCCTCCGATCTCTCAGCATCTCATCGAAGCAAATACTTGCAATGAATCAGATTTCGCTTTGATGTAAATGACAGCCACCACAAATTATCCGTAGTTTGTTTAAGTGGCCCCGCACAAAGAAATGACATGATTGTCAGAAAATATGCAATTCTCCAACTCATCTTCCTCACCTAGAAGTCCACTAACATCGCGCAAGATTATTTGAACTGTCTCTATCATCACAAACCGTGTTTACTGTTGTTAACGTCAGCCGAGCGTGCAGAGGTCCTTTGACGGTAAGCATAGCAACCGGAATCCATCAATGACAGTTGTGACTTCTAGTTTTTGGTTTGTTTCGGAAGTCCCATTTTGTGTGGGCAGCGAGGGGAGCAGACCTTTCTTCACTCTTCAGGCGAGAATATTCACCATACAAGCGTTCCAGCACTGCAGTCTAATAGTGCTATTGTAAGTTATTAGGAAAATATAGCCAGGCAACCTACCAAGGAGTAATAACAGCAATATATGTATGTACATATATATTACAGATAATGCTAATGCTAATAACATTGGGCGATAACCCCAGACAAAGTGAGCGTGCGCTTGGATGGGAATATTCAAAGTAGTTGCTTTCTTTTTCTCCATTTCTTTCAGCTCCGCTTCTCACCCTTTCCTATTCCGTCTTTAAGAGAGATGCTTCATTCGTTGTCTGTCTGTCTTGTTGTGCCTGTCACGGCATAGTCGCCAAAATGTAGCCTTGAAATAGCATGCGGGTCCGAGGCTAAAAGGCCTTTTTGTCGTGGGTCTGTGGAGTTACCTTTGTGATTGGATGGGGCCATTGAGCTGAAACGAGAGAAACTAGGCGATGGGGGAGCATCCACCCTATTCCACTGACCAGGATCACAATAATGAGTACTAACCTAGACAGACGCCTAAGCGCTATGCTGAATAGTGCTTGAACGCAGATGATGGGGCAAAGTATGCTCATTCAAATACCTTCATTGGGACGTTGACCAATAGCCTGAGGGGAAGTGTCGGCTGTCTTTATTAAAAACAATTGTATCGACTGTCTTCTTTCAGCTTTTGGGGGGGACCCCACTGTCGGTTCATTGTTGTGTAGAGGGCCGTCATCGAAACTACATTTGGTTTTAGGATACAGGAGTGGATTAGGCTAGGGCCCACGGTGTAATATGGAATTAGGCTCCGGAAGCCTTGGAAAATCACTCGTATGGAACAACAGTGTAACCCAGTGCGGTTGCTATCAAAAGCCCTTGCAACAATGAGAAATATAAAGGAAGGACCTTGGAAATCCTTAGGAGGTAGCGGAGTGGGTGTCGCAAGTACTGACAGAAAAACTTTTTGCTAGATCGAGCTCGAGTGAGGACGGCATGCTCTTGGGTTCGGATTTCCGTTGGGTGTGGATAATTCGGACGTTTTCTGCATATTGTATAGGACCTGTCAAGTGATATCTGGCGAACAAGCGCGACCTATCTTCTGAGAGACGCCTAAATTATTCGGTGAGGGGCTATCTCCTATTGCATGAAGTACTGATACTAGAGACGAATTGGCTCTCTGCATTTCGAGCCTCCTATC
This sequence comes from Fasciolopsis buskii, assembly GCA_008360955.1. Taxonomy (NCBI): domain Eukaryota; kingdom Metazoa; phylum Platyhelminthes; class Trematoda; order Plagiorchiida; family Fasciolidae; genus Fasciolopsis; species Fasciolopsis buskii. The sequence goes on along the minus strand of LUCM01005724.1, from coordinate 61,875 downwards.
CATGGCATCCACAGAGGGTGCGTGTTTTATTACACCTAATTCAGAGCAGGGGAAGATATTCAGATGATCGAAGATGATTCCTTTAAAGGTCCTGATTATTTTTGACTTTGCAGGTTGAGGAGGATATCTGACTACATCAGATTGGTAGTTTTTGCTGGCAATAAGCAAGTAGGGGGGAGGGGATTGTCCTAATCGGTATCTGGTGGGGCCTTTCGCGTATTGCGTCAACGGACGCAATACCCCTGCAGAAGTTTTGGAAGACAATATATATAAGGGGTTTACAAAATGAAGGACCATTTGCATCGGCCCCCTACCAGTCAACACTTGATGAGTTAAAATCGCCTGCGATCAAGAGATGAAAGAAATTCGTGATTTACCTTCGACGGACAACCAAAAAAGAACAACGTGTCCCGAGGCCTAGTAGGCATATCAACCAGCGTCAAGACTTAGCCAACAAAACCCAATATCGCAGCTCAAAACTTGATCTTTACACGAATATGGATGTCCACATGACGCAAACAACGACCAGCCATAGTTACCGCACCGTAAAGGCACAACGACAGTCCAGCTCCGGTCCCAGTTCCAAGTGGATTGCTAAACTGTGCAGCGAAATGCATGATTGTCCAGATTCCTGCACCGAGATCCCCTTGGATCAGACGATGCTTGGGCAACAGGAGGCTAGAAGCCCTCTTCTGTTTCTAGGGTGACTGTGCGAATCTTGTATGTGACTCCAACCCTAAGAGGAGGAAAATTTAATGAGGTGCTTTTCTCCCGTTCATCTTCTCAGCCCTACAATTCACACACTGTCCCCTCCAAACACAGATAGCCCTATGTTGCCTATTGTTCCTTTGAATTCGCGCAATGATTCCACCTCGACCACTTCCTCCGGTAGCTTGTTCCAGCCAATCACCACTTGTGCGGTAAACCATTTGCTTCTCAACCCGATAGTTACATGCTCTTGCACAATCCGTCTCCCGTTCCACCTTAGCGTTTTATTCCTTCTTATCTGGAATATTGCCTCATGGTGACCGCATATCTTGGCCAGGCCCTCAACTATCCTGAAGGCCTGCTTTAGGCCATCTCTCTTCCTACGTCTTTCCAGGGAGAACAAGTCAAGCGCCCTCATCCACTGCTCATATCTCATATTCCTCGAATGTCTAAACCAGCGTGTAAAATACGCTGAACCTGTTCCAACACTTTCCCATCTCTTGACAAATACGGTCTCCATGACCGGACACAGTATTCAAAGTGCGGTCGTGCAAATGCCTTGAACAGCGGTACAACGTCAGCTTCACTGTTAGCCATCCCCAATAACTTGATGCCGCTTGCAAACCTAGGTTGCGAATTTTCCCACCTGTGCGTCATGTAGTTGGCAGACAGAGTCAAAGTCCTTCTGGAAGTTCGAATAATGGAATTCTACTATTTCGCTCCAGTCCATCCTATATGTTACTTCTTTCAGAAAGCTAATCAAACTGGTCAGACACGAATGCTTCTACGAAAAATCATGTTCTGTTACCACAAGTTGGTTTGCTTCCAGGTGATTGATCATTCCGTGGTGCAGTGCACTTTCAAGTGCCGCATGTACGGTGGATGGTACACTCGCCGGTTCATGGCTGTCACACTTATCTCTGTACCCACCTTTATTTAATGGTGTGGCTGTAGACGTCAATCAACCCGTGGGAAGCAGCCCTTCATCTGTCGATGCATTGAAGAACTGAGTGGAAGGTTTCACCAGGGCCCCTGTTTTGGGCTTTAATATCGCTGAGCTGTTCCGTTCAGACCGAAGATTCGTCGGTCTGTCCACTTGTTCCAGCAGAAAGTCGGCTTTCTGCTGGCTGCTGGTAGCTTTAATCCCTCGGTCGTTTTTTACTCCATCGACGGTATTTCGTAAAGCTGTCTCAGAATGCACATAATTGTAATGGGCTTTTGGGTTGCCTTTAGTTATACGGTTCTCGTGGGCCGTTCGCCATTATGGCTGGGGATATGACATTCCCTTCCTTCCACTATCTGCCTCACTTGGTCTCGGTGGCTGATGGTGTCCTCATATCTCAAAAAAGCCCTTTTTGCTTCCTAGCTCTAGTGGTTCTACTCCTCCACAATGGCGGTATTCCCTTTCGTTTGATAGTGCGGAGTGATGAAACTAAGCCTGTTATTGCTAACACTTGCCCTTAATTAACTCTCACTGACGTTGCAGGTGGTTTCCACCTCACTTTACTTTCCACTGAGCTTGACGACCCAGGCGTATTGGTCTACTTTCATTCATCCCTAACGAGTTCCTTCCGTTTTTGTCAGGTGCTATCAATTCCCCTAGAGTCAAACGCGAGAGAATTACGACATGGTTCCTCCTGCATATTGGTTCTTCAAACTCAAGGCTCCACCGTTCGTTCGGTCCTTTGGTTATCGCCAATTCAAGGGCTAAAGATTAGTGGCGGAATCTCCATCGAGTTGCATGGGTAACACATTGAACCACCCCACTCGTGTGCACGACGTCCAGTAGTTAATTCCGAGAAATGTCTTCCGGGACTCTCGCAAACCCAATCAATCTCAGGTGCGTTAAAATCCCACGATAAGCAAAGATTTCCCACCGACCCCAGAAACACATTGTGAAAATGAGACATTTTCATGTCTCCCCTTGGCGTCGATCCCTGGCTGGGAGATACACATGCAACTGAGATCCCGGAGCCACCAGCCGCCATGTTAATCTCGGGAGCTTGTCTGTTTTAGGTGACCAAATTATGGCTCCCCTTCGCATCGTGATTTGTGGCTACTAGAATCAACATCCCGCCTCCTATCTCTTCATCCCCCTCATTCACTTTAGGGACTGAGTACTCCCTCCTCAATAGTTCGTTGGCTCTCTCGCTGTCTGCAGCCAAATCTCGATAACAGTTGCCTCGTCTATTCGCACAGCCGCTAATTGTATTCCAGGTCATCTCTTTCCTCCACTTCCGGCATTTTTGTAGATCACTTTCATCATTCCTCCTTGCCCACATTTTGGTCGCTGAACGGTAGGGGCTGTCAAAGGCTCAGAACATACTCCTGAGGTCCTGATGCTTTGCACGGACCAAAGCAGCGCTTGGGACATTTCGGGTCTTGGACTGTATTTTGTTCCAGAGGGTCCCGTTCGTTCAGCTCCAGAGGCAGTATTTCTGCTGCAAGGAAAGGTGGAGTACTTATCTCAGCGTCGCGACTACGATTCTGGTCAGCTTGGTTCGGTTGGTACAGGATAGTGGTGGCCTCACCGATCAGTCGACAGTCAAGAGTTCCTTCGGTGATATGCACAAGAATTGGCATTGACCAGCGCCAGCTTTGGTTGCTAGTTCCAGCTTCTTTCGCCACAGAAGTCCACTATCCCCTAAAGTGAGAACGGAACGGAGACCAGTTCTCACCAGTAAGGCGAAAACATCCGTTGTGTTTGCGTTTCACTATTTCATAACATCACACTGATATATATTCCCATCGCTCAAAGTGATTAGCAACACCCCGCATCATTGCTCTATGGCATTGACAATAATCTGCACCTCACCGCTTCCGGTGATGTCTCAAAGACCTTGAGACATTTGGCATCTACTAAGTCTGATGATAACTAGTCCCAGCCTCCGAACACTCCGTTGCGGGGAACGCGGTAATTCACAGTAAACTACGGCAGGCTTTCCACGGCTTTGCAACATTGCCGCTCGTTCCATACCCTGCGAATGACGTCGTTAGAGTCTACATTTGTCAGAAAACTCATTATCCTGAGCGTTTCCATCATATCATTCCAGAATCTACGCTCTACTATCGAGTATATTTTCAGGTCTTTAGGCCGACTGGTGTACGAATTTCCTGTCCTTCAAACATTCTAGTGGCCAATGCTTAAACTCTCTCGTGCCAGGCCACTTTTTACCGCATTCTGGAAGACGCTTTACCCCATCACTTGCGTTCATACAACATTTTAGACCACCTCAACAATGTTCCTTTTTTATGAATCATATACCTCTAATGTGCTAGCCATGATTGACAGGCTAACAAATGCATACGACGAAAACCACAGTTCATTTACCCCCTCTAGCGGCTTCGCCACGGCCGTCGATAGTGCTCCCAACATTCTGCTTCTCTGCGGGCTTCAAAGCTGGTGTTGTTGGTCCCAAGCCAGAAGTCCTACGCACTCTTCTCCACGGTCGAACCTTTACGCTGAAGGTAGGGAACGCCCGTTCACAACCGACACCAGTCGCTGCCGTAGTACCACAAGGATCGGTTTGGGACGCTCTTCTTTATAATATACATCAGTGATATTCTTGGAACACTCCCTTTCAGCTTCGACGTGTATGCAGACGACGTGGCTCTGGCGCGTCAATCCCAAGCATTTTTGGTCAACCATCGACAAAGCCAATGGGATATTCTGAAAATTGGAGCCTTCCCAGTAACGACGGCGGATGCGTCACCATGGCCGCTGGCAAAAGTGACTGTTGCAAGCCCACCATCAACCGAGCTGTTACCTTTCCCAGGGCCAATCACCAGAAATTGCTCGGCTTCTGGCTAAACAGCATCCTCTTCTCCCGCCATCCCTAGCCCGTCAGCAAGGCTACGTTCTGTGTACTGGACCTGACCCACAGGTCTTTCACGCGCACGTCAACCGGTAGCTTTTCAACATTCTACAAAATCCTTATTCAGTCCGTTTTAGAATAGGGGAGCCAAATCGTACACATTTGTCTAGTTTAAATCGGAAAGAACCGGAAAGGGTTCAGGAGCCTTCAACAAAACCCTTGGGCGCTCACCAAACTTCTTACCCCTCCCGTCTGTTGAAGCTCAACCTCTACCCGTCTGTCCAGGAGCTCACCGAGGGTGATCTTCGGATGCATTATCTCTCTGCATCAGGCCAAGTGGAGACAATTCGGCCTCCGCCCCTCATCAACATCATTTGGCACTGTCACTACGGCGAATGTTCCCAGTTGCCGCGGAGTGAATGCCGCATCCTCTCGCAAATTCTCTCGTTTCGAGTCAGTGTTCTTCTGACCAGACTGAAAGACACAGGAATAAAGCACTCATTGGCCTCCATACTGCGTAGCGTTTCAAGACTACTGGATGGTGCCCATGCCTGTCTGCGCAACTATAGTTGTGACCTGCTTACTGCCTTGTACTGCAAGATGGGGACCTGCAATTTTCTACAGGATACCGCAGACGTGACCGGAATAGTTCACCCTTGGCTTCTCGGACTCCAGCCTTGCTCTTTCAAGCCCACTTGCAGCTTGCCATTGTGACTATACCCGGGTACGTAGTTCGCTGAACCGTACCAACTGAAAACCCCTTTTTCCTCCACTTTAGCTAGTTCTTCTCAAGCACTGGTTAGTGAGTGACTTTAAATTTTGTTCACTATACCTCTGCGACGTCCTCCTCAGCGGGCCCCTCCGGACGTTCATCTGAGAACCCTAGAAGTTTCCAGAGGCGCCATGTCTCCTTAATGAATCCATGCCGCCTTCCACACGAAAGTGAGTATTTCTTCAGGCACGTATTTACGTGTTCGCGCACCAATTTCTTAGGGCGCTTCAAAAGCCGCACATGGGACTTGAGGATCGATGTTTGTCTAACTACTTGCGCAGATCTCCCGTACGGATAGCAACTACAGCTGCCAAATTCCAGTCCAATGGCACTTCACCCCAGCTCACGGGGGCCTGGAAAATAATACACCTGGGTCCACTCACTGTAGTTGTTTTAAGTCGTGTTCAGTACTTCGCATTTGTCTGGATTTACTTCCCTTAGCACACTTCGCTTATCCTCACCTGCCGCTTCCAGTTGAACGATCCTGGCCGTATCTAATGGGCGGTCAGTCGCTGCTTACTGACGTCCATCAGATCGGTCAGGCCAGGACGAATCGCAAGACTTGCGGCTTGAGCCAAAGTCGATAGCCAGGTTTCTTGCACTGGTGAGCTTCCGTATCCCACCGTGCTTCAAATCAATTTTCCATTCCAGGGTTTTGATTTCAATTTTTAAGAGAAGCACAAGGTCGCTCCCGAAACAGCAAGGTCTCAAAAGCTGATAGGATAAGGACCAAAACACAATACGAGCATTATCTGCAAAGGAGACAAAGGTAAAAATTTTATTATCGTTTGGAACTGATAACTGGTTGGAGACAAGTGAAGGAGGTAATGATGGATGATGTACAGAATAGCTCCTTTTATTTTCTGGGGGAAGAAGTAAAAGTGTGTCCTGGGAAAGTTTGGGTAGGACATGTCTTATCTAAATGGGCCTCAACCAGCGCACCACTAGAGTAGTTACCGCGGCAGCCTGTTCCACACCTCAATTATTCTGTGTAAGACGAATTGAGACTTGATGTTTTTCAAGACTCTGGGCTTTTGACTTCATGATATGCCGGGTTTCAGTCGGAAAACAGTTGGTCAGCGGCACATGAGAGTAACCACTCCTAACCGTCTGAGGCATAATGAATGCAAGTTTGAGGGTTCCGGACCCCCTGGTAAGCGAGCCCCTTTAGTACTGGAAGAATCCTTCTGAAGCGCCAGTGGAAATTTTCTAAGATTATTTGTCCCTAACCGTAGCGGGCCCCCGGAGTTTTACTGCATATTCTAATTGAGTACGTGTTATTTCTTTTTACAAGGGTATGACAACCCTAACGTCCCTGGATTGCACTAACCGTCGGAGTGGGTACAATACCTGGCTCGCCTTAAAAGACGGCGCTGCTTATTGGGCTGACAGTCTGAAGGACTCATGGATGATCTCCTCCGGACTTTTCACTACTCTTACCCCCTAAATTTTCTGCCCAGGTAAACGGTCAGGTGTCTTGTGGTTCTAAAGCCTTCCACTTTCCGATGTTCAGTGGCATACCCCACTTAGATGACCCGGGGAAATTGGCGTCTTGATAAGCATTAATCAGGTTCTCCCTGGGATTGCTCACAATTTTCGCTTAATCAATGGATAAATTACAGGGAGTTTAATTTCCGCCGCTATACCAGTGACGAATATTACGAACGGTTTCATGAGGCTTGGGGGAACTGGTGGTCGGGTCTCATTATGTTGATATATCGCAGTGGTTGTTCCAGTAATACTCCATATGGATATGTTTACCCGTATGGAAACTGAGTTAGAGTGAGTACCAAAAATAACTGCTAAAATACTAGTTGACCTAAAAGATGCGATTTGCTGCTCCCCGTGGAACGCTCATTATCGTTAGCTTCCACGATGTCCATTGGTTCAATCCTTAGAATCTTATTGAATCTCGGTCCGTGTATAATTTCTGGTCCAAGACGTTAAGCTTCATTTGCTCCTTGCTCTTGAAGTACCCAGTTCAGGTGATGGAGTTTGTTCCTGAGTTCGAAACCTTTGCATTTCAGCAAATGATTTACCAAATGTTTTCAAAATCAGAAACATTTAGAAGTGAATTTCAGGAAGAAGAGTTTTCTTGTTATTTAAACCCATGATAATAATCCACAAGTACTTTTGGCCGGCGGTGACCAAGCGTATAAGGTAGTGGCGTTTGAAATCGAAGCTCGCGTGTTCAGCTCTTCCAACTGCCAGTCAATTCTCCCACTTAGCAGCTTTCTTTTGGCCGCGATCCCCTTTTGAAAATGATGTATATTGTTATTTCACTAATAAACAAAGGAAAAAAACGAAATGAAAATATTTACAATTGGGGCTCTTAACGCAAGTAAGGCTATCTTCCTCCTGGCAGTCTGTAGTATAAAAAAGTCAAAATTTTGTGCCCACCTGAGGAAAAATAACTCATTGAAGCAGGCTATAGTTGAGTGATAATCTTTGCACCCCTTCTATGTACCCCACAGGCAAATGCGGCGCGGCCCCGTTCCAGTACATCTGGATCGAGCGGCATATGGGTTGGCTATTTTTCTCTGGAGCGTTCGAACGAATTTCACATAAGTAGATAAGATCTACCTGTTGCCAACTGGTTTCTTTTTTCTGCGGGGGGCAGCATGTTCAGCATTTGATGAATACAGCCTGTAGCGGCCGGAATAAGGGTTATGCAGAACAGCATTTCCATCCGCGTTTACTCAGCCATGACTTTTGTCATTTTGCAAGAGGCGCTCTAGCGCGAGGCCTTGAGAAACCTGAATAAGGCTAGAAAATTTCTGGTCAACTATAATTGTTTCATAGTGGATTGCAAAAGATTCCTGATTAAGTTTTTGTTATTCATTCTCGGTGCGGGTTAAGGCCTCTGCTAGATTCATCGATGTCCTTCTGGAGGATGACATCCACCAACTGAACTGCGGTGGCTGAATTTTGTGGCATTTAGTGACAAGTGATAACAGTTCTGGGTCGCAATATATTCTTTTAACTGCTGCCAATGAAAGCATAATGAGGTAGTTTTTCTGTCATTTTTTCCGATGGCGCCCAATTAAGCGCTCCTCTAGGACTGTGGTGGCAGACCTTTGTTTGCAACAATACAATTCGTCTTTGTCCGTTTACCCTCATAAAAATAGTCAGCCAAAGTGGATAAGACACATTTTTGACAACAAAAAACGGACAAAAAATGCCGAAGGCAGAGGAAGACTGTCAACATTGTCTCAAACTACGTGGAGGAAATTTATGAGGCTTTGGATATGGAACTTCCACGAATAATGATTTTATTTATGCACGGATGGTGATAGGCTGTACTGGGTGCGTCAGATAAGAAAAATTTCTGTATGAACACTCCTTGAAAACACTAGCCAAGAATGTCCTCTATGCTGTCATTTTTTTGTTGACGCAGCTTTTGATCTTATTTAGCAGTACGAGTGGGGAATATGAGGTGCACAAGCCGTCCCGGAGGCAGTAGTAATCGCGGTTTTACCAAATTGCAAAGATCAGAGTTGAGATAGCCAATGCAATAATCAGCGAGCGCCGGTTCTAGCTAGCAGGTTCCTAGCAGTAATGATAGTATAGCAGAATTGGAATCGCTGTTACCAGAAAGGAACCGGTAATAGCGCGTCTACTCCGGGCGCGAGATCCGAAATGCAAAAGAACGAAGTAGTCTGGCTTGGGTGGCAGCTTGGGGTTACGGTGATTACTGGATCGCGACAAAACACCTGCAGCATAGTGCATCTATTCTGTAAAATGTGGTAACTAGAATTGAGCTACGGTAGCAGTTTTAGGGGTAGTTGAATGTTTGGAGCTACCAAGAATGATCTATTCAGCCCTGCTAAGCCAGTATAGAGGATAAGATGACACGAGGAGCGCAGAGTACACGGGCTGAAGGTGTTTAAAATCACGGAATGCGATGAGACCATGGATCGGTGAAGAAGTACGTTGGCATTTTTCGTCAGCCCACATTGGGATAAGGTGAAAGTTTAGTTGACTAAGCCACTGGTGAAGAGGATACAGCGCGGCAAGCGGGGAATTAAGAGGTGAAGCCGAATCTCAGATGATGAGCTCAGCAAATACTCGATCATTTTGGTTAGCCTCGTCTAGTTCAGTGTTAGCTCGTGTCAGATTAGTCAAGAACAGGCCATCCGGTAACTTTGCTAGCTGGGCCTTGAACTGGGCCGTTGGCTTTGTCTCAACCGGCAGGGCCCTCTTCGAGTGAAAGTCTGTTATGATCGTCGGGGCCTTGCAAAATAAAGATATTGGCTTAAAAAAATGTTGCCCATTTTCATGGGCAACAGTGAACTGTCTCAAAGTATCGTCATGTCACCGCATCCACTCCTCCGGCGGCTGCAATGAACCACCGGTAAATCGACGTAACTCAGTGACACAGTATCACAAACCGAGAACATGGTTGATCAAAATTTTCTTAAATAAGAACCTGCACCATTTTTGCTTCCTTTTTCAGTATTTACTTCGGGTTTGGTAAAACGAGACGCCAAGGAAAGGCGTGCTTTAAAAATCTGCCTTAGGCTTCTTAGTGAGACACCAGTTTATATTTTCGGAAGTGCATTGCTTGAAGACCATCTCCGAAGAACTGCTTACATTTGGGAATAATAAAGCTGATCCCCTCCACCGATAAAAATTTCGTGTCTGTTAAAAGTTCGTTGTCATAGATGTCGCCTGTGCGACTACAAAAAGGACTAAAATTAAACATCGCAGAGTTTCACATGACGTCAGTAGGACATTTCTTGGCACTTATCAACAATAGTATGGGGGGCTTGGTTGAGGACACAACCAGAGCTGATTTACCAGCGTTCATAAGCTGTTGTCTAACGTATTACAGATTTCGCTGCTGGCCATGTTAATATCGATGTGCGGCATGCATGAGTTACAAGCTGTTTGAATAGGGGAACTGCAATATTGACACCACACCGTTAATCTAGCGGGCAGCAGGAACAAAGCAACAGTAATGCATCCAACGAATTAAGAAGTTGTTTGCCTATGGAAAGTTATAGCGTTTAATGCATATATGCGTCAATAAAAATCGTGGTGGTTGTCATGTTATTCCACGAAAAAATGTACTACCCTCAGGATAGTACCGCCCGCGTTTGACACAGGAAGGCATTGGGACAGTGCCACCGTGGATTGATTCACCAATGCATACACTCTAATGATGCTCCCACGTTATTAAAAAGGTCCTAATTTAGCAACCCTAAATACTGGGTACTTTACTTTGGTGTTCAATTTCGGACTTCCTGTGTTATTCAAGATGCTTTCCATAATGCTACCCTATGCCTCTTTTCAATCGCCTTTCCTATGCCCCATTTATTTGGCAAATAAAGCGTAATATATCGTCATTCGATCCTACAGCATATTGATTTGTACGGCTAACCTGTATGTTGCAACGATTTATTTGACAAATAAGCAATGCATGAGGGATGGCCATAATAATAGGCATGTGTTAGCATCGTGCGAAGCACAGCGTAACAGAAGGCATACCCAACGAAGCGGGTAATAATAAACAGCTTGCTCTCAAAATGATTTTTCTGTTTCTTCGAAGCTGTAGCATGTGCAAGGGGATTTGTTCATGTCTCACGATGAAGCAAATTGCAAGGGCGAGTTCTCTGGCCCGAACGTAGTCTAAAAGATTCGTTAGAATCTTCAAATCCCAGGGGGCGTACATGGCTGACTTACATCGCGTACTTGCTCTTGTTGAATTTACGGTCAGTCCTTTTACTGATTCTCAAGAATTTATCCCACGGAAAGAGATGTTCATTTACTCCGTTTGAAGTATTTCATCCATCGCCCTTCAAATGCATGCAACTGCATTGTTCATTCCGGCAAGTTTGCGGTGTGGCACGCCTGGCCAAGTTAACTTGAACCATGTTGTAATAGTTTCCCGTTTATTGGAGCTCGTTGCAGTCGACCGGTGTTTGAGGCGGTTGACTTGAATGGGAAACACGGCTCGTTGGAGTGGCCGATAGCATCTCACGCCATTATAACCCCTAAGAAATGTCACAAAATATAACGGCCCAATGTCACAAGTCGATGGTTTGGGTTTACAAGAGACAGCCGAAGATGTCCGAAGTAAAAAAGTAAATATTCAACAATAGATACTGGCGTTACATTATTTCGTCATTTAATGGAAGAAAAGACGATGGGATGGACATTCAGATGCAAGAAGTCCCACTGGGCTTATAAGCTGACACCAACAAGCGGCGGATACATCAGGAGAAAAATGCCTAAGGTAGGCTGGTATACTTTGCTATCTAACGGTATTATTAATAATAATAACAATAATGTATATTTCCCGATTTGCGAGAGGCATGCGCAAGGCAAGATCAAGTTTTTACATTGATGATGCACAGAAAATACCAAAATATTATTCGAAGGGATAGGGGGTGACAGCAACCTCCAGTAATTTGAAAGGTTAATTTGTTTTTGTATATTTGTCGACGTACGAGAGTCATGCGCAATGCGAGGTCAAAATTTGGCTAAGAAGGCACAGTGCAGACACGCAAAACGGAAACGAATTATGCAAAGCAATGTGGTTTTGCTCACAAGACCATAACAGGCAATGTGATTTCCTGAACACGGGGCTGTAAATCAAAGCTAGATAATGGTTCGCGAAGATTTTTCTGTGGCTGATTACCAGTCCTGCACTGCGAGTAATGCTATGTTTGAATGCACCAAAGGTGCGCATCGCGGGCGCAAAATATGGCTGGGGGGCAATGGTTGTCGGTATTGACGAAACGGCAATGTTTTTGCGGGTGTTCAAACCATTGGGAGTAACTCATCCACCCGCGATAACTGATAATTACAACTGTCCACCCCGCGATAACTAGTAACGGTTGCTGTTAAATGTCAGCTGTTATAATTTTTCAACGCGGTGAAAAAGTGATGAATCAGAAGGTGCGAAGCTAGGAGGATAATATTAATGTTATTTTGTACAGAAAAATAAAAAATGTCCATTTAGCATGCCAAACCCGTAAAAAGTATTGGACGTGATAGTGAAAATGACCCTTTTGTATTGCGTATTTTCGTTGATGGCTGGGAAATTGAAAATGTATATAAATATCTGTCTGCCACAAGATAGCGAGGATGTCTACCTAAATATAATTAACATATATATGTATATGTATAAATACGTATATGTACATGCGGACATACGTATGCACCGGGGTGATATAATATTTATATACATTTTTGCTGCGTAATCGACACATGAATTGAGTTTGTCGAGTTTAAGCGTTTAGGTATGATTCAAATCGATATAAAGTGGCCAAAATGTGTATATGTACATGCACATATATGTATTCATATATATATACTTATAGATACGAAAACATGTAATGAAATAAATGTGCACCTTTAGGTATATAATGTGGGCATTTAAATAGCGGAACTTAACAATTCCCTATACGCGTTTATAGTAAACACATGCTTATATGTATATGTATATATATGTATATATATACATTAATCTATATATATATATTTATGTTTCCACTGGGCATTTACATTATATACGTTGTTGCACCGACAAGCACAAGAAGCCTGTTAAATAAATGTTTTTAAACAATTGTGGCCCCATGTGGGAAGACTACATTTGCATATCTCCGTATAGCAATTAACGTCAACGCAAACAATGATTTCCTTATCTGAAAATATATGCATTTGCCCGTTAGCCACTTAGTCGTACGATATATGCATATAATGCCCAACGGCTAAACGCACGACCCCTCTGCCAACCCCGTGTCATATCAATCGCCCTCTGTCTTTGGTCAGGTATATATGGCGAACGACACCTGTAAGCATCTCTAGACAAACACAAACCTGTCTTCCTCGGCATACACTTCTAACATTTACATGCGTGTAGTGGACTAGTTTCACTACTCCTAAACTAATAAGCCCCGAAACCCCAACCTTTGTTGCGCACGTGAAAGAAGACTCACGTACCAACAACCTAATGCAAACAATGAAGTCATAACAGAATTAACCGCTTTTGGAAATCCGTGCCTTGGGGGCGTTCTCGTCAATCCCATCCCTTCCGCGGTCCTTGTTCCTTGCATATCCGTCGTCATTCGTTTGCCTCATCTTCATCCGTCCGACGTCTTCTTGGGCTCATCAGGTCTACTTGCAATGGAAATGGTAAATATTAGTATTAATAACGTTTACCTTGTGCTGATAGACAATGCCTATTTTCTACCTCAACCCTATTGGCTGTAAAAATACCAAAATTCAGTGCCCACTTTACACTATTTTTCGTGCCTGACACTATCAGGCTCGAAAAACGCAAACCTAACTACATCCTCCCGTTTCAGTAACCTGAGACTATCTTGTCCGCGCAATAAGTCCTTTACGCAAACGACGTCGTTCCGGTCATCCATTAACCGGAATTTACGCTTAAGACTATCAATATCCCGAACAGTAACCAGGCGGCTGAACCTATCCGGCGCATATCGACGGAACTTTCTAGAAGTTCCAAAAATTTCCATTATGCTAATTACGTGCGCCTCCTGCTCTGGGGTTAGCTTACGATTGCGCAAGTAATAACGGTCAATATTTGGAATCCTTCAAATAAATATTACTTGAAAAGATAACAGACATACTGACGACCACTTTGATTTTTAAATCAGATTCAAAATCGGAAAAACTAGCATAAAAAAGACGAACGTTACGTCCAAATACTTCAGAATCACCAATGTGGGCAGCAGTAGCGTCCGCACGAACAGCCGTGGCAGC